>BSAI01000089.1:193016-346812 GCA_036245035.1 Adrianichthys oophorus | reverse complement strand
TCACTGCTGCTACCCCTAACATGTAACCCCCCCCTCCGGGTCCCTTTCATGCCAAGCTCTGTGCTGTCAGTAAAGGTCAACCCCACCTTTCACAGACAGAGGCCTTTACCCCACAAGACCAAGACTGAGGAGTTTTCAAGAGTTCACTGTAAACAATTAAAGCGGAGGCTGTTTGTATTTCACTTTGATTTTACAAACAACAGACATCAACAAAAATATCAGATATTTCACTGGTAGTTTATGTTACACTGATGCGGTTAAACAGTTTTGACTTTTAACTTGTTCAAGACCCACTTCAATGATTGGTGTTTTCAACATGATTTCATTTATTTATTTATTTTAAGAAAATGAAGCTCAAAATTGCATTTCTGAGTATTCTTTATTCAAATCGTTGTGAATCAGGAGCAGATAAAAAAAATGGCATTTGGATAAAAAAAAAAAAAAAAAGAAAAGCATCATATCTGTGACGTCACAAATACGGTTGTGCGGGCCTCAAGCGCCACTTGTTGATGACTAGATCCACAAACGTCGTCGTTTTACTCGTCCGAGTTGAAGTCTGGTTCAAAACTGTACGACTGAATAACTCCAATATTGCTCACCATCTTTGTTACACCGGTAATATTAGGCTGGGGGTGTGAGTGGCTGTAAGCTAGCGGTAGAGTGAGTAAACAAATGGATGTTGGGAAGTAGGGGCGGGCTTACTTCCACACTAACAGTCCTGCCTACAACTTTCTAAAGAATTACTGACACTCTACAGAAACTATGTTCTAGAAAATGACACAGGTTTCTTGATTTTGGCTAAAAATGGCATAATCGTAATTAAAAGACCACTGTGAACGCTTTTACAATCGCCTAGAAGATGATCGGAGTTGTATTTTAAAAAGCAGAAAAAAATCCCAGAAGCAGCTGGAACCATAAAACAAATATTTGTATTTTATTTGCTTATCTAGACTCTCCAAACATATTTGTCCTACACAATCTTTTGAGAAAATAACATTTAAAAACAGAAATATTACATTGTTATGAAAAGAAATGACAACATCTGACAGGTTCTGTGGATTAAAAATGTACATTTTTCAAGACTATAAGGTGTTGAAGGACAAGCATATAGGTCATTGATTGGCTCTGACATATTAACTTACTGAGTGAGTGCCATTGTGTATTTTACAGGTTGTTAGTTCCCCTTTGATCAAAGCCATGACAAAGAGAAGACGGCTATTTTAAGAATGTTCACATTCACTTCCCCGCTATCAATAAAAGGTCAATTATGTAAGCTTATTGGATGAATTTTTAACTTTATTTAAATCAAGCTTGACTCACCAAAAGCTTTTACTGACAAAATATTCAGAAGCCTGAATAGTCTTAAAAGTCCTATTGTTCGTATGTGGATAGAGCCAGAAGCAGAAATAGTTCTTCTACAGTAGAATCCACAGCGAGGCATCTACAAGAAACCTTGCTTGGACTCTGGAGACACATACTGGATGTGAGAGGAGCGCTAAACTAAGTTGTGGTGACCTTGCCTACATCCAAATTGATTTAAAAGTTCAATCTACAAAATAAAAGTTATTTCATTTATCGAGGATTTACAAACATTAGTTTGTAATCGAGGCTTGTCTGCTGCCAAGCGATGTCCACACTAAATCTGAGCGTGATTTGAACATTATGTCCAATGATCCCCACCGGAAAATAATCACAGCTCTCAGAGCCAGAACAACTGACTTTTGATTGCAGTGAAATTGACACATTTAGCTCACCTGTTCATACGAAGAATATAACCACAGGGTTAGCGCACATCGTTGTGGTGCATTATAAAGACCAGAAAGATACACAGAATCTATAAGACTTTACTTTAAAGAAAAAAGATGCAAATCCTCCTTTTTTTCCCTTTATGTTTAAAGGTAAAAAATATGAAAAGCACAAGTTGTTAAAAGCTAGAAACCGAAAGCACTAATGCAATACTTTTTCAATGGAAATAGCTTCTGAAATGTACTACCCTTTGGCTTCTGACAGTCCAGTTGGAACTGAACCTCTTGGTGTCATGGGTGACTTATCTCATTGGTGTTTCTCCAAAAATTATTTTGAAATTGATCTCGGACTCAAACTGATACTGACACGAAGCTGTCCCTCTGAACTAAAGATTGGGTAAATGTTAGTTCTTTCACCGGCCAAAGTGGCTGACAGAAAGGCTCTTTCTTTTGCTTCAATTTTTTTCAAAATAACAAATAATCTCAAACATGATGTATAAAAAGCACATTTTCATATTATTGTGATCATTTTTTGTAACGTACTCCTTTTAAGATGCTCCCATGATTCCTTTTATCTTCGCGTTATCAGTACACTTCTCTTCTGTAGAGTCACTGGGTTCTATCATATCACTTGTTGAGGCTTAAACTGTTACACATGAGCTTTTCCAGCACAATGACTATCCTTTACAAACAGAAACACGCGACAGAGCTCTCATCTCTGCCATATTTGTGAGTGATTAGGGCAGTGGCACAAGGATAATCTGGATAAGCTGAGCGCTGAGAGCCACGTCTACCTCTTCACCCTTATTTTTCTTTTGTTTTGAATTCATTGCATTTTTAGATGAAAAACCAAATTAAAAAAAATTAAACAAGTCAATGTTTTGTGGCTGTGGAGTGAAAAATGCTAAGTACAGCACTGCTAGTTTGCAAAACTACAACTATAGCAAAGCTATCTTTTGAACGTCACTTGCCTCATTAATAAAAAAAAAAAGTTTCCAACATTAGAAGTCTTTAACCAGCTTGATCAATCAACAACGCATGCAAGAAAACAAGAGTCCAGTTTGCAGAACAATTATATTTTTTCTATTCTTGATTAGATTACCTACTTGCTCATACTTGATTTCAAATCTGCAAAAGCAGTTAAGGTAATCAAAAACAGAGATGCACTGATTGCAATTTTACTGCATTGAAGTCTTAGCTAATTTATTGACTTTTGTTTGAAAAACAATAGAAAATCTAGAAGCTATTGACTTAATATCAAGGGAAAAAGTTAGTCTAATGTGCTTAGATTTTGATTCTTTATCAAGTACATTTTTAAACAGGACAATACCAGATACAAGCCACCATATTTTTTTATGCAACACAACTATAAAGGTAACATTAGAAAAAAAATGATGCCAAACATTTTACTTACCTAAACTTTATATATTT
The DNA here is from genome assembly GCA_036245035.1 of Adrianichthys oophorus. Classification (NCBI taxonomy): domain Eukaryota; kingdom Metazoa; phylum Chordata; class Actinopteri; order Beloniformes; family Adrianichthyidae; genus Adrianichthys; species Adrianichthys oophorus. The sequence goes on along the minus strand of BSAI01000089.1, from coordinate 343,636 downwards.
AAATGTATTGATATTTAAAACATCTACTACAAGGCGTTTGTCAAATATAATGCCAAATTTATTACATGGGCTGCAAAGGACACTGAAGGTCACAACAGCGAGGATAGCACAGCCATAAATGTCACATAGATTAAAATTTATTGTGCATTAAAGAGGTGAAAGATGGGGGGGTTGAAACAAAGCCATATGCCTTTCAGAAATTAACAAAAGTAAGCACTAATGAATGCTAAAAAAAATAAAATAAAAACCTGCTAAATTTCTATAAATATTTTCTATTCGTATGTTATTGTTTCAGAGTTAATCATTTTTAAAGGATTAAAGGAACTTAACAAAGAGAACCTACTATTCACAAACTCGGAATATGTCACAAACTCCAAATATGTGTATGGTAAACCTTAACAAAATAATTAAGCACAAAATAAATAATAATAACAAGGCTATGTCACTCTGTTTGTTCACTGATTGAGTAAAAAAAGCAATGTACAATGTATTTGCAGCCTTCACAAGATACCTCATTCAGACTTCTTTTTTCTTTGAAAATGTAAGCCTTGGGGAGCATGACACTATTAAACCTAAGACCAACTCTGGTTCATAATTGTATGCTTCACGCTCTGCTTTCAGCACCAGCCACCACTTTGTGTTTTGTAAACTATTGGAATGGAAAGAGGGAGTGCTTTCTTTTTTTTTGTACTGCAGTTGCACTTCCACATAACCATACAAAGTTAAGGTTAAAATGCTTTACTGTTAACATTAAAAAAAAAAAACGTTTCTTTACCATTTGGCATAAGCAACCCCCTTCACTATGCACAAATGTCATTTCCCATTCCCTCCATAGGTGTCTTTACAAGCGTCATCTGTTCAAGGTTAAAGCGTCTGTTGAAGATCAACAAAGACTGCATCAATCAAAAAGGAACCTAAACTGGTCACCAGTCCATTACCGGACCACACAGATTGACAGCCTCACACTGAGGGGAATATACAATGACCATTTCAGCAAACGCTTATGCTTTCAGCTGCAGGAAAAAGCCAGAAAACATTTAAAAAAAAAACACCCATGCCTCCAAAGAACATGCAAACTCCACACAAGGTTCCACCTTGATTTCAGCAAGGATCTTTGTGACGTAAAGTGCTCACCACAATGCAACCCTGAATTTCAATGTTTTCATCAGAAATAACACATTTAAACGAACTTACTTCAACAATGAATGAACAAGTGAGAAATGAATGAACAAGAATGAAAAAGTCGATGTTTTCTGACCAATTGTTGATTTTTGGAGATAGTTCATCTGAAAACCCTGCTGATCGGCACTGCAGTGGGCAGGGATGAGCTTAAACGATCAATATGGCATAGCAGCAGCACAAATCCAAACACTGACTTTGTAATATATTGTGCAACGGCCTGAACAAACACGAAAAAAAGCACAAAGAACATGCACTTCTCAATGTTGTCGGTAAAGAAGTAAAGCAGCAAAGAACACAGCAACTCGCCTGTAAATCAGAGAATGAAAAGAAGACAAAATTTTTACTGTAGAATTCAGTCTATTGATCTTCTGCCAAGCCTCATCTTTTTATTGTTTCATTTGATTAAGTCGCTTTTTATTTATATCCTTCTTTAAAGTGTTCTTGCACAAAGGCTATTTCTTTCTCAAGATCTCAATTACACAAAAGGCAAATACACATAAGTCTACAAAGAGGCACATACAGACATTCACACAAGGTCATGACCTTTAGCTGCACAGAAAGCTACAGTAAAGTCATTTAGAAGCTGTTCGTTGCCCAATTGTACAACAAAATGCTTACCTTTGTGGATTTTTTATCTGTTAAAATGTTCCAGTTATTTTTCACATGTTTTAAACAACTTTGCTTGAACAAAAGAGGAAGTTTGTTTGCTAGCTTTCCATTGGTTTTATCTCATTTGCTGTAAGCCTGTTATGGGATTGAACCAAGCAGGCACAACTTGGTTCCGGCTCAATTAAAACACTAGAATTCTCGACAGATGCTTCAGGACATTGGTTTTTAGCTCTGAAATTGCACAAACTAAAAGTCAAGGAGTTTAAGTTAAAGATTAAAGATTGAATTTTTAACTTGTTCTTGTGGCATTTTTCTCATAATGGCGAACATATCTAAAGAAAATCTAGCTTAAAATTGAATTTCTGAATAGATTTATTTAAATCATTGTGAATCAGAAGCAGACAAAAAAAATTGATGTTGGAAATAAAAAGCGTATAGAAAATACTCTAGGTTGGCTACAAGCTTCTTGTGCATCCACTTGCAGACAAATAGATCAATTTCCATCTTCATTTTCCTCGTCCAAGCTGGTATCTGTACGGCTTCACAGCTCAGATATTGCTTGCCATTTTTGTTGGACCACTAGTGTTAGGTTGACGGGCTGTAAGCTAGTAAGAGAGCGTGTAAACAAAGGTGGGTAACGTGACAACAGTTTCATCCACAACTCTGAGGCAAATTTCTGATGAGCAACTAACACTCTGCAGAAGGGGGGGCTAAAAACGACATAATCATAATTTTAAAAAAACGCTGGGAACGCTTTTAATATAGATCAAAACATGATCAGAGCGGGACATAAAACGCAAACATGAAAATTCAAATTTACATTAAGGTTTTTTTTCACTTGATTACACCAACAGATAAAAACAATAGTGTTCTGGTGTGGTGGAGACACTTGACAATGCAAGACAGAGTTTGAAGACTTGCCAGCTTGACTGATAAACGTATAAAGTGATAAAGTGATAAACCAAGGCTCAACAGAGCTGAAGTTTACCATCACGAATAGTGATAAGCGTTTTAAAAAAAGTGCATAAGTGGCACTCTAGTATTTTGTGGGTTTCTTTCCTGTCTGCTGTCTGGCTTGCCTTTGCATGTGAAGGCGGAAGCACCAACACACTGTCAACTTATATTACACTTCAACAACAAAAAAAGTCATTAAAGTAGAAAGTGTATGGGGTGTTAAAATGATTGACTGGAGCAAAGTAGAACATCAAAAACAGCGACAAGCTAAACCCATTCACAAATGAACCTGACGTAGAGCAGGTGCCCTTTGTGAGTAAGAATGACAATGTAAAAAAAGAAGTCAGTTCATTATGAAAAAACTCTGAAACTGCCAAAGCCCAAGCATTTAGTAATGTTTAATGCAGCTGGATCACTAAATTAAGAATTGATTCACATTCACATCAGGGTGGCAAGCGAGGACTTTTTGATCCTGGGTCAGCCTCAGCCTTCCTCGGCCTCAGGTTACACTGCATATAAGGAATTGATATCCCATGAGGGACAAGCGTCAAGGTGTGAAGACAAGCAAATGAGGATGAGGAGAGTAGGATGAAAACATAGACTTCATTGCCAATCAAAAGGGTCATGTATACATGCATAAAGCCAAATAATGGATAGAAAACACTTGGTCCAGTTAGACCGACTAGACAACTAAATCTCTCCTTAAAACACAATAACTTCAATTTATTAAAATAAATTATCCAGAACACTTTTGCTGATGCCAGCATACATATCTGAAATGTGTTAATGCTATACATTACAGCCACTCACTTATTTCCGTTCCTGCAACACCAATGAGTTTTAAAGATGGTGACAGCTTAGCTCTTTTTAATGCATAAACAACATTTAAACTGCTAATTCTCTCCTAAAAAGTCTCAGGAAAGCGTTTATTTTGAAGTACCAATACATTTATAATATTCTAATTAACATCCCTTGTCAATATGAGTGTTAAATTCCTCCTGTATTAAGCATGATTACCAACTTCACTAAGTGATTCCATGGTGCAGCGTGTTCCTTTTAATCAGTGGAGTGTATGTTCATGCCTTCATGAAATCCCACCAGAAATCAAATGTATTACTTTAAAGAGATAGTAACAAATATAACTAATCCTTTTATGATTGCATGATCCAATCAGCAAGGATATTTGCAGAACATGGCCTTTCCTAAATAGTCTGTGTCTGTGCGTTCTTTTATGTCGCAGTCCTCACATGATACGATTTCCTTCAAGGCACTGACGACGTCATTTGTTCACAGAAGTCATGCATGAGAAATGAAGCATGACTCTGGGCCTTTGGCATTAATAAAAGATGCAACAAGTTGTCCAATGTACCCTGACACGACACAATGACTTTAAAAAAAGTGTGAAATCAGCTTTTAGAGTATAAAAAATGTCCATTTGATTTTTTTGCCAATTATCCCTCCTATATTCTAATTTGAATGTTTTTATACATTTATGTGAACTACAAAGAGATGTCCATAAGAGCAGACCAGTAAGTTTTGATGGACAGGCAAAACTACAATTCCCTCTTTCATAATGTTCTTCAACTTCTCATGGGATTTAAAAAGGGTAATGAGCAAATTACTCATAATCTGGCTTTGAGTAATTTACCTAGCGAAAGTCCTAAAATATGTGTTTCACTGAAGCCAAACATTGTGTGTTAAACCATCATGACTTTTAATGGGACTTTTTGACATTGGAAAGATGTAATGACTAAAAGTAGATGATACACGAAAAATGGCGTTCTAGAAACCCTTATGACACTGTGTATTGGTAGTGAAGCAGAAAGATGCAGCTGCATTTTGCCTCTAGGTGTAGATGTGCAAAAGTGTAGAGTGTAAATATTGTGTGAACTGGAAAGCAAGAAGTGCAAGCAATATTTATCCATCTTTAGTCTGCTATGAGCGGACTTTGGCAAACATCTGACACGGTGCAACATAAACGTATGTACAGTCCTTCCCTAATGCCTGAATTCTTTCACAAGACACTAAATATTTGTCTGTGATATATTGTGTCGCTGAGATAATAGCTAAAACCCTTATCAGGCCTCTCAGGGTCTGAAAGGGTTGACAGAGATCCTCCCATCTAGTTGCTTATGAAGGAAATTCCCTTAAAGTTGGTCAAAACACACGACAGCCAAGAAGGAGGAAAAAATCTTGCAGCAAAAATAATTATCTGATGAGAATCACATATGAGAAATGTGCAGAGCGAGCAGCAGTCATGGGATATCAGTGAACACCAACAATCAGCAAACCTTATTTGACAGATGGATCTGAGCACTGCTGGCCCAGACCAGGCTAAAGGCTCAAGTTCACGTGACTGGTGGATTAGCGTTTGCCCAACCGAAAGGGGGAGGAGGTTAGCGTGCATTACACCACATGCTTCCTGATCACTTCCCTTTGAATCTGTTTTCCTTTCTCTTTCACTCTGTAAAGATTTGCGATCTCTGTTTGTCCACAAGAGATTTTGCTCCATCATTTACATAACTTCCATTCTCTAAAAAGCACCACCATAAATTTGGATTGCGGGAAAAAGGAAACTCTTGGTCTCAATCATCAATTCCTGTTTGACCACGCAGTTCAAGAGTGTCAAAAAGCCTCATGCTAAGTACAGTCATTAGTGCATTACTGTTTCTGACACCTCCCTTTTGACTCATAGCTCAATCAGATCAAAACCGTTGCTTTAATCTGCCAACTTCTTGCTGCTAAGGATGTTAAGACATTTGTTTTTTGGCAAGTTTACTTATCATGCATTTAAAACACAATCAAATTCAAGGGGTTTGCATCATAGTTATTTATCAGGTTATATCTATAGAAACAGAGCATGCGGAAACTAGATAGGAAGATTAAATAAAGGGTTTCTTTAATTCCTGCTTTCTCTTTCTGTCAGATATGAAAGAAGCTAGCATTGAGGGCTTTAAACCAGCAAAAACTTTATTTTGCACCATGCCCTGCACAAACATGGTAATTGCCATGGAGCTGAATGCCAGAAAAGATTGGAACACTATTGTCTAGAGATTACAGCTTGACTAAAACGTTTGACTTAAAAACACAAAAGATAAAGATAAGCTGAACAATAATAATAAAAAAAAAAAATGAAAAGCAAAGATTTATGATCAACTTTACCATGTAATTCTCAATGGAAGAACTTAATTTCCCTCTCCGCTTCTTAGAGTTTGATGATCTGTCTAAAATCTGATCTGACAGCTAAAACAGATCCATGCAACAACCTTGAAGGTCAATAAGATGCACTCAATTTATGTGCCACATTTCTGTGGGACCAATAATATAAAGTTATCTTAGACTAACCGTCTCTTCATCTGTCAGTCAAAATGTGATCTGGAAAATTGATTTGTAGATTTAAACAAACCAAAAAAAAAAAAAAAAAAAGATCAAGATAAAAAAATGTCACTGCAGGTAATTGTATCAGTGTAATCAGAAAATAAGAAATAAATATGCGGTCCAACACAACATGGGCTTTCTTGGAATTGGCATATAGGGTTTGACATTTTGATTATGTTTGCCACCAACTACACCATGATTCTCATTCATGAGTTCTGCATTCCAGCTTTGACAGTCAGCTTTATTTTGACACTAATGAACAACTTTTTCACCACATTTCACAGATTCACAATAACAACTGACAGGAGATGATTTTTTTTTTAAAAGGCCTTACCCTTATCAAAAAGTAGTACACTTGAAGTTTTTTTTTAAATTAAAATCCCACTCCGTTCATCATTTGATCTGCTGTAAAAGAGTTGTCAGGGGTCTTTTAATCATGATTATGCCTTTTTTAGCCAAAATCAAGACACGTGTGTCGTTTTCTAGGACATAGATTCTGCAGAGTGGCAGGAGTTCATCAGAAATTGGCCTCTGAGTTGTGTGCGGGGCTGTGCCAAGGAGTAAGCCTGCCCCTACTGATTACACAACCCCAATCTAATATTACTGTTGCAACAAAAATGGCGAGCAATTTCTGATACATCCATCCGTACAGTTTTGAGCCTAATCAGACGAGGGAAACAATGATGATGGATCTATTTGTCTGCAAGCAGATGCATTGGAATGGAGCGGAGCAGGAAGCTGGAGGCCTGCTGATTACAGCTCCTACGTCACACCTATAAGGTTTTTTAAATGTCTTTTCTTTGTCTGCTCCTAATTTTTTTTTTAATTCACAACAATTTGAAGAAAGAAATATTCAGAAATGCAATTTGAATCTTAATGTTCATTATACACGTCCTATATCATGAGAAAATGCCACATGAACTTGTTACAGACACATTTTCATCAGAGCAGGTCTTTCAGCATACTTCAGTAGAAGTATATAGACTATGGATGTGTAGTGTAGAAAGTATATTATTTAATACTTCTTCAGACAAAAGTGGAACATTTTAAGTGTAAAATACAGAAATTAACTTTAAGAATACTAGCTCACGTTTAGTTTAGACTTCTTGCAGTGGACTTTTTGATTTGTCAGTGCCCTCATTTCTTTTATATTTTGAAAAAGAAAAAAAAAACAATCAGCATTTCAGAGTTTAAAGTAGTTGCAGTGAAAAAAGTGAAAGTGCCTCGTGGTCTAAAAAGGGTTCAGTTGCTGATATGTAAACACTGATGAAGGTTGTCTGTCTGGTATGACATCTTATCACCTTCCCCCTGAATCAATACCTTATTTCACAAATAAAAAAGCAGCCCAAGCTTGCACAAAATGTCAGCTTTAAGGGGTGGGGCAGTTAAGGTGACATTTGTCCATGACTGCAGTGACCTCAGGGCGCATTTATGGGCTTGAACATGTGAAAGTGTCTAATCTGCTGCCCATATTTTGTCTCCTAGTAAAGATGTACACTCCTGGAGGGATGTAAAGTAAACTTTATTTAAACAGAAAAAAATCAATAATAATAAATTAACTGAGACGATTTTTTTTTTTTTTTTTTTTTTTTTGGTCGTTGCGCAAAAATGAGCATGTGAAGACCCTCCGTTCAGATGGTAGTACGCTCATCAGCAGCGCAGACGCAGTGAGGACATGGACTGGGAAGCCTATAACGTGATTCGCCTCTCAAAGGAACCTGCCTGTTGATTCCACGACATAAACATGGAAAAGTCGCGCGCGCAGCCGAACACCGAGCTCGTTCCACGGACGCGTTCGCTGCGTCTCGAAGGGAAGGAGCGCCGGCGCGCTCGCAGTTTGTTTACTGTTAGAATATTATTTCGCAAGAGGAGCGTCAGAGGGACGAAGCGAGGACGTTTATCCCCGCTCTTCACACAAAACACTTCCCAACTGTGGCACTCACCTCTCTGGAGCGATTCAACGCGCTGTCCCTCCCCCTTGTTTATTTCTTATTTTTACATAAAATAAGTGATGGGTCTCCACAAGCGTGAGCGACCAACGAGGCAAATTCGTCCGTCAGTCAGTTTCTAACAGTTCTCTGCACAGTTCACTGCTCTGTCTCTGTGTGTCTCTCCGCGAGGGACCGCCCACTTCCGGCGGTTCCTCTGTTGTCTGTCAGGAGTAACAGTCACTTCATATTTCTGTCACTCTTACGATTCATTTCAAGCTTAAAGGAGACTATATTTTTTTTCTATTTTTGTCAACTTTTCATATAATTATTAAGTTTTCATTTGATAAAAATCTTTCCGAAAAACGGAGTTTCAAAACCAAAACAACAATAAAACATTGTTTTTCCTCCTAAATATTTAATTTATAGTTATTTCCATTGCTAATATTTTAAAAGAGTCTATTAAAGCCCACATCTTTAAAAAGAATAAAGCAATAAACTCAGGTCCTTCACTCTAGAATCGTGGCGGCGCCATCTGCTGCCATCTTTTACTCTGCAGGTCCAACAGAAAATGAACTGAATTTCAGAATTTATTTGACCCTTGAACATATCAAAACAATATTTCTTTTGCTTTTCTTGAATTTTTTATTTTTATATAATTTAATTTTCCTTTTAATTTTCTAACAGTTTGAATAGAAGGTATTTTGAGATGCAGTTCTACCTGAATTAAGCTAAAAAATAAACCTAAATTTGTTATTTTGTCCTAACGTAATTTATTGTTGTGTATTTGTTAATTATAGCTGCAATCAATACAATTTTGTTCTGCCATGTTCAATCGTTCAATTTAAAAAAAGGAAAAATAAAGGTCCAACAGTGAGTGGCATCTTAGGGATTTTTTTTTACATTATTTTTATATTAAACTTTTAATTTGGTTGCTGAGTATATATATTGTCCATATCTTACTGAGTGCATGTGTGTTGTGTTAATTTTACCTATGATTATAAATTCATGGTTGTTGTTGACTTGTTTTTGTAACATCAAATATTTCTACAAAATTATAATTTTTGGATTAATTGAGTTGCCCTCTCTTAATTGGTTCGTTTTTTTGGGCTTTTTTTTTTTTTTTTGGTAAGACTACCACAGTCTGTGGTGAGAAAGTCAGACAAAAGCAACAGATACCTAAAATAAACTCTGCGGCAGACCAACTCTATCAGGCTGCTGCAGACGCAGAAAGTCCTCGCAATTACCTGCAAACGCATGTTCAGCTCATTTTAATTGCTTTATTCAATCTTCGCCCACACCATAAAAAATTATTACTTTGTGGAGTAATAATAGACATGTCAGAAACACTGACAAATACTGAAATGATCAAATGTGGGCTGCAAAGTCAAATTATTTTGTCTATTTGTCTTTTCCTAATGATAAATCAGAGGTAGGAATGCATATAAATGTACAAATGTGCTTTTAAGAATGGTTAGATGTAGGCTCCCATGCTTCTTGCAAAAGTTATTTTATTTTACTTTTTAAAAATCCAACTGCATTTTTAAGTGTTTCATTATTTGTGGACTTATTACACTTTTACAAACTTTAATTCTAAAGGAAAAATGCAATTTCAGCATAAGTTACAGTTTATAAAAAAGAAAAAAGGTCACTTAAAGTTGGAGTGCTTCTCTCAGGCTCACAGATTCTTTGGTTTGTTTGGCTTCAGGCCAGAACTGAAGGGTGACAGTTGCTTTCTTAGACAGCTGAGTCAGCAGCTGCTGACGGTAATAGCTCTGCAACTCTGCACCCCCTCATCTCAACCAGTCTGTGTTTATTTCCGGTGTTTATCCATCTGATACACGGAAGACAAAGTGAGCGCGCTCTACGGGGCAAGGAAGAGGTTTAGTGATGCAGAAACTGGCTTCTTCCTCAGTTTGTTTGTTGTTATATTTCAGGCGTCACATATTCTTAACAGGACTCATGGGATTCCCGGCAGTCACACAGCTGCAGATCACATCAGCACAAGATTAAGAAGAAGAAGAAGCACACACGCACACTGAGGAATTTCCATTCAGGGAAGTCCAACAAATGTTGAGAGATTGCTCATCAAAGAGAGAAACAGAAACATTGAAATAAGGAACCACAGCTCACCTCTAAATAGCCTGCATTCCTTTTGCTTGCATGCCATTTCACATTATTACTGGTCCCCAGGCCTCAAGTGGCCTATTTAACGTCTGGCTTTAAATGAATGTAAAACCTCACCTTTCAAACTAAAGTTCTAGATAATGTGTGAAATTCTGACACTGAAGATGTTTTGGAAGATTTTGGATCACAGAAAGAGAAAGAGAGCATTATCTCATAAGATAAAGTAGAAAATTACAAACAAGCATTATAAAATAAAAGGCTATTAGACCACCTCCACGCCGTTTGATGTTCCTATGACAACAACAGCACATACTCAAAAGGTTTAGGCCCACAGGACTATAACCTGTCTGATTGAAGAGAATGGTAGCAAAAGCCCTGAACAAACTCCAATGATGAATACAGTTTGAGCTGAGGTGGTCTTCTATCGTAACAACCAATAAGGACACGGTGATAGCCAATCTAAAAAAAAAAAAGCAGAGCTTTGGGGAGAATGTCCTTTGAAAAAATAAGATAACACTGAAGCCTTTTAGAAACATGTAACAAATCTTCGTTCAGTTACAAAAATTAAGTAAAGCAAAAATAAAACGGAATAGCCGCTTCATTAAGGAAAATGTGGTGCCTAGTATTAAAAAAACAGTCTAAGCTGCCAACCCAGTCTCAATGAGAGATGAAATACCATGTATAAAACACACCAAACACTGTTCTTGCATGAGTATAATATGCATTTTGCTTTGATGGTAATAACAGCGTAAATCAACAGCTTCAGGTCTTCCATGACCCAAAGCACAGCTAAAAACACTCAACAATGACTAACAGCAAAAGGTCGGTGTAGTCTGAAGTATCTGAGTTCCATTGAACATCTGTGGAAAGAGCTGAAAAAGAAATGAGAAACCCCTCAAACCTGAGACGGTTGTACCAATCTGTTTACAAGAAGTGGAATAAAATATCAGGGACAGGTACAGAAGTCTCAGTGAGTCAAAGAAATTGTTTGCATGCAGCGCTTGCCTCAAGTGTGTGCAACAACATATTAATTTAGTGGTGCTATCATTTTTGTCTCGACATATTGTAATAGTTTACTTTTTTTTAAAACAACTGTGATCACTTGCACAACTGAAAAGCATTTTATCAGCTGATATGCGAAACACCTAAATACTTTCATCAGATTCCAATTCTATATCTGATGAACGAGTCTTTCTAAGGAGCTAATGTGTTTGTCCTTGTGTGTACGTATGTATCACCACTTGGTGAACCAGTTCACCATAAATGATACTGTTTTTTTTAAGGATTTTATTATTATATGCAGAGCCTTTGCTGCAATTATATATTTAAAAAGAAAAAAAGTCCATTAGAATACAAATCAACTAGTTTTTTCACTTTACTTGCATCTTTTAAGTGAACCTTTTTGAAGTACGCCAGAATAAAACACTTAAGTTATTTCATCAATCAGACACTATTCTAAATGCCTGGCTGTGATTTCTAATTGGGGGGTCCTTGAAGATGTTGCCAGATTTTTTCAGTGTGAACCTACGCATTTAAGAATTTTCTTTTCATATATTCATGGCAAAAAGAAAAAAAAATGAATAGTTTCTGTGTCAATTGATAGACAAAATACTTATAAAACCCATATTTTCCATAGTGTCTTTACACATAATGAGGTGATAAAACTATATACATGTCCAAATGCAACTCAACTAGTAAAAAAAAAAAAAAGAAAGAGGGAAAAAAGATTAACAACAAAAAACATAGTTATTCAAATAGGACTCTTACATCACCGTTCATTTCCTCTTAATAAATTCATGGTTAAATGAGACTAAAACCACATACTCCCGAATATAAACCCAATCCTCTGGAAAAATAAAGCTCAGCAGATGCTGTTTTTTAACCCAGCAACATTATCAAGTGTGATTGATTTGTGTAGTTTATTTTCAATAGAAGAATTCTATTTTTTTCCCCAGGAGGTATTTCATGTGCTACTGATTAAAAATATGTTAGCAGATATTGGAAAAAATGTTTCCCTCGGCCTAAATTCCGACAAATTGCTGCGCACTGCAACAGCTACAACCACCTCCATCTGAAAGCAACCAACACACCAAAACAAGAGTTAATGAGGACAGCAAACAGGTCATTGGCAGATTAGTAAAAAAAGAAAGAAAGAAAGAAATACAGTAAATTGGTTTCATTTCTGACAGATTTTACTTGTTGTTGTGAAAGGTTAAAGAAAAATACTGCAGTTTCCTATGTGCATCCTAAAACGTATCCATATCCAAACAATATTACAGTCATTTACATTTCTTGTTTAACCATAGAAAGTTAAATCAGGAGCAACCAAAAGTATTAAATTGCAAATACAAAAAATGATATTCTACACATATGATCCAGTCTTTTATGACTGACTTTATGCTCTTTGCATAAATACCGGTGAAAGGCCCATTAAGATGGCTATGGTTGGGATTTTGGGCTAAATGAAATCGAATTGAATTGAATCCAAAAACAGTTCACGATGGAGGAAAACCTGCATCACATTCACATCTTACTGTTTTAATTTCACACAAAAACAAGAAGGTGGAAAATCTCCATAAGTGCCCCCAAAAATAAAATAAAAAAAAACAACATTTGACTCTGCTTCTTAACAAAACAACTCTTCAGAAAGCAATTTCTTGCTAACAAAATCATAAAGAAGCATATCATTTTTAAAGTGATCAAAACAGGATAGAGACACCAAACGTTTGGCAGGAATTTTATAAAACATACACTCAAATGTATTCAAACTGCTACAATTATAAAGGAACAGCTTATATAACAAATCAAAATTCATTTAAAAAGTTCATAACCAACAAATATATCATTTCTAAAAATACAGTTTTTGATGCTCTATGGATTTAAAGCACATAAAAACTTAAACCTGATAGCAAGATGTTGCATTTAACACAAAGTCTACAGTCTCACACACATAACTACAGATGAACAGTTGAACTGAATATATATCCTTTAAAATGTATGATTTTTTTTCCCCCATATTTCAAGAAAATTAATTATATATAAGAACAAGAAATAAACTGTACAAGCAGACGATGTATACGTGAGGTGAAGATACATCTTTTAAAAGTCCTTAAATGGTGAAAGATCTCAAAACACCGAAAAAGAAAAGGCTGATGGTTAATTTCACATGGGGGAAGCGACATCCATGTCCAAAGTGATGGAATCTACAAGAAAAAAAAAGATTAAATCCATGAGCAGCGTTGTATGGCCTGCAGGCCCTACCCGCCCCCGCTACCCCCTTTTGACCCGCCCTTGCTTTTGCACATGAAAAATTCATGAAAAAAAAATAACAACACTTTTTTTCAGAATGGCAGTTTTTCTGTTGGGTAAATTCAAGATGGCAGCCTCTTTCTGAGGTCAAAGGTCAGCAACCCTTCAGTTGTGGAGTTGGAGGTCAACACCTGAACTACAGTCAAAGGAAAAACCTTGAACTCTAATTTTAGCGAGTGGCTTTGCAGATTAAACTCACCCAAATGTCCAGAGTTAGCTTCGGGCTCATTGTGCATCAGGGAGTCAAGGGTGCGAGGTGACATCACAGGAAACAGGTCACTGGTGTTTCCAGAGTTTGTGCTGTCAACAAACAGAAGATACAAAAAGAAAAGCTGAGTAATGTCACATGTTTAAAGACATGTGCTTCTGTGATAATGTGTGTTAGTCCAGGCTCTTCAGATACAGTCAAGTGCAATCAGAGTAGCCCATTTCCAGAAAGTGTTTAGGAGGCAATCACATATGAAAAGGTTGTGATCATGTTTTATTAAACATGTCATTAACAGAAGTTTTATAGGTAAATAAGTCTGTCATTAGAATTAACACAACAGATAGCAATTTAGTGACTGTGTTAGTTTGCAATGCAGTGTCCAAACAGACACCGTGGGGGGAAATGTAGATGAAGACATTTTATTTAATTACACATTCTAAATGAAACACGAGAAAATGTTAACGCGCTATTAAACGTTCTTGTTTTTACAAAACAGTGATGAGCACAGAGACAAAAGGCGCATCGAATGGATCTTAATGAGGGCTTTGCTTCAGTCAGTCACAACAAATGGTGAACAGGCCATTAGTTTTCTGCAGTCTTAAAGTTTCTTTTTTTTTTATCTTACCTTTTTGTCAAACTGGTATCAGTTTTATTACGGGAACTGAAGCTGGATTGTCTTAACAATGAACTGAAATCTTTCCCTTAAACAAGTAAGAGCCAAACTAATTTGTTCTACAGGTGGTCATGGATGGAGGACTGTGACAAAACAATCTGGGTAGGGAGAGGATGACCTGAACCGAGCACAAACGGGAAGGAGTGAAGCGAGGTGCATTCGCTGTGAGTTTGGAAACAACAGACACAATGTGGAGGCATTTACTACGTTAACAGCGGTGAAAGCCATCCACCAGTCATACTAAGTGACAAGATGCACACAATGCTCTCTACATGCCACCTCCCACCGAACGGCCTACCCTGGGAATCCGTTCCCAAGCAGCTCACTGTCCGGCAAGTCCATGAACACGGAGGGACACCTACGGAGACAGGTCAGGATCTCACTAAGCAAACCTGAAAACCCACCACCACACTATCAAAGCCACACCTGACCAACTCCTGATTACTTGTAACACTTATGAACATTCAATACTTTTTATGACTGTTGTTTTTCCCAAGCTAATTTATTTATTTATTTTTACATCTAAAGAAAAGACATAATTATCTAGCAGCTCTATATCTGAACACTGACCATAGAGATTTATTTATTTTTTGTGCACTAAAGAAGAAAAATAGCCAGACAATTCAAAAGTTTGTCCTTGAATTATTCTATTAAGAAAACCATTTAGATTCGCAAACCGAGCTCTGAAAACAGCATCTGCATAAAAACGGAAAATCTCTTCCCAGGAAACGGCAGAAAGACTAAGATAGATGGAGTTAACCAGGTGGCGTGCTTTTATTTTGACACCACGTCAGAGTGGATTGATGGAAACTTACGGGGTAACACAGATGAACTTTGTCTTCAAGTATGGCTGGGTTACTGTTGAGGGAAAAAGGAAAATGAACAAAAACATGGAATAACACACGCTCTTCAAACTACTGTAATTGTGTAAATGCTTGAAGAGTTACAGTAGTTCAAAAAACTTCAACACTGGCCCTAAAAACAATCCAAAAACCACTCACTGCTTGTTGAATCTCCTCCTGGCTCAGGTTCATGAGCTGCTTCTGGTCTGCAGTATTTCCCAAAAGCTTCCTCTTTGGGGATATCGGGATAGAGGTAAACAAGTGGTGAAACCAGGATATTGGTGGCATCCATGATCTTGTAACCCATGATGATGTCAGCGAAGGACATGCTGTTGAGTTGCTGCTTGGTGTATGGTTCCACTGACTGGATCTGGGTCTTTCCTTTTAACACAAGAAAATGTTCATTTAAACATCATCAGTGATAGGAATGCGTAGCAAAGCTCGGTGCCAAGTTGGTACCGGTACCAACGTATATGGTACCACTGATAAATTGGTAATGCGGTAATGCGGTTAAACTTTTCTTGTTCTTGGTGGGTTCTTTGTATGCATTTTTTTCAATGCATTGAGCATCCTGATTGGCTGTAGGCCATATCAATCAAACTCCTCTGTGTTGTGCCTCCTGTATAAAAATGCGTTCCATTTGCCAAATCTACATAAATCTTAGATTGCGAGCACATCTTTGTTTTCATTCTACAAAACTGGATTATTTTTGGATGAAATTTTTAACTTTAAGAGTTTATGGTTTGAGCACCGTTAAGGCACCAGAACCCTTTCAATAGTACTGGTTTGTCACCAGCATCAGATAAAATCCAAACGGTACCCTTTGCTAATCATAAATAAAAAAATAACTTGTAAAAATGTCTCTAATTACTCACCACTTATGTCTTTCTCTACCCATGTAAATGTAATGCCACCCTCTTTACTGCTCTCGCTGAAGCGCAGCAGAAAGGTGCCGGGAGGTTTGGGGCTCAGAATGGCTCTCTCCCTCTCCTTACTGATAAAGCCCATGATATATCTGATAACAAGCATGAAAAGACAAATTACAACTTGCTCAACTCTGAAATAGCAAAATTATTTTAAGGCAGTTGACTATTGCACAGTTTTCAGAACACAACAGGAAGTAAACTGGCAGTAGCAGTCAGTGCGTGGGAACTTCTGCAACCTCTCACCCTTCGTTCCACAGCGCAAGGATGTACTTCTTCACCAGGTCAATGATGTTGTCCAGCCACACCCAAAAGGAAAAGCCTTTGCCAACCATGTTTTCCTGCAAAGAACAAAGGGAAAAAATAATTAAAACGTCCAACAAAGTCCAGAATGCAGTTTACAGCCATCAAGAGTAGTACCTTACAAAACTTGGCCCATGTAATCTGACACCCAGAATAGTTGACACAAGGCCCTATTTGGAGAACAACATTAGTATAAAAGGGCGTTTGCATTGTTTTGAAGACTTTCGGCTTGTTTCCTAACCGAGTAATTTCTCAGCCAGCGTGGTGAGTTGCTCAATGGTCAGGCCTCTCTTCGTGGTGGAGGAGAACTGCCAGCTCAACACCTCGGCCACCTGGTCCCAAGTCCCCACAGGAGGCTTGGTAAAAAAGTTTACGTTCTGTGCAGAGAGATGCAAAGCAACATGTTCCTAAATATGTAATCTCTTTAAAATGTTGGCAACCTTGGTGTGAAGAGCTGAGATACTTTCCAGCAAAAGGAGCTGTCCTACCTTTGGGTGATTGGTGAGCATGTTGTACCACAGAATGGAAGCCCAGGCGTTGGGCATTTGGCAGATGTTTGAAATGACTACAACAGGCAGGGAATGAGTCTAAACATTAGGAAAAAAAATAAAAACAATTAGCAAGTGATTTTATTTTTCTGTCGCCTTTGGATATTTTCTCTTGTCTATTAATTCATTGTGTTTAGATGCTACAAAGCTAAATGGTTTCCTTGTTCAAAGCTAGAAACTTTTTCAACCAATCACAGAAATCCTTCCATGAAGCACATTGTTGCTCACAACACATTTAGAAACGCTGTATTAAGCTTTCAAAAGACAAATACACAATGGATATTACCCATAAATGGTAAAATTATTTGATAATATGTTGAATTACTAGTAATTTGTGGAGGTCAAACACAAAGCAAACTGTGAAACATTAAACTTTGACATCTTCTCAGTCAATTAAAGTAAGTAATATTTATATAGCACTTTTCACAGACAGCAGTCATTAAAGTGCTTCATAATAGACTCTAGTGAACAGTGAAAGTTAAAGTGTTGAGTCTCTAAATTACACATTTTCATAGTCCAGCTAGTCAGAAAACCACGTTATGCATGGCAGGAACAAACCTAAGCTTTATGGTTTCGAAAAATATAACAGAAAATTGATGTTTCAATAGCCAACAACAACAGAAAATTATAAGGTTTTTAGATCTGTTTTAATGAAGTTGTTTTGTAGTAACGTTGTACAAACAGAAAAGTCTTTTGCTGCTAACGCTAAATGGAGATACTCACTTCCAAATCGATCTTTAATCCCTGATGATAGACTTCTGTCTCAAAAGTGATCAGATGGAGTTCCTCAGTAACAATCAACGAGGCCTAGAAAAAAACAACACCTGGTATTTTAATCTATAAAACAATAATTGAATAAGTTAATATGATGGACTTGCTTTAAGCTATTTTCAGTGATAAAAGCAAAGAAAAAAAAGAATAAAAATACATAGGTCTATGAAATATGTATTAATTCATAAATTAATTAGAAAAAAAAATAAAAGTAAATGATGGTATCTTCTTGACATTATAATTGCTTCTAATCATAAACAGATGCATTTGCACTTATGCATACAGTATGGCACATTGATTCAACTAAATATGATGATTTTCAAATAGAGTATGATTAGTTACTTGATAGGGAGTGAGAAGAAGCAAACTTATAGAATAGAATTAATTAACAAATTTAAAAGCCGCAACCTTAGATATAACCTTGGATATAAATGAGTTTTTATACATGACCAATGAGTGTCTGATGTTTATCTATATGTGTGTACATGGGTATCTGAATACCTACTCATTAGAGACGGAACAGGGCTAGAACAGATAGTGGGTGCACTGGGTGTGGTAAATAATTGGCTAAGGGTATGGGGGTGAGAATTAAGGCATTTACTTCTTCCTCCTCCTTTTTGGATCTTTCTTTTTTTTTTTAATCTTTTCCTATTATCCCTTTAAAGCACATGTCCGAAATTTAATATTATCATATCAAAGTCTTACATCACTGTTAGTCCGTCCTCCGTTCCCACACCTCTGTTCTCTAAGGGTCTGCAAAAAAAGAGAGCCAGTGCTTCAGAGTAGCCTATTATCTAAAACTTCATCATTTCAGGTGCCAAAATCTTTCAAACTTACCAAATGCTTAAACTCTGCAGACAGGCTGCCATTGTTGGATTCCTCCATATTCATGACTTTTGTGTTGGTACCGAGGATGTTAAACTTCCGTGACCTAAAATATAAATGTTTGCACAGCAGAAAGTAAGACTCTTCTTCACCATAAAGCCTAAAAACTGTTTTCTCTTTAAATGTTGTGCCTTACCCTCGAATGGCAGCCACATCCCCAGACTCTCTACAAAAAAAAAAAAAAAAAAAAAACCCAGTTTGGATAAGATTATATTTTACAAGTCAAGGATGAATATTGCCGTTATGATAAATGCAAAATGTCTTACTTGTCAATGCAAACTTTAATTTTCAGTTGGTAATTGAGTTCAGGAAACTTTACCAGCAACCTTCACAGAGGAAATCATTGTTGGTTACATTTTTGGTGTGTGTGTGTGTTTCTCCCCCCATCACACACAATAACACACACGTCACCAAAATGTACACAAATAAGCATGTCACTTCTGAATCTTCAGCTTGGAAATTACCTGACTTTGTTTGTGAACTGCACTCCTGTTTTAATGACCAAAGGTCTGTCTGGATGCATGGGCATACAAGGCTGTCTCTCAACCACAAAGGCGCTATAACCAAAAAAAAAAAAAAAGCATCAACTTTTACTTATTTTGGAAAATTAAAAACTAATTTACATTTTTTTTTAACTAATAGCCAGCAATTTTTCAGAGCAACGTTCAAACAGAGTTAAATCATCAATGCAGCTACCTTTTCATGAGGTTTCTGAACAGATCCACAATCTTCTCTTCCAAGGCTGGCCGGTGCTGAATGATTGGATCTCCTTTGTAGGACACCTTCTGCTGCAGCTCCTCCAGCTTCTTGATTTGCTGACGAATCTGGAGCTGGGACTCGGCCAAGGATGTGATCCTGATTAAACGATATTTACAAACATGTTAGCACACTGCCAGACAAAAAAAGATGCAAGGTGAAAAATGATTTTATATGCTTCAAATGCATTTATTTGCTTCTGAGATTGTCTTTTTTCCATGTTTCCTCAATTACCATGTTTCAAGGCGATCAAGGCAGATGTTTGGTGGCCCTCCGATGCAGGCAATTTGCTGTCTTCTCTTCCAATCTGCCAGTTCTTCATCCGTCAGATTCTTCTGTACGTAGTCCATGGCAGTCAGCAGACCGCCCATTTCTGTCACGATTTGCTGCAATACAAGTTAAAACAGTTATCTGTCTATTCCCACCAAAAGCCAATTAAATAATCCACATCATTTTGGTTTAAGATGAAACAATATAAAACTCACTGACCCTCCTGAGCTGGTCCAAAGCGCTCAACATCTGCTCAAGTTGTGCCATCTTCTGTCGAGTGGCAGCTGCCTGGCTGTTTCCATTCAAGTCCTGGCTCAGTTCTAGTGTTGGAGCAACAGGTATGTTAATCCTCACAGTCCTGAGTGAAATAAACTTTGGAACATGTAAATATTATACCTCCTTGGCTTTTCAGGGTTTTGTAATTAAAATCAAAGTCGTCTTGCAGGTTTTCAAGCATCTTCATCTTCTGTTCCATGTCCTGCCAAAGAAAAAGATATACATTTATAAAGCTTTTAGTGCCTAAATAATAACCAGGTGAGTTTCTAACAGTATTAACCTGAACGCGCTTTCTGATATCTTGAAGGTTGTGCTCCAGAATTTGCTGCTTCTCTGTCACAACTGTTCCAGTGGGATGGGCTGCTGAACCATCCTGCAAGCAAAAAAGCAGCTCACCTCATTAAAACACATCCAGGTACATTAGGTTTATTTAATCAATAAGAGTCATAAAGCTTGAAGTTTGTAAAAAAAAAACTATGCACCTGTGAAGTAGAGGTGGCCGTCTGCAGCAGTCGATTTTCCTCCCACAAACAGCGGGCAACAATGCGGGCGATTTCCATCGGCTTCTCTAAATACTTGCTCTGCAGATGCTGTTTTATCCTGCGCAGGTTGTGTTGGTAGAGCACATTGTTCTCCTGGAGGAAGCGGCTATACTGTTGATCTATTTCTCCCAGGAGGTTGTGGAACACCAGGGTGGCGTGGGATTCTTTGTTGGCCGCATAAGCCCTTAGAAAATAGAGGAAAAAAAACACTTCGATTCCCCAGTACTCTACCAACACAAAATACCCATCTTTTACAAGTTAGTAGTATTAAAACCTTCCCAAGTGATTAAAAAAAAATGTGTAAACATTTTGTAGACAATAATTCTTTTGTGAGCATAATACAAAAAGCTCTACTCAAATGTAAAACAGTGAAGTACATTGTAATAGCATAAAATGAAGGTAAAGTGAATGGAAAATGTTTATATAAGTTATAGATTCATAGCTAGTGGCCTACGCAAACCCAAAGGCCTTGAAAGATCAAATTCAGCTTCATATAAGAAGATAAAAGCATACTTTTTAAACAAAGTTGGAGACTGAAATCATTTCTTACCAGTCTTGGCTTTCAATCCAGGGTGCAAGAAACTGGCGTAGCTCCATTGGAAAGCTGTCACTGTACAGGTGGTAGAGTTGCTCCAGATACCTGGTCTCCAGCTGCTGTAACTGGTTCCATTGAGCCATCCTGACAAGCACTGCCTCAAATCTACAAGATAAGAAATTGCTTTAGCAACACAAAACAAGCAGAATATCAAGTTATCCTGTCTGGGACAACAGAAAATGATACTTGAAAAAACACTTTCAATGTTCTTCAACAGACTGCACCAATGGGTAATGGCTTAACATCCGATTTGTCTGAAAATGATAGCAGGCCACTGCTGGAGCCTCATGTTGACAAAAGTCATTTCCTGTTCTATGAAACTGCGCCTTCAACCAAAAAATATAGGTCAGAGTGAACAGCTGTAAAGCAGAGATAAGCTTATCTCTGGTCAAAGAATTGCCCCCGACAACACTATCAAGAAATGCAGACAAACCAAACTTCTTCCTCTCAGATACAGAGGGCATGGATCAAAACCCAGACAAACCATTTCCTTTGTAGCGAGAGACGACTGTCAGATTAGGAATTCCCTTCAAATCTGAGCGACAAAAAGCCACTTGAGCTACTTTTTGGTGTGTTAACCACTTGCTGATCGGTGAAACTTTTTTTTTTTTAAATTTATTGAACACATCCTGCTGGCTGACTCAGCTGATGAAATTTGGCTACTGCTTCCTTGTTTGCAAAATGAGCTCCCATTTGAGGCATTCAATCATTTTAACAGAAAGACACCTCCTGTACCACCCATACTACGTTACAGGCTGAAGCTTTTGTCTGAAGGCTCACACAATGCTTTGACTTTTGTTATTCAAGCTTTCTCACAACATTGCTTTGTGTTGTTGATTTTGCGAATATGAACTGAAAAAAGCAGTCGGTTGAAAATCCAACTAAATATGACCTTCTTTGTAGCCAAAGCACTGATACAAGTTTTAATATTATCCAGGGTGTAGTCAGATCAAATACAGGGAACTCATTTAAATGTAAAATAGCAATTTTGCTGTTATTTTGCAGCCAATTAAATATTTCAGATAATCACAATTAAAAAGAGAAGAAAATTAACTTCCTGGTGTGAATTTCATGTTCTGGTGATTTAAACCAGTGTCAAATTTAATTCAAACACTGCAACATAATTCAAGAAACTCAAAACTTATTTTGCTTATAAAACCAGTTTCTCAACAAAAAGACAGGAGTTATTTTATAATTTATCAGTCAGAAAAAAGTTTTTCTGGGTTGAAAAATTTGGTTTGTTTTTATTTAATAAAATATGAAACAGACATTGGCACATGGTGAGAATTCTATGTGTTTTTATTTTTTTAAACATAAGGCTGAAAAACTCTACAGTCACAATAACAAACAATTTTCTTCCCCATCTCATATCTCCATAGAGGACACTTTTATTTGATAAGTCATCAGAATGACAAATGAGGGAGAGTCAAAAAGAGAACAGTTGCATATATATATTTTCATATAAGCATGGTTAGGTACTAGTATTGGTAATGCACGATTCTTACATCAGATCAGTGATATTCCAGGAAAGTACTTCCTTAACATCAGAGAATAGTAACCATGCCAAGTTTCATTTTTACAAAAACTGAGACTGTGAGAAAGCTCAGGGACTACAATACATGCTATTTTATGATACAGATCCTACTTCTTCTTTTCTGTTTTTATACTAATGTGCAATTAGATTTGTATATATATATATATATATATATATATACACATTTGTAAATGTGTAAATTTAGTTTTGGCTTGAACATATTTGCAGATCCTATTTGTGCTATGAATGAACAGCACTCGCCTTCATACAGATGATGGGCGGGACAACTAAGGGGATATACAATAAACAAGGACCTCCAAATCCAAATAAACCATTTTAAAGCACGGATTTACATATAAAATAACACCACGACAACAACTTCATCCCTTTTTATTTCTGGCCGTGATATTATCACTTCCTTCACTTAGAAGCAAGCGTTAAAATGTGCGATCACTTTAAAAAACTTACGTAAGACCCCTGCCCTGGCACACAATGCCTGTCACCTAAATAAGTTATGATCCCAAGCCACTTTGTATTGATTTAACTGTGGCTACATTATTGCTGTTAGCGCGAGCTTCGCTATAGCATCCGTGGAGAAAATTAACTACAACAAAGACAATAAGTAACATTCGTTTTTCTTTTTTTCTTTACAAAATGTAAAATATGCTGTCAACAGCAACTTACTTACGTTGACCGTTGTTGGTTCCTTTGCGATGCAGCTCGGTCTTTCCCACAAAAACACCAACTCACAAGGCAGTCGGTGACAACTTTTTAAAGAAGAAAAAGAAAAGGAAAAAGTAGAAATTGAGCGTCATAAACGAGGGAAAGTGTCCCCAAATGGAGTGAAACGCAAACTGTAATCTTCGCACCACGAGAAGCACTTTCAGACACAAGCGCCCCCTCGCCCAGCCCATCAACTACACTGCAGTCTTTCCAGCCATACAAACGTCCAGATCTACTTGATTGGCATTTCCTCCCACCAATGAGAGTTTCTCTTTTATTTTGGGCCAACCAGAGACAGTTTTATGTGGATAAGAGGCGGGATGTAACAGCACGTTTGATTCAGCTTTCTCTGTTTACTACTGTCGCAACGAAGCTGTTCCTTTCAGCCAACCCTCCCTCCCGCTCCACCATACGGAAGCCCGTGTGCTTCGTTCATTTCGGAGGGAGGGTTGGTGTTTCAAGAGAACAGCCAGCCTGGAAGTCATCTGAGTTACCGGCAATGTTGACGTCATCAAATTTAATAATGATACTGCTTCATAATAGTCAGGCGCAATTTATTGACAGATTAATTCAGACCTTTTCCACGGTAAACGACTAAAAAACGAATTCACAAACTAAATGGTGTTACTCCTCTGACTGCCAGCTTGAATAATACAATGTAAACAAATTATAAAGTTGTACATTTTCCTTTATATTTAGGTGAATCAATTAAATAACAAGTGAATCTAAAATAAAAAATGGCCTAATATCACCAACACAGGTTTTTTTTGCTGTTGCAATGTATCAATTTTTAGAAGTGCTTTATATAACTCCATAATGTACAAATATATAAATAAATAAATAATTTTTAAAAAGGGTCATTTTATAGACTTGGAACATGCACTGCCTCTCTACACCATTGTAAATGATGTCCTTATAAATAAACACATTCTTAGTTTCTACCATAACCTCATCCCGCCCCTGTGCATGCTTTTTTTTTTCTCTTTTACTCCACTCTCCATCCTGCTCTGTGAGAGTGCACTTTCCCTAATTGCATTTTCCCACCCATTGATTATTTTAATGCTGTTTTCTGCCACACAGTGAGTGTCTATGCGTCTCCATCACGTCAAGGTCACACAACTCTGTAGGGAGACAAATAGGAAGCACACACTTACCTTGCTCCTGTCTGGAGCCGTGTGTCCTCCTTACTTTTCATGAATTGAGGTGTCAGCGCCTGAACCTTTCTATTTTGCATCAACCACAGAATATATTTCAATAATAGCTGAATTCTCTTCTTTTGTTTGGCCCTTTTCTAAAAGTTAAACTACATTTTTATTCCACAATTAAAGAACTGAGTCCTTATTTTTTTAAATAGCAGTGCATTCGCACTTTATTATTCAGAAACAGACACACAAATTCACTTGATTTCTTTGAAAAATAAAGCATGAAAGGTTGAATTGTGTAGGACCAAATCCTGTAACCTGATAATTTGCTTGTTTTAACACTTAAGATATCAGTGTTTACAGGGTCAGTCGAGATGTCTCCTACTTCTCAGACCGTACTTCTGTTTCCAGCACAACACTGGGAGAGTTGTGTCAATGAGAAGCGCATGCATGAAAACGAATGCTGAACATGGTGACTCATTTTTGTTTTCCTGTCTTTTATACAGAATGAGCAAAGTGAGGTGAGTAAATATCAAGCTGTAACAACATGGTTAGTATATATCAAAACATTACAGTGATGGAAAAACAGTGTTTTTTTAAGCTTTCAAACACAGTGTTCAGACACTCCAAAGCACAGATTATTGCATTTCTAATTAAAATAATAAGATACAAAACAACCAAATTATTTGTTGGCTAAAAGTATGAGAAAAAGTATCAAGAGATATTGCTTATGAAACTTAGTGAATGAGCATAAATTATTTTATCAACAAGTGTCTTCTTAAAATATTGGAAGAAATTACAATAAAAGGAAAAATAATAAATTCACAAGACCTTCTCCTGTATGAGTCGTAGAGAATTTCACTATTCTGATTTAATTTTCAGTGTTTTAATGTCATAATTGTAAGTTATCAGGCCTTTCTTTTCATACAAAATGACTGCTAAAGTGATGACAAGCTGAAAATTACTTGTTTCTTTGTTTCAATTCTTTGTGTCTCATTCGCAGATAACAGTAAGTCACCATTTACCACATTTGGGCTGTTGAATACTTCCCTTTACTGTTTGAAGAAATGCACCCGCCATCCATGGGAAAAACTTAAAGCTGTTGTGTTTCTCTTTCCTTGTGTTTGGCATTTTTAATAAGTTCTTGAGGCACTTTTCTGATGATAGAAGACATATATTAAGAATATTAGGCTCAAAATTGCATCTCTGTGTATTTTTTTATTCAAATGGTTGTATTTCAGGAGCAGATGGAAAAAATTACGCTTGAAAAAGCTTGTTGTTGTGCCATAGACAATACACTAGGCGGGTCACAATCGACCTGCTCAGCTCCATTCTGATAGACCCGCTTGTAGATGACTAGAAGGTCTTTGTTTTCCCTGTCCGAGCTGGCATCTGGCTCAGAACTGTATGGCTGGATAGCTCCAATTTTGCTCGGCATTTTTTTGCACCAGTAATGTTAGGTTGGGGGTGTGAGTGGCTGTAAGTGAATGGATTTTCCTATTCCTTCATGAGCTGTGAAACTGTTAAACCTCATAATTTATGCAGTTTTTCGAGTTGGTACCTATTTGTGTGTGTGATTGCCCTCCAGTGCTTGAACTACTATTCGAATGTAGTTTGTTTGAAGATAATAGTGGCAAGTGACAAATTGTGAGACAAACTGCATAAAACAGATTTCTTTGATTGAAATATATTGTGATGATGAATTTGTGTACTCTTTGTTATGTTTAAAATTATTACATTTTTTTTTAAATTTTGAATGAACATTTACATTGTGAAAGTAACTTTTGGGTTTAGCACATTGGTTCACTTTTCTTGCCTGTCTTTAAGCTGAGGCCTTTGACTTCTGCATCATGGTTTTATCATACAAGAAGCTTAAGGGCCTAGAAAAAAATTGCATTTTAGACATTAATTCATAAAAACTACAATTCTTTGTACATTTTTCTTCTTTCACAAAAGAAAAATGTCAGAAAATGTTGACAGAAATCACTCAAACCTTTGCGCACAAAGTCAACCCTAAAGATTTTCCAAAAGCCAGATTTGTCTTTGCTGTTCAGCTTCTTTTTACAGGAAGTGTGAAAACATGAAAGTCTTCCTTTTTGGAAATTACTAACAGAGAAGAGAACTGAAAAGATGTCAATATACAATCATGTCCTCAAGGCCCACAGAGCCGTTGCTGTTTTTCAGGTTAGACTTTCTCAAGGCTGTTGATTTCCTCAACCTCAGGGTTTTCTTCACTTTTCTTCTTCTTCTTCTTACCTTTACGTTCTTATTTGCTTTGGGCTTTCTTTAGATGCTTAGGCTCCACACTGACCAATTGAGAGTCCTCAGTTGCCTCTAAAAGAGTCTGCCTCTCTGGGTTGTCTATATCCACTAATTTCCCTTCCTCTATCTCCACATGCACTCCCAACCCATTTTCCTCTTCGTCCAGCTGAGCTTCTCCTTCTGTCACTTCCACCATCTCGTTGTTCTGCGCCACCTCTTCCTCCTCCCCTTCCCTGACCTTCTTCACATGGAAGGTAAAGGGGGGAACGCGATACACTGTTGTTTTGGAGCGAGCGTTAATTGTGTGATCAGGGGTCAGGGACTTCTTCACTTTCTCCTTGTAGGTTTTCATCTTCGCTCTGCGCTCCTGGTTGGGGGTCATGCGAGTCCCGAGTTTATCAATCTTCATCTCAAGGCTGTGCTTAGTTTTCTCCAGGTTGTCACGAGTTCTCTGTCTCGTCTTCTCCAGGTTCTCACGGGTTCTCTTCTTGGTCCTCTCCAAGTTTTCTTTCGTCTTTTGTTTGGTTTTCTCCATTTTCTCTTTTGAGAAGGCTTTCTTTATGTTTTCCACTTGCTGTTTGGTGGTGCGTTGGAGGCGCTTCGTACGGGACTCTTCAATGATCTCCTCAATCTCCACCTCTTCATCTGAATTGACACTGGCTTTAACCCCCTCTCGTTCCTCCTCAGGTATCTGCTCGAGGTTTTCCACTGCTTCACCTTCAGCTGTCTGTGCTGTCTTCTGTTTGGACTCCTTTGACACCTTTACTTGGTCCTGAGGAGAAATTATAAGGATAAAAAAAGACACATATATTAAGCTGTGAAAGAAAAAAGAACATTTAAAAACATTTTCAATGTCAACATTATTCCCCAAAAAAACCCTTCTTGGATAAGTTTTCCAGGAATTTTAGCCTACTTAGACAATATTTCTAAGATTGCAAGTCAATGACTTACAATGACTTTTATACAATAAGAATTTTTTTTTTTGCCTAAAAAGTGTAAATAATATATTTTTGTAAAAAAAGAATAAAGGAAAATGTGTTTTTAGCACCCTGTTGTCACATCATCTCCATGTCCCAATGCTGATCCAGAGGGCCACCTAGTGGCAGAAATACAGTCAACAATGTTCCCACTGTGACATCATTGACACCTGAGGCCAAACTGCAGCTCTAATGATGAGCTGAAGTGAAGAAAAGAAAACAAGTATATTTAAACATAGTTATGTAAAATTAAATAAAATAATAGATGAGGATAAGAAGTAAAATTTTATGAGAAAAAATTATTGGACTTCAACAAAAAGATACAGATTTTGTGTAAATTGCAACCCTTTAAACCCCAAAATACTTTTTTTTTAATCAAAAGGTTTGATGTTAGGAGGTTTATTTTATTAATAAATGCACGATACTGAGAATGCAAAGCAGTTACACAACTCTTTAAAGTTACTTTAAAAATCTAAACAAAAAAAGTATTGCATTAACCATCAAAAAGAGAGTCACATATTCATCTGTTAATTTCTTATTTATTTTCTGTCTGAACTCAAAAGTATAAAAAAAGATGGAGGTTTTCTAGAGACAATATTTCCTATTTAACAGCATTCACACATACAATAAAATTATTTTCCAGTGGTATAAAGGCTTGAGATAGTGAACTGAGAAACCATTTTCTCATTTTTAGAGCCTCAGTGTATGACCTTCTTCACACTTTTGCTGTTAATACAACATAATGACATAAAAAGTGGACACTGATATTTGAAAGTGTTTTTGTGTGTGTTTGCCACGGTCAAATTCCTATTGGTGAATTACAAGAATGCAGTCTGCACTTTTGGCTTATTCATTTACTTGTACTTGCATGCAAATGCAGGAGTATTGAAAAGGAAGTTGCTATAAAGTGAAATCAACTTTCTTACCAACTTTGAAAAGGCTACATTCAAAACCAGACCAGCCCAAATTGATTTTCTTTCAGAGACAAAACTTTAAACTTTGGAAGTTAAAACATTTTGGTTCTCAAAGGAAGCAAAAAAAAAAAAAAAAAAAAGATCACAAACTTTTTTTTTTATTTATATAGCAAAATAATCTTCTTTAGAAGAACAAAAAGTAATGGTGAGCCATAAAGTGTATTAAAAATATCTCATTCATGTCCAACATCTGAAATAAGTTTGGCTGTCAGATTACATAGGTAGCACATTACCCTGAGCAGTTCAAATGCAGCCCTTTTATAAACATATATTGCCTCCATATCTAGTTCTGTGTATGGTGGACATAACCGACCCTGCTGTGTATGGGTTTATTTTGAGCCGGCCATTCCCTGTCTCTGAATTCCTTTTTCCATATTCTGGCTCCTAGCCATGGCTCCAAGAACACCCCCACCCCCCACCCCCCACCCCCCGCGCCAGACAACTCCTTCCCCTGCTACACAACAACAGATAAACACAGGACCCCGTTGCTGGGGCAACAACCTCCTCAGCTGTCCCCAGGGTTTGCTGAAGTTTAGCTGGATGGACAGCTGACATCTCTATGACAATACATGAGCTGCTGTAAACGCATCACTATTAACTAAAAATAGATGTCACACCTGCTGTGCAAACACACTCAGAAAGAGACAAGAAAAAAAATTCTACTTTTATGATGTCTAAAAACACAAGATTGAAATATTTAGAAAAAAATAGAACTGGATGAAACAACCTTAGTTTTTTGCATATAAATTGTTTGAAATAACAACATTATTCTCATGGTTAAGCAATATCTCTTAACACTGAAATGCCTGAATGAATTTGCAATTATTTTAAAAATTCACTGATATTTTTGCTTTCAAGTAGATGCTAAGTTATATTTCGAGCGAATTTTGCATCACTTGATGTCAAATTACCATTAAAGATATTAGAAGTATGTGATTTGGGGAAAATATATTTTACTGTTTTACCTGCATTTTCTTTTTTACTTTTCCTTCACATTGAAGTATTTTCTAGAAAAGCTCTCATCTGTGCTGGACAGAACACTTTATTCAAAGGTCTCGTACAGCAAATGTTAGGATTAGTATTTATATATTTATGGGTGGATTGGTTTATCAATATGTAATACTGCCCAGCAGAAGATTAAGAGTTGTGCGGCCAAAGTTGCGGTAAACAGACTTATTTTGAGAGCTGAGCACTGCTGCCATCAATGATCCACTTACTAACACACATTTCATTTATGTAACAAACTGAACTCTATTTTTTTCTGTCTTCTAAATTGTAATGACTCATGTGTGCCTGGGAAAGCTTAATGTGTCTGAACATTTGAAAGGGGGAGTGATGTTTTAATTACATTACATGTTCACAATGATTCCAGTTTTTTAATTGAGAAGCACCAAGAATATCTGACCTTCACGTGCAAAAAGAAAAATGTGTAGTTAGTATGTGTAGTAATATATGAACATTTAGCCTTACACAAAAGAAAACCTATAACATGGTTTTGTAACCAATTATAGTTAAAAAAAACAAGACACATAATGTTTTCATAGTGTTATTACTATTCCAAAATTCTATGAATGACTTTTAAAAGATTTTTGACTTGAGAACATGTCATCCATTAAAATAACTATTTGAATTCTCATATGTAGTTTCAGTTCCATGCTTCCACTGATGGCATTATCACATGTATATTAAGCTAAAACTCACCTGAGTCCATGTTAAAAGACACATGTGTATTAAAGCATTATTAATAAAGAGGATATTTGTTTCTTTTTTGCTATTTTAGCAACATACAGATGTTTATTTTTAGGTTTTATAAAGTATGCGTCTTTTTTTTTGGGACTGCCAACATGCCGGGAACATTTTCCTGTTTACAGAAATGGTGATAAGATCATTGAGCCTTGTTTGGGTTCTGCCCTGATAGCAAAACACAAGTGTGAGAGCACAGAGATGAATATATTTAGGCTCATTAGCGTCCCTGTTATCAGTTCCTCCATCCCCACTTACCAGCAGTGGAAAAGTTAGCCCACGGTGTGTTTATATTTGACACATGCCAGGATAATGGTGACTTAAGGCGTTCTGTGCAGGGACATTAATATTTTTTCCTACAAAGGCAGCATGAATGTGGCTAATGGAAATGCTGTACAAAAATAAAAACCTATTTGAGCGTGAAGCTGTATGCTTTCCTTAATTACTTAAAATGCAATGAAATAAGTATATTTCACTGCCAGTCTTTTACATTCAATAAAAGTGAAATTTGCAATATAAAACTAACAAATGCTCTTTAAACTTTATAAACTCTCTTTTTCTGCTATTTTGAAGCTTGGCACTGGAATTATATTCTTTTGGAATGAACAACGAAGTCTTCAGCAGCAACGCACTTGCACATCTATCCATCTTCATAACCCTGAAGGCTTCTCTGTTCCCCTACAATAATGTAAACGTGTCGTCTTTGGCTTTATTTGTTCTTCTATTCCCACTGAGAATTGTTGTGTTTTTTAACTTAAGCAATTAATCTAACGCTGCAAGGATTGAAAAATTAAATCAAGATTTGTAATTGCTTCAGAATCCACCCACACGTATGCAAATATTCCACTGGCTTGCAGATAAACAGACCCACACCATTCCTTTTGAGGCAGTGTGATGATAGGTCTCTCTGGTGAGTCACAGGAGCAGCTGTCTGATCCCATCCAACCCTTGCAGCTGTGCACTTTGCCATCACAATGAGTAATATTCCTGACCCATGCACCGCTCCATGGGAGAAGGCGGCTTGAGAGATTGACAGGAGGCAGAGTTAGAGGTTTGCATGTTTGAGCTCTGTAAAAGCCTCTTTCGGGACGCTTTGATCTCCAACAAGTTCCTGAAGGCTAAAATAAGTTTCCTGGCCAATAATGTCTCCCACACATGTCTAAATAAAGGTCGAACAATTCACCGATGACTTGCCACCGCATATTACCTCAGGCATTTTGGAGGTGAGTCATATGACAAGGGGCAAAAGCAAATTCTGCATTATGAACCTCCCTTAGGTTTCCAAAAACACTCTGACTCTATATTTAGTGTCATGTTAGCAATGGAAACAAACCCAACTTTTTTAATGGACACATTCATTCAAAGACAGGGGTCCTTCACATCACATAATCAATCTGACCATGTCAGGCCACAGGTTGCACCGCGGCATGTGAGTTTTGTAATTTTACACACAAGGAGAGAGCAGTTTCCATTCTCCCACATCCAACTTTTGAAAGCCAAAGGACTGAAGTCTGTCTCAAAAGTGGAAACTTTCCACATTTCACCATGACAGAGTGAGCAATCCAGCTCTCTATGACTTCAACGTTGAAAAAAATGAACAAAATATATTTTGTCTAAACTGTAATAAATCATATTGGCTGCAAAATAATTTTGAAATGAAGGCTTTAGTGTTTTGTTTAAAAAAAATGCATTGAACCAAAATCTGTGACAAAATAAACCTGTTCAGAGAAAACATTGCAAATCTTGTGGGGCCACATCTTTTGATCCACTCTTTTAGCCAGTCATGTTAGAAATATTTAAACTTTTGCTCTGTTTGGACAGAATGCACTTTAAGCACTAATTTTATTTATAGATTGATCATCCAAACTATCCATCCATCTAATGCCAAGGGTTGCTTAACCCGCAGTGTCCTGACATGATCTCCATAACAGCCAATAATTCACATACCAGCATGAAGAACAGCGAGCTGTCACAGCAGCAGTGAAATTTACTACCAGGGGCTCCGGCTGATGATTTGTACAGGTGGAAACTCAACTGTAGCATGCAACATGTTTCACCCAGGCTCCAAGGTTTATTTATGCAAAGCACGAATGCACCCCAACACATCGCTTCTTATTTGTTTACATCAACAGTTTTCCCTAATGAACCAGTTGAAACATGTAGGTTAGATGTTATGCAGCCAAGAGACAGGATGACAGCTCCAACTGTTCAAAATGATCAGTCTGCCAGTTGCTGAATCCTGTTAACTGCTTTGGGATGGAGATGTGAGGATGGTGATGGGTGACTCAGAAACACCTCTTTTGGACTAAGAAACATTTGCAGCTGAAGACTTTGACAGTGAAACAATACCAAGAAAGTCCTTCAGCGTACACGTACTGGTGGAACATTTCAAGTGGGTTTTATAACGGTCTTACAGACCCATTCCAACTATCTCTTTAGCTATTTTAAAAGCAATCCCAGTGATCCTTTAATTATGATTATGTTGTTTTAGCCAAAAACCTGTGTCGTATTCATTAAAGGCTCAACTTTATCACCCTTCCTAAGAAAAAAAAAAAACAAAAAGTGGTTAATATCTCAGTTCAAGTAAAAATCTGACTTTTTTATGTGTAATTATTGTTTAAGAATTCCTAAAGAACCTGATTTTAGGCAGGTTACAGTAAAGGACATACCTTTAATGTTAGTATTTATGAAAAATAGCTAAAACTCTTTGCCTGATGTTGGAAAATGTTGAAACATGAACACTATTTGCAGCTAAAACCCCTGTGTTGATGGTTTCACCAATGCTTCCAGAAATGCCTTTTCTGTTTGTGCCTTTTTTGTTTTTTTAAGATAACAACTTGGTAACTTATGTTTACGAGACACCGTTTTTTTTTTGTTTTCAAAGATAATGGAATAAAAGCATTGATTAATTATCTTGAGAAAACATCAAAAATTCGATTTTCATAAGAGATTTGTAAATGTTGCTAATTTTCTTCTCAAAAGGCAAATTTAAATGTTGTTTCCGACTAAATGATAAGTTGATAAGTTTGTGGCTGTTTGAAGAAAAAGATGCTAGTAGATGAGGACTTTTCTTACTCTGAACGTGTAACTGTTGAGTGTTCACTCTATGCAGGGTTTCCACACACTTTGGTACAATTGATGAGAAAAAAAACCCAAAATTAAATGGTTTAGAGTGACAGAGAAAGAAAAAAAAATGGTACAGAACATTTCTGCAGTTGATGCGTACTGCTTGGTCTGCCTGACACTTTAAAGTTCTGTGAACTTGACCATTGGTCCAAGCTTTTGGAGAAGTGGCAAAATGTTTTGTGCCTGGATCCCCTGTTGACTCAATGGAATCACTGTGTTAGGTTTTAAAGAAAAAAAAAAGCTGACAGAGAGGTAATTGTTGGCTGTTAGTCCAACTCTGAGTGGTGTTGGAAGATGGAGAAAAGTTGCTCTCAACTCACATATTTTTCCAAGGTGGAAGTAAAACTTATTCATCCAAATTATGACTCAAGTAAAAGTACAAAGATGGTTAAAAAATAGTGTTAACATCAGACTTAAGCAAAAAAGCTTAAGAAACTAGATAATTCTATTTATTTTAAACAAATTTGGGAAAAATGTTTAATTGTTCACATTAGCTTTAGTAACTCTGAGAATTTTACTGATGTGATGAATTAACATTGAAAAGAAAGGAATCACATACATTTAGTCCAGACGGGCTGAGGTTTGTAATGTTAGCTGAGTCTAAGTAATCTGTAACTGAGAAGTTCCAGACTGAGTTAAACATAACTTTGACTCCTTCTGCAGCCAAACAAATTCAGGTTCCAGACACACAGGGATACTGTTGGACATTTACTCTCACGCCACAGGAACTATTCAAACACAAAATTGCCGCTCTGCAGAAACTGTGTCCTAGAAAATGACCCAGGTTTATTGATTTTGCCTAAAAATGCCATGAACATAATTAAAAGACCACTGCTAACACTTTTAAAATAGATCAAAAGATAATTGGAGTGGCATTAAACTTGAATAAAGGTTCATTTTGGAACTAACTAACCTTTGTTTCTGAGAGTACCCATCCCTGTTTTTCGACCCCCACCCATAACTAACAGACTGCCAAACCAAAAACTGTTAAAACCATAATTTCCATCCATCTAATGCAGCATTAAATCTACATTTTCATCCAGTTTGCACAAAAGTCCCACTTTACCTCTAAGTGTAGAAAAATGTGCCTTTAGGTCATTAACTAAATAAAAAAAAATATCAGCTGTATTTAAAAGGAAAGTTGGAAATAAAGTAAAAAAAAAATAGATGGACGCCAGTTACAAAGATGTAACTGACTGACAGTCAAGCAGACAGGTGAATGGGGAGCGTGTAGTGTGAGACCTGCGGCTAAATGACTCACTAGTTATTTACCGCCTGTACCATCCAAGAGGAAAAACCCTGAACTGAAGCACAGAAAACCACAGTCAGTGGGTAATGAGGCTTCACACATGAACATCCCTGCAGATGAACAACATTTCAATGCAGAAGGTTTTAAGCTCTGATTATTGCTCAGAGACTTGCAGGCAGAATCACAGTTCAACCTGAACAAAGGGCGGTGCCGAAATTCTAGCTTCACCTACACTGACTTTGTAAGTAGCAGCCAGTCAAGAGCAGAAATGGTGCAACGCACACACAGACTGGTAATCTAACTCCAAAGATGTATGCCTTAACCTCCACATACCATCCCTTCATTCCTGCTCCAGCTCCAGTTCTAAACTGATCTTGATTTTCACAAATGAACACACACAGACTGTGGAAAAAGACCAGATCTGACCGGCGGCAACCATTGTTTATCAGCACTGCTGTCAATATCTGGCGGGCCTGTCTGTTAATCAGTTAAACAGCAACCAGGCTGCAAAAAATTGACTGCAGGAGCCAAAAACAGCCACGGCAACATGGAAGCCCCTAAAAGTGAAGCAGTGACCCAGGATTAGCAGGGAACTGGAGCTACAGGCTAAATAAATGCAGATGATAAAAACAGGGCTTGATGTGATCATAAAAAATGAAATATTCAATAGAAAAAAACAAAAAAAAGTTAAGACTTGTATACGTTTTAATTAGATTTCTGATGTAGTAAAAACACACATAGGGTTGTAAAACCACATGAAAAGGCCTGCTGGAGTCCTGCTAACACCAAGCAACACCTGCTTTACAAAGTAATTTATTGAGGTCTGGTCTCCATGATTGGATTTCTGCTGAATGCCAGCAGTGTAACCCACTCCCACTGTGCGCATCCCAGAAGGGTGATGTGAAAAATTTGTGCCGGCTAATATAGACCCCCGAGCTGACCTGGACTCACGCGAGGCTCCTAACCCAAAGTCCCTCCCATTTTTTGCGTTTTTAGAACAGCTAACACTTCCTTATTTTTTTAAAGTGTTGTTTTGACTCCATCATGTTTTTCATGCATGTTTTTAAGGTGATTCTGAAGTACACACTCTATTTTAAATAAAAAAAAAATGTTAAAAAAGAAATGCTCGCTTTGGTAGTTCATTTCTGGTTAAAGCTCACAAAAAAATGTTTTGGATCTTTTTTTTGTGTGCCTATTTTATAATTTAAAGGATTTCATCATCACATAAAAAAATATGGACATACCCTTGTGCTTTTTGCATTATAGTTTTGTACACCTTAACTTTCAAACACTTCTGCGAAGTCTTTACAATGATTATTATATTTTCTTTACATGTCAACAGCCTGATAGCCATCTGTAATCATATCACTCACAAGGCGGGAGTTGGTCTGTCTCAAGAAGTCCACATGCCAGTCTTTATGGGCCTAATATTTGAATTTGCGCTCTCAAGTCTTTATATAGTTTCATTGGGTAATTTGGAAGGTCTGATGGGAAGGAAAGGTCGCTGTCAGCCGTGAGTTTTCCATGGCAGCGCCGGCTTTTCCTACAGCAGTGTGAGTGGAAAGACGCCTCTCTGTGAGCATGCTCTGTGAGGTAGCTCCTAAAAATTGTTGCTTTGGCAACACAACTGCGTCATTTAAGCCTGAGGAAAGACTGATTCAGACGCTTATGGAGACCAGAGTGTAGCAGCGCTCACCCTGCCTGCCCAAAGGATCCTTTTCACTTTCAATAAACAAGGATGGGCTCACATGGCAGCGTAACTTGACCTCTCTCTGCGGAGATGAAGCTAAAAGGTTGTTCCGACATTCTTTTAAGTGAATTTCACACTTCCTGGCCAACTTCCTTCAAGATGTGGGGAATGCAGCACGCCCCATTCTGGACAGACGTGGACTGTGTCGCCATGCAAACAGACACCTGCACAACTCTATCTAATGTGCTGAAATAAATCTAAGAAAGCTAAAAGACAAGCAGTCACCTGGTAGATCAGGACTTTGAAGTGGCGTCTCTTCAGCAGCTCGTTCTCGTTGTTCTCCAGCTTCTTGATCTGGTTCGCCTGCTTCTCCAGGTTGCTGCGTACTGTCTTGATGTTGACACTGACCTTGCGCACCTTGTCCAGCATTTTGTTGACTGTCTTGGCAGTGTCAACATGGTTCTTGGACAACTTGGTCAGCTCCCCTTGGATCGTTGACACCGACTTCTCCATGGCCTCCTGTCGAGCCTCCAGTCCATTCTGAGTCTGCTGGATGTTGTCTACCACCCCAATTATTTTGTCTAGCAGAGTCAGAACCATGACTCCATTTCTCTGAGCTTCACTGGCACCTTCAGAGCCTGTGGCCAGCACCAGGTCTGCCTCTTCGGAAACATCATCTAAGGCTGATTCTGAGGCAGCACCTACCAGAGCCACCTCTTCGTCATCGTAGGGCACTTCTGCATCCACTTTCATGCCTCTATCTGCCATAACTGTCAAAACACAAACTGCAGTCAGTGTGCTTCACACAAAACACTTAAAATCAATTCTGTATAACAACTTTTAGCACAATCAGTACCTAGTTTTAATTAC
The DNA here is from genome assembly GCA_036245035.1 of Adrianichthys oophorus. Lineage (NCBI taxonomy): Eukaryota > Metazoa > Chordata > Actinopteri > Beloniformes > Adrianichthyidae > Adrianichthys > Adrianichthys oophorus. The sequence continues at coordinate 306,267 of BSAI01000089.1, read as the reverse complement.
TCCCTTCTAACAACTTTCTCAAACCTCTAATCTACGTCTGAGTGTTTTTCCACGCCGCCTTCTGTCTCCGTCTACCGTCGCTCTGGGGTGCCAGCCAGCCAAGGGGAGTTGAGCCTCTCACAGCTGAAGCATGTGTACCCTGACTCAAATGCCTCTGCTCCCAAGGAAAGTATCCACCCAGTCTTTCCGTCTTACACCCGGCTTCCAACCACCACTTCCACCGATGCTGCTGCTCCACCCCATTCTGTCCCCAAGCAGAGGCCGTGTGTCCAGGCTCCACCTCTAATGTGACATGAAACTCCTGTCTGAAATAAGAAAGTGAGGGCTCCAAATGAAAAAAAAAAAAACAATGCAACAGATCAAAATCCCTAGAAGATTAGCTGTTTTCTAGTGTTAATTCCAAATATTTTGTATGTCTCTGTTGAAAATATGGTTAACGTCCATCTAAACCTCAGAATGATAATCTATTATAATGTGAACTTTGAAGACAGAAAAAAAAGCAACAAGAAATTTTGGTTAAAATCTCAAATATTTTATTTTGCCAAAGACAATACATTTTGATGACTATACATATATTTTTTGGGATTGTAAATAATCATCAAATTAATTTTGTTCAGTACCTGTGAGAAAAAAAGTATTTTCTTTTAGTTTCAGTAAAGTTTAATAAACTGACATTACAAATTTTGCGTTAAAAATGAAAGATAAACTATAAATAATGCCAGAATATTTTGAATTTTGCAACTTATTTTGAAAGGAAAAACAAGGTAAATTGAGAGTTGATTGTTCTCAGCTGTTTTTCATCCAGTACTAATGCTCAGTTGTTGTTCCCATAGCAACCACTGGAGGTGCATCGTATCAAACGTAAATTTTGCTAAGGTGAAAAAGGTAAAAGGTTTATGTTAAATTATGTTTATTTAATGTATGAAAACTTACTCTGGAAGTTAAAGACCTCTATTTGGAATATGTTCTAAATTTGATTATATCGGTCTATTATTGTTTTTGTGACATCTGAGTAAACTTTAATACTTTTAAACTAGCCTCGACCTATGATGAAAATTGTGTTTTCAACATGTTCTTGTAACATCTTCCTGATGATTGAGGACATATATTTTGAAAATCAAGCTCAAAATGGCATTTATTAGTATTTATTTTATCAATTTATTGTAAATCAGAAGCAGAGAAAAAAAATGCTGTTTGAAAAAGAGTGTATTTGTGACATTAAAAATAAGCTGGGCCAGCCACAAATTTCCTGCTTTCACTACGCAATGGAGATGGGAAGGGGAGATGGGGTTGCTTCTTGCCAACGGAACCACCCACATCTCAGAGACGATCTTCTGATAAAATGATGTCCTAGAAAAACGACACGGGTTTTTAAAAATTTGACTATAAATCGTTTTAACCTCTTAGTGTTGTTTTTAAATGTTTCAAAGTTTTCAATGTACGCCACCTTTTTTGAATGCAGTCATTTGAAATTGTATAAATAAATCATACAAATAAATAAAAGAATGTCAAGTTTGTAATTTAAAGATCACTCGGAACGCTTTGAAAATAGATCAAAAGATGATTGGAGTTGGTCTTTAAGACTTGTTGATTGTAAGGTAAAAAATGACCTTGCTTCTATGGTATCTAAAAAAGGGTATCAATAAAACCACATTCATGAGAATTTTGCCAAAGTTTAAGAAATATAATGACAAGTAAAAAAGGAATTTGATTTTAAAATGAGATAAATAAGGTATTTAATTATTTTACTGAGAAGGTAAATTCACAAAATGTCTTTCCAACATTGTGAAATTCAGAATTATTATTTGTTGCCACCGTGTGGTTGAAATAAAAAAAAAAATCACATAAAAATCGATCAAGTTTTTAATGCAGTTGTTTAATATTCCTGTTTGTACTTTCAAAATAAAGTAGCCTTGTATATGACACTAATATTTTTCATTAAAATATGTCAAATAACATTGCATACAAAGATTTTAAAAATATAAATAAATCAAAATGATTACCTATTACGTTACGGGATAGTGATAGATAAAAACACAACTGAAAAAATATTGTTTTGGGAGCTTCTACATTTTTTCTAATTGGTTTGTAAATTATTTCATATGCCACAAAACTTTGGTCACTATTTGTTTAGTGTTCAAAAGCAATTTCAAGTTCTCCGTCAATTTTAAGTTGTTATAACTCAAAAAGTAAAAAAGTTACGTTTTAGAACAATTATATTCTAGTAGCTTTTTGTCACCACTAGAGGGTGGTATAACTTCACACTGTCATTAAAAGAAAATGAAGGCTGTTGCATTGAAGTTTGTCAAGCCTACCAAAGACTCCACAGCTGGTTAGTTTACAATTAGAATCCTTTATGGTAAAGAACGTTGCACTTTTGCCTAAAGTGTCCCAAATAACAGTCATAATAATGATAATAATAATATAAATAATAATAATATAAATAATAATAATAATAATAATAAATACAATGTAGTACCTTATATTATTTTTCATCACAAGATGGCACTAAAGCAACGTGCTCCAGAAACATGTATATTTAATGTGGGTGTAATTGTAATTTTAAAAAAACGTATTCAAAGCTTGCATCAAGTTGTATGTTTTGATCAATTTGATGTCTTCTCATTGTCCGTAGCTTTAGGGTTATCATTGACAGTTATGACGCCAGTTCCGGTTATGAGTTTCAAAATAAGACGTTGACGTAGAGTCTGAGTGTGGACCCGAGCAGCACAACTGAGCACAACAGGTCGGGAGGGAGGCTCCTAACCAATTGACAGTCGTTGTGTGGTCACGTGACGCGTGAAAGGGTCAGTCAATTCTTCTTACTTGGAAACTTCCGCTTTGAAATGTCGCTACCAGGCTGAATCCGTCAAAGCACCGACTGTGGGGAAAACGTTTGGTTACGCACAGACGAGAGAACTTAAGAGGTTATCTGAACGGTAAGGACGTCATAACTGAAATTGGTTGTATTCGACTGTAAACGTAATCAGTTGAGTCTAATACGTTCAACAGGTGTGCTAAACTGGTATTAGCCCTTACTATTTTTTTTCCAACAACATTTCAACTGATTTATGCTTATTAGTTGCCAGTTATAAGTCGAAGGGAAAGACGAACACGAACCTTGTCGTTGTTCGCAGTTTCTCAGCTGTAAATTTACGGTAGTACATGAGCGCGAGCCCCTGTATCGATCCTTTGACGTCAGTGATCCTCAAGTTCGGAGAACTTTTCTACCCGCCTCTGCTGTGAAGCTTCAGGGAGGTCCTGAGCGGCTTACTGCGGCTCTTTTTTTTTTCTTTTTTTTTTAAATGCGGTGAATTAAACTAGCAAAAGCGCTGTCACTGACTGGTAACACTTGCCCATGGCGATAATGGAGCTGTTCTTTCGTTGTTAAGGCTTACTATGGAGGCAGATCACATGCTGTCTTGTAATCCTTAGATTAAGTCTGTGTGGTGATTTCACGGTTGGAGGTTATGCTGCTAAGCACTTTGGCATTCAGAAAATCTGAACATTTGGAGCTAAAATATCAAAAGAGCTCAAATAAATCTGAAAACTTGAGGATTATATTAACATTAGAACAAAAAAAAAAAAAAGAAGGATATGTTTCTAATACAGATTCAACTTTTTAAATATGATTTAGAACTCATGACCACTTTTCACCCCAGTGCAAAACTAGCACATATCTGCAATGGTTTTCTCACGTTAGTGCTTGTGGCCCCTGGGTTAATGGACAGTATGACCTTTACCTAACTTTATTCGTGTCTAATATTTGCAGCTTCTCGCTGGTTTAAGGGTGCAGAGCCCCCACGACCATCAACAACATGGGAGAGCTCTTCAGAAGTGAAGAGATGACGCTGGCTCAGCTCTTCCTCCAGTCAGAGGCTGCCTACTGTTGTGTCAGTGAGCTGGGGGAGATCGGGATGGTGCAGTTCCGTGATGTAAGTTCAGCTTGACTTTTAAAGGTGTAGATGTGATGTTATGAAAGGAATCAGCAGCATCTGCCATGCTGCTGAGACTGTGCAAGCCCTCGTGCATCATGTGCTCACAGCAGAACATTCCTACCATGAGAGAGCTTACTCCTGACTTGTCCCAAGGCAACTTTGCCTTCCTGAACATGTTTTTTTTTTTTGAAGTTAAGTTCTTCAGCAGCTTATTCGTGTGATGCTGCTTCAGCCCTGGCAAGGATTGAACAATGGAACATTTAATACATAAAATAAGTGTTCTTTAATGTTTGTATTTTTTTTATCTTGTTTGTGTTCAATTACAGTTAAATCCTGACGTAAATGTGTTCCAACGGAAGTTTGTGAATGAAGTGCGACGATGTGAGGAAATGGACCGTAAACTGAGTGAGTAAGCCTCCATCGTCTTAGCAGGAAAACGGCGAGCATTGCTGTGTAAACACTACCACAACTATTCCTTTATTCATTTTCATCCCTTTCTACCACACTGTTAAAGGTCAGCACTTTTTTGGTTTGAGGTGAGGATCTTTGAAATTCACACTTCCTCTTTACAGGATTTGTCGAGAAAGAAATTAAGAAAGCAAACATCGCAATTCTCGACACAGGGGAGAACCCTGAAGTCCCCTTTCCGAGAGACATGATCGACCTCGAGGTGACTCTTTTAAATCCAAACAATACAGCTGTGCTTCTGCTGGACACTCGCTTATCTCGATACTTTTCCTTTTTTAATCTTTGTAGGCAACTTTTGAGAAGCTGGAAAATGAGCTGAAAGAAATCAACACAAACCAAGAGGCGCTAAAGAAGAACTTCCTGGAACTGACGGAGCTGAAGCACATTTTGCGCCGGACTCAGCAGTTTTTTGAAGAGGTTTGCCCTCCGACTTCAGAAACACTTTTTTTTTTTTTTTTAAACACTTGTGGGCTGATACAAGTTGCTTTCATGTGGTTTTAGTGCACAAGCAACTGCATGATTTTAGAAACTAGTTTTCTTTCTTTCATGCAGTTTTGTTTAAAACAAACAGATGAAATGTTTGTTTTGGGATTTTTTGTGGCATTTTTTTTTAATGGAACATGTATTAAGATTAAAATTGCATTTTTGAGTATTTATTCAAATTGTTGTGAATCAGAAACAGACGGGAAAATGCAGTTTGAAAAAGAGATTGTGATGTAGAAGTTACTACGACGGGCCACAAGCTCCCTGTTCTCCCCTCCATTCTGATGCATCCACATGTGTCTTCGTTTTCCTCGTCTGAGCTGGCGTCTGGCTCATAACTGTATGGCTGGATAGCTACAATGTAATCATAATTAAAAGGCCACTGGGAATGCTAATAAAATAGATCAACAGATGATCAGAGTTGGACTTTAATATTTGATTTCATTAAAAAAAAAAGCTTTTTTTGTCAATATTTACCCAGAAATCCATGTATTCCCCCAGATGAATAAAAAGAGGCGACTTTTTCTGCATTTAATCCTGTTTCCTGTGTTTGTCATTTCCTTTTTAACTTCTGTCTCCTATCAACTTTTTCCTGCATGATATGGAGGAAGGCGTTGTTACTCGTGAGGCTTTAAGGTCACTTTCATTCATATTTGCCAGCAACGGTTTGGTTTACTTGGAAGATCCACTTTGATCATTTTTTTTAGCTGTTGTAAAATCATTCCCAGTGGTCTTTTAATTATGATTATGCCATTTTTAGCCAAAATAAAAAAAAATTCATTTTCTAGAACATAGTTTTTGTGGAGCGGCAGTAGTTCAATAGAAATTTGCCTCTGAGTTGTGGGCGGGATCGTTGTTTCTGCTCCGCCCTTCCTCTCTCTTGTGACCCGCCAGCTTATTCCAGCAGCATTTTTTTTATCTGCTTTTGATTCACAATGATTTGAATAAAGAAGTACTCGAGAAATGCAATTTTGAGCTTAATTTCGTTAATATATGTCCTCCATCATGAGGAAAAATGCCACAAGAACATGTGAAAAACATCAATTTTCATCAGAGTGGTTCTGTAAAACTCCGTCTTTAGGTTTCTGTATTGTTTCCACCTTTGCTCAGTATCAGTCGCACTTCACTGCATTCACAAGTGAACCCTGCTCAGCTCTTCACGTTGGGTCATTTTTTTACAAGATGTTATGAGCTTTGATTGAGGGAAATGATTTAGCCAAGCGGGTTACTGTTCAGCCATTTCCTGAAGACGGAAGGTTTCTTACATCATTCTACTCTCAGGATTCTATCACAAATAAAAGAAATTAAAATGTAAAATTTACATTTTACATGTGCATGTGCTGTTATTTAACTTCAGCAATGATAATGTTCAAACAAATGTGATAAAAAAAGGATTTATTCTTTGTCCAGATGGAGGATCCCAGTTTGCTTGAGGAGTCCTCCACTCTTCTGGATCCCAATGAGCCTAACAGAGCGGCTCCACAAAGATTAGGGTGAGCCCGCCTTGATTAAAAAGGTCCATCTTTTGCCGCGTTTATTGAACAAGTATAAAGCCGGTGTTTTATCTTTTCAAAGGTTCGTAGCTGGAGTCATTGGAAGGGAACGGATCCCCACGTTTGAGAGGATGCTGTGGAGAGTTTGCAGAGGAAATGTGTTTCTACGGCAGGCAGACATTGAAGATCCTCTGGAGGACCCAACCACTGTCAGTTTTGACTGCAAAAGCATCCAGAACTGTATTTATATTGAAGCTGCTTTCATGACACCGGTTTTTCTTTCCATCTGACTTTTTTTTTTTCACAGGGAGACCAGGTACACAAGTCTGTCTTCATCATATTTTTCCAGGGAGACCAGCTGAAGAACCGAGTCAAGAAAATCTGCGAGGGGTAAGTGACTATAATTTGTATAAAATACGCAAATTAAAAGTTCATCTTACCTGAACACTTTAAATCTGTCCTCAGATTTAGAGCAACACTGTACCCATGCCCAGAAACCCCCCAGGAGAGGAAGGAGATGCACGCAGGGGTGAACGCTCGCATCGATGACCTGCAGATGGTAAAAGACTTTAAATTTGCATTTGTTTGTATTCCGTAAACAACAACTAAACGGTTTTTAACGATAACATTGATGTGTCCTATTAAAATACCTATTTAAAACACAGACTTTGGTTGAGTTAGTTATTTTATTTTATGTTTTTGCTAAATCCATGTTGGTTTTATTTTATTCTCATTTGGTTTTCAAAAGAGTGATCATTGCAAAACACATTTAAACACAAAAACAGTGTCACGTTTTTTTCGTAGTTCAAATTTTTGTTTATGAAATGTATAAACTCAAGCTTTGTAGACATTGTCTGTGAGTTCTTATCAGCTAAAAATCTTAACTCTACAGCCCTCCCACATTCTTTGTCTGCATACAGCACAGTGTGAAGGAAACTCTAGTGTTTGTGGATGCAGAGTTGTGCGTTTTGTGAGTCGAGTTCGTGACCTGACTGACAGAGGAGCTTTTATGTGAAGGAATATAAAGTTTTTGGGACGTAGCCGTGGGTGGATAGCATAAAGCTGATCATGTGGCTTCCCTTGAACTATGCATCATAAAGCAGCATTGCAGGAGAAACAGTACTGTTTGTCTCAGTAACGTTTTAGGATTTTGAAATTGCACGTTTAAATAGTACTGAGGTTTTATTAAGGTGTCTGATCAAAGTGTTTCTTCCATTTAAAGGTGTGCATAAAGGATTCCATCATTTAATATTAAGTAGAGTTTTCTGCAAACTGCTGAGTCTGCACTTGTATTCTTGACCGTCCAGATTGTGAGCAAATTACCTAAACACATGCAGGTTTCAATAAATTGGAGTGCTGGATTTTGTGAGTCCCTTAAAGCTTGAACCATCTCATGAATGAATGTAATTATAACAACATGCCACAGCATGTATTGGAAAATGTGCTTCCTGCTGCTTAGATCCCTGTGAATTATATTAATTAAAAAAATAAATAAAAAAGGGAGGCTGAGTGTTGTTCCCAGCCTGTTTACAACTTGATTTGAAACACTGGACCAAGGAGCTGTCTCAGGATATCAGGGACAAGATTGGTTCATTCCAGTCTTGTTCAGGTGAATAATCTATAATAAGCAAGGAGCTTGAAAAGAAGAGATCAACTTTTTGGAGCAATTAATAGAAACAGGGAAGAAATGCAAGATCTCTATCAATCTTCCTCCACCTGGGGCTTCATGAAAGATCTCACCTGTTGGGGTACAAATGAACTTAAGAACAATGAGGAACTCAGAACTACATGAGAAAACTGGTCAATGACATGAAGAGGGCTGGGACCACAGTAACAAAGGTTGCTATAGGAACACAAAATGTCATCATAGATTAAAATGTCAATTGATCAGATTAAACCAAACTAGAATTCTTTATGAACGCCACTTGCCGTAGTTGGAGGAGGAAGAATGCTGAGTTGCATTTTAAGATTACCATACCCACTGTAAAGCACAGGGATGGAAACTTCTTTCCTTGCTTATTTTCTGCAAAGGGATCAGAATGACTGATCTGTATTAAGGAAAGGATGAATGAGGAAGCAATGACTGGGAAGATTTTGGGCAAAAACCTCCTTCCATCAGTGAGAGCACTGAGGAGGAAATCATTGTCCTAAATCTTCCAGGAGGACTCCGACCTTAAACACATCTCGCTGGCAACACAGGAGTGGCTCCATAACAGAACTGCACCATTATACAAATACAATATGATTTCCTGGATTTTAGTTTTTACATTTTGTCTCTCACAGTTCAATTGTGCAATGAAGTTCGTCACAGACCTCTGAAACAACTTGCATTGAATTATACAAAGATTTCTTTTGTTTCCTAAGGTGTTAAACCAGACTGAGGATCACAGGCAGAGAGTCCTGCAGGCTGCAGCTAAAACAGTGAGAGTTTGGTTCATCAAAGTGAGGAAGATGAAGGCCATCTACCACACCCTCAACCTCTGTAACATAGACGTCACTCAGAAATGTCTGATTGCCGAGGTCTGGTGTCCAGTGTCAGACATGGACTCCATCCAGTTTGCTCTGCGCAGAGGGACCGTAAGTAAACATGCAGCCATGTTTTCTGTCTGCTCACATTCACACTGTTTGCCTTTTTTTAAACCCCAGAAAGGAAAAGGTACTAAATTACGTTAAAAAAAAATCACAGCAACATTTGACTTTCACATGTATTTTAATTTTCAGGAGCATATTATTATATACAATATTTTCTGATCAATTATAAATAAATAATAATAATAATTATTTTTTTTTTTGCAAAATACAACTTCATTTGAATTGTGATACCAAAAACCCATGGCAGTTTATTTTTTTAATTAAGATTTATTTTCAAAAGTGTAAGATTGAATTGTAATTTCTCATATTGAACAATAAATTGCAAAATGCATTTTCAGACTGCATGATCAAATTTTCAATTGAATATTACTTTAGGGGCTGTATCATGTTATTCTAAAGACTTTCAGAGTAAACTATATCCATATATATGATAATATCTTACCTTTGGCACACTAAAGAACAAATTTTTAATAAATAGGAGTTATTTTCGCAGCTCCTTTTCCTACTTGGAAGTGAGATGACTCAATCTCTGAGGCACCGCCGTCATTTCATGACGTCATCCTAGAGCCGTCCTCAACAGCGTGTCTGTGATTTGCCCACCAAAACAAACATCAAACTTTTGCAAAGATTGATGTTAATATTGTGCAAATAACATGAAAGTGTTTTGCCGATCACGGCTAGCTCTGTGGAGAATGTGGGTGTTTGTGTTAGCCGGGGGCAGTGCTGGCAGCGCAGACTTCCTGGAAGGGACTTCCTCCACTTTGTGATGTCACAATGTGAGAACCGCTTGTTTTTGTGGACTGGGAGTGGCTGGTGCTGCAATTGCAAGGTTTTAGAAGAATGCTCAAAGATGGGGAAAGTATCACTTTGGGATCTTTTTGTGAGGAGTTGACATTACATTAGATAATACATTTAGAAGCTCAAAAAAGCAGATTTTGCATGATATTTTGCATTAAATTATGGATTTTTTTTTTTACCCATATTGATCTTCAAGTTATAAATTGGGAAACCAGCTTAAATTTTCTTGTTTCTGATTTTTTTTTTTTTAGCTAAATAAGCAGAAATGTCAAAAATCTGAACGCCTAATTAAACTTTTTGATACTTCATAAGTTTTTAGTCTGTTTGTTAAGGCTTTTGTTATTGAAACCATGAGGATTCTCCTGTCAAATGTTGTTCTTTCTTATTCTTCACTTTAGGAGAAAAGTGGCTCCACTGTACCTTCCATCCTCAACAGAATGCAAACTAAACAGACGCCGCCTACATACAACAAAACCAACAAATTCACTTCAGGCTTTCAAAACATCGTTGATGCCTATGGAATCGGCAGCTATTGTGAGATCAACCCAGGTTAGTGCGTCACACTCTTTTGTTCAGTTCTTGGTTTAGTTGTAGTCTGTCATTATCTCACTGTCTGTAAACAGAAGTCTTCTGGAGCACACAGTTTTTGTTTACAAAGGGATCACCCTCCGAAAGGGCATTTCCCTGAGCCGACTCATCACTCATACTCCCATTGTTGGTCGACTTTTCCTCTCAGTTTTCCACGTTTGTTTCCATCACCTTTCATCTGCCTCCTTGTCTCCAGCACCATATACCATCATCACATTCCCCTTCCTATTTGCTGTCATGTTTGGGGACCTGGGCCATGGGACTCTCATGACCTGTGCTGCTCTGTACCTTGTGTTGAGAGAGAGCAGGCTCATGGCGCAGAAGAATGATAATGAGGTATGGATGTCATGGTGAGAATGAATAGAATTCTCTCCCACCCTCTCAGAAATGTTTTTAGTTGGATCAGGTCCATAGAACACTTCTTGTAGACTTTTCTATTTCCTGTAACATCATGTTTTAATCCTTTCCTTGGCAGATTTTCAACATGGTGTTTGCTGGGCGCTACATCATTCTGCTCATGGGAATCTTCTCCATGTACACTGGCATTATTTACAATGACTGCTTCTCAAAGGCCCTGAACATCTTTGGTTCTGGTTGGAGTGTCAGACCCATGTTTGGTGAAAGAGGCGCCAACTGGTCGTGAGTTTGAAGAGTCGCTTTTTTCAAGATCTACTGTTTACACAGATTGGAATAAACCAATGCTGCCTGTATTAGTAATCAAAGTGAGAAATTCACCATTTCTTGTCTTCTTCAGGTTTACTACACTGTCTGAAAACACCGCACTGCAGTTGGACCCAGTAATAGATGGAGTGTTTAAAGGGCCATACCCCATCGGCATCGATCCAGTAAATGCTCTTCTTAAAATCAATATTCTTTCCCTTTAAAAGTAGCCGATTTTTTGCATGTTTTTTTCTTTAACAACATAATGGATAAATCTGCTGAAAGTAGTCAGTTTGTGCAAACAACTGATTTGATTTATAGTGATCTCTTGCTATATCGCGGTTCAACTTTGGCAGTCTCACTAGTTTTTTAAGTGTAACTTAGCTTTTTATTAGTTTTTTTATTTTTATTTTTTTACAGTGCATTGTTTTCTACGGAGTCCCTAAAGGGACATAGAAGTTAAACAAAAAAGTACTGGTTTCTTGTGCACACAAGAAAGTATCTGGTACGAATAAGTAATCAAGTTATCATGACGGTTATAACGTTTTATATCAACTAAAAATACATTGCGTCTTTGCTTGCCCGGCATCACTATTATGTTATACCTGACCGTCACCTAAAGCGAGTTCTAAAGTCATGTGGTTTGTTTCACTCCTGTCAAGTGAGCTGCCCTTTGCATTTCCGTGGTCAAATCAGTCACTTGATTTCAAGTGCGGGATTCATGCAATAATAACCCCTGCAAACGCCAGGGGCTGGATGGCTCAGTTGGGTGTGTGCAAGACTGGCACATGGGAAACCAAGGTTTGTTTCTTTGAGAGCGCAATGAGCTGAATTTAGTGTGGGTCCTCAGACAAGACCCTTCACTCTACTGCCCAACTATGCAGCCACAAGGGGTCCCGGGTCTGGGTCTCCTTTTGCCTGTCCCCAGCCCAGAAAAAATACAAGGTTGTGTCAGGAAGGGCATCCAGGGTAAAAGTCTCTGCCAAACCAAATGTGTGGATCATTGAAAGCTAATTCACTGAGGCAACTCCTGACTTGTTGTGTCGAACAACAATGGAAAATGCAAAGGCAAATGCTAAATGGAGCAGAAACTGTGAAGCTTCAAGAGAAATTTCATTAGAGCTGCTGATACATGTAAATATGCTACTATTAATGCAAATGACAATAAGATAATACTCACATGCCTAATAAAAATAATTCTGGTACAAAAAACACAAGTGACCTCTTTTCCAGACTTTGATTGGCTGTAGACCATGTCAATCAATCGCCTACATGCCTTCTCTTCTGCACAGAATGCGTTCAGCTCGACAAATCTACAGAAATCTTCAGTTGCATTCAGAGATATACCGGACTTATTTTTGTACAAAGGTTTGAACTTTTAAGAGTTTAAACAAGAGAGAAAAGTGTGAAAATGTTAATGTCTGTTTGTATAAAGTGTGTAGTGAGGGGTTCTGCAACCTTAAGACATCTGTAATAATTACTAAAAAAATGTAAGTTGACTACTTTGCGGATTTCACCTATTGTGGTTATTTTTTTAAAGCAACCCTCGCAATAAATATGGGAACGCTGTATTCTATTAGCATATTTTTTATGTAAGTTTAATTTCTATTTTCCTTAGATATGGAGTATTTCCATCAACAAGCTGACATTCTTGAATTCCTTCAAGATGAAGATGTCGGTGATCTTGGGTGTTATCCACATGCTGTTTGGGGTCTCTCTCAGTCTCTTCAATCACCTGTAGGTTTTTTGTTCTACCTAATCTTTTTATTGCTTCAGTTTTTGACGGTAACCACATGGCTGCTTGTTGTCCAATGCAGGTATTTCAAAAACCCCCTGAATATCTATTTAGGGTTCATCCCAGAGATAGTCTTCATGTCCTGTCTGTTTGGTTACTTGGTCATTCTGATCTTCTTCAAGTGGGTTTCCTATGATGCCCGCACATCCAGGGAAGCTCCAAGCCTCCTGATTGCCTTCATAAACATGTTCCTCTTCCAATACAGTGACCCCAGTAACAAACCTCTGTACAGAGGACAGGTCAGATACATCCAGATTCCTTAAAGACATGGTTTCAGTGAATGTATACATTTAATTCTATTTCTTTGTTTTCTCTTCAGATGGGACTACAAATTTTTCTGGTGATCATTGCCTTGGCTTGTGTTCCCTGTATGTTAATTGTAAAAACTCTGGTTCTGAGGAGGCAGTATCTATGGCAGAAACATTTGGTAAGACAGTGTCGAAATGCTAAACTCAGTAAAGCTTACGAATCTTGCCCTTTGGCTGTATATGAGAGCTGAACCGAGTGAGTGTGACGTCACCCATAGAAAATGGTTTACTTCCGGCTCTAACGAAATGAAGTCAATTCAGTCACCATGTTTTTTGAGAGACGAACGCTGCCATGTTGGAGCTAGTAAGCAGTGGGGCTCTCGCAAGTGTCAAGAGCTTTCCTGAATGCTCTGATATTCGCAGTCTGTTCCCGAAAATACGATACCCAAGATCGCTGATTCACTATCTTTTTAAATCTAATGGAGTTTGGTAAAAATGCAGGATAATGTTGAATTTTAAGTATATGAACTAAGCAAACCGAATGCACTGTTGTCACCAGCAGTAAATAATCTTCAAAGTATAGAGTCAGTGAAGAGTGTCATTTTTAAAGTAAAAGTATCAAAAAAAAATTGTAGATAGGAAAAATAAAGTAGACTGAAGTTCAGTTTACTGAAACAAGTTCTAAAGAAAAATGTTTTAAATATATGTTAAAAATAAATTAGAATAAAAAATATTATTAATATGAATTTAGGACTATTACAAAAATCCTGTGACCAGTTCCCTCTAAAGTTGTTTTTGTTGTTCATTTGTGTTTTGGTGTTACTGTGTCTTCATTTACTAGCTTCTTGTCATCCATCTACTGGAACAGCAGTTAGTATAAGTGAGGATGGAAAAACTGCAGAGAACATTCTCAGGATTTGTTAATTGATCCAAAACCGACAGTGACACTTAGGCTGTACTACTGCTGAAGTTGACCAGGAAGTTGACAGAAAAACTTTTAAGTGCAGCATTGTTAAAAGGGACAAATATAATTTCTTTCTTTCCAAATCTATGCATTGTCTGTTATGTTTTGTTGATTATGATCTTCTGTTCTAACTAAAAGGTATCAATGATGGTGATTAAATATATAATTTAAATTTTCATTCATCTAGTAAAAAGACATGCATACAGCAACCATTCAGACTTATTTACTTAAAAAAGTAAGAATCTTGGTTTAATCTGTGAATTGTTGAAATTCATTTGTGAATCGAATCAAATCGCCACCTAGGTAATGATCCACAGCCATAGTAAGCATCGATTGGTCCAAGTTGGTCTCATTCAACATTTGTATGGCAGCCTTTTTTGCCAATCAGACTTGAGCATGTGGAAGGTTCACACTCCTACTACTGGAACGTTGGCAACACAAAATTTGTCAAACATTTTGAAGGTTCAACATGAGACCGCATACTTTTATTGCAGTGTCTGATTGGCCAGTGCATAACTTGAATAGCTTGTACAACACAAAAAAATATAATGAAAAAAATGTCATTTTAGGAAGAACACAATAAGTGAGATTTTGGCGTCTTGTTTGGAACGTCAGGGGGGAGGGGGCACTCAGTCCAGTTCTCATATAGAGTCGATAGTATACCTTTTAATCCCTTGCTTTACTGGTTTTAGGGTACGCAGAACTTTGGGGGAATCAGGGTGGGCAACGGCCCCACTGAGGATGAGGCAGGAATCATTCAGCACGACCAGCTGGCCCAGCAGACGGAGGACGACCCTGAGGTAACATTGACCTAAATTGTACAACCAAGCGAGCTTGGCTGACAGCAACTTCTCGTAGTTGGTAACAGAGCAGCAGGAACAGTTTGAGTGAACACGAGCTGTAAGGATTAATTTACAGCTTTGAATAAGTCATGATTGGAAACTAGCATTTGTACTGTCACCATGGCAACATTAAAAATGGATGTAGGCCTAAACTAGTAAAACAGTTGAAATTTAAAAGTTGTACATGTTTTTTTTGTCATTAAACCAAAACGATGCTGATAACTGGATGTTGCTCTCTGTGTGAATGAGGATTTCTCTTAGACTGCTCCCTTATCCTGTTTCCTGTAAATGTGTAACTGTTTTCTCCTGTCCTGTTTTATTAATGTTTGTCCATGTGTGTTAATCAAGAGTTGCCTTTTGTCACCTGCTTTCAAGGCGCATGAGGAGGAAGAGGTAGGACAGGAGCTCACACTGCAAGATACCCCTTCCTGTCAAAAATGCATGTGTAGTTGTCTTTTCCTGCCCCTTCCCCCTGTCAGCTGTTGCCCGGTGCTCTTAGCTGTGCGTTGGTACGTCTGTGTCGATGTAGTTGGTGTGTTCCTGGTGTTTCCTTTCGAAAAGGGCGTGTATTTAAGCAGGTCAGAAGGCCTGGTGGTGCTGCATTCACAATGCCTCAGCAGAGAGGCTGATTTTACGGGTTGAAAATGTAATGCTGGTGAGGTTGGTGATCCACGTTGGCTAATGATTTTCTCCGTTAATCAGTCGAATGGAATTGCACACACTGTAAAGTGGAGTTCTTGCTCTTTATGTTGTTTGTGGTGACGTGCAGTTCTGTGTGCCGGCAGTTTAACTTCGCGGATGTGGCGGTGCATCAGGCCATTCACACCATCGAGTACTGCCTGGGCTGCATCTCCAACACAGCCTCCTATCTGAGGCTTTGGGCGCTCAGTTTGGCTCACGCACGTAAGGCACACCAACCGCAGAGGAAGCTACATTTGGCAGTAAATGTGACTCACTGCCACGGTGAAATCTTTTGGTCTTCTCCACAGAGCTGTCAGAGGTGCTGTGGTCCATGGTGATGCGCATTGGCCTTTCTTCTAGAAGCTTTGGAGGCTTCATCCTTTTGGCCTTCATCTTTTATTTCTTTGCTGTTCTCACTGTGGCCATTCTTCTTATTATGGAAGGTCTGTCTGCTTTCCTGCACGCACTCCGATTGCACTGGTAAGTTTTGGGCTTTTTAACTCCAGGATGCACCCGTTAACTCATTTATTAAATGCCAGATATTAATCACACTGCCAAATAATTATTCCGTTTACACAACCTGAAAATAGATGTAATTTAATTAAGGTTTTATAAATTAATGCAAACAGTTTCTGCTTGCATTTACTTATCTCTGAGAGGAAGTTGACATGTATGCACATTATTATAGTTCTTCAGCCTGTTCAAACAAGGAGCTGCTTGTTAGATTTGTGAATTTCTGGGAACAAAAGTGCAACGGGGCTGCACGGTGGCGCAGTGGTTAGCGCTCCTGCCTCACAGCAAGAAGGTTCCCGGTTCAAGTCCTGGCTGGTGGACCTTTCTGTGCGGAGTTTGCATGTTCTCCCCGTGCATGCGTGGGTTTTCTCCGGGTACTCCGGCTTCCTCCCACCGTCCAAAAACTTGCTTCATAGGTTAATTGGTCACTCTAAATTGTCCCTAGGTGTGAATGTGAGTGTGTATGGGTGTGTGATTGTGGCCCCTGCGACAGACTGGCGACCAGTCCAGGGGTGTACCCTGCCTTCGCCCATGAGTAGCCGGGTTAGGCTCCGGCAACCCCGTGACCCCGAAAGGGATCAAGCGGATTGGAAGATGAATGAATGAAAAATGAAAAGTGCAACGTTTAGATCTGCAACGCCACCTGCTGGTGGCTTTCCTTATGGTTTTTATCCTGTGCAGAAATTCTATTGAATGGACTAAAAAAATCAAACCATTCATAATCTGTGGATCATTTTGACTGTTTATGATTGTAGAGGGAACTTTTTTTCTTGTCACTGAGGTTGTGTCTGAATTCTCTCACTACTTACTACTTAGAGTGCTATACAGGGTGTTTGCCATTTTTCTGGGATGTTAGAATCATCAGAAATTGACTCCAATGTCAAAATGCAGTACCTTGAACTGGCAAAACTATTGTGCATCAATGCTCAGTAGATTGGTGAAAATAGACCACAATGCATTGTATTTAACTATTTTTACATTTGACAAAATAAACTTAAATTTAGATTTAAAGTTTTTATCTTTAGAACACAATAGATTGGGTAAAATGTTCATTTTTCATAGCTTTTTAACTCCAGCAAATATGCGATCATCCTGCACTATAGTCTTTTAGGGAGTTGGGAGGGGATTCGGACATGGTCTGGATTTGTCATTTTTGCTAACTTGCTAAATGGCTGATGCACTTTTTATTTAGCTGTTAATTAATTAGTTATATGTTCATATTTTTTTTCACTGGATGATGTGCTTACAAAAGAGCATGTTATAGAATTCTGTTCTACCAGTGATGATGGCAAATAAAATAGCTTTCTATGTATAAATTCATAGGATCAAAATAGAGTTACTGAGCTTTTATTACATATGATTCCAGCAAGTCTTTAGCAGTTTTGTGACCATTGTTAAGAGCTAGATCTTATGTTTTATACACACTCTTTGTTGTTTATTTGATGTTAGTTATGTACAGTGTTCCCTCATTTATCGCGGGAGTTTTGTCCCAAAAATAATCTGATAGGCAAAATCCACAAAGTAGACATCTTTATTTTTTACAGTAATTCTAAATGTTTTAAGGCTGTAGAACTCCTCACTACAGATGGACATGAAACATTTTCACACTTTTCTCTCTTGTTCAAACACTCTCACTATTCACACCTTTGTAGAAAAATAAATTCAGTATTACAGAATAAAAGCATAAAGCGACTCACAATCAAAGATTTATGTAGATCTGGAAAGCTGAACACATTCTGTGCAGGATGACACGGCGAGGAGATTGACAAGAGTCTAAAGACAATCAGGACGTAGAACACCGTGCAATGTTAAAAACTATTTAAAAAAAGAAACAAAAAAACAGTGAAAAGTGAGTTTGCAAAATGTGAACCACCATGTATAGAGAGAGAAAACCGTATTTAATTCCCATCCTGTTAGGAATCTTCAGAACTGCCTCATCATGTACTATATAAAAAGCTATTTTTGTCAGTAGCCTTTTTAACACAATGCGATTTTATGTTGCCTAAAAGTCAAGAGTTATTCAAGTGTATTCAAATAAAGGGGGAAAGAATCTATCCTGAGGTTTTAGTTTGAAAAGAGGAAATCTTGAATCTGTTGGTACCAACAAAATATTTTTGGTTTCTTTAATTATTGAGAGGTAGTTACAGAAGTTGCAAACCAAACTGCTGATTCATTGACTGTCATTTGGTCTTTTCTGTTTACAGGGTGGAGTTTCAAAACAAGTTTTATGCTGGTCAAGGCTTCAAGTTCCTCCCTTTCACATTTGAAAGTATCCTGGATGGAAGATTTGAGGAATGAAATCACTTCTTCTGTGAATGTTTTTCTTCTACAAATTCTGTTATGTAGTTGGAATTATTTGTGTTGTCTGTATGTGGGTGTGTGGGTGTGTGCGTGTTCTTCAATGTTTCCATCTTTTCCGGTGTTGCCATAGCAACTCTATAAATTACTTCCCAATTTCCAGTGAAAGCTGTTTTGACTCCCATAATTCAGTCTGTTTCCTGAAATCTGTTTCTGGTGGGTTTTCTTTATTAATGTAATATATTTGGTCAGAAACAGAATTTCAGTTTACGTCTGGGTAAAAATGACTTCAAAAACAATGTACCGGTAATAAAAATAAGGGCAGATTCATTTCATTAACTTCATGTTGCTGCATCCTTCTCCTTCTTTTAATGTCATTCTTATTTGTGAAGTTCATGTGTTTAGTCTAAATCAACCCCCCATGCACACTAGGGCCACACTATGACCTTAAACGTATTAAAGCTCCGTTAGGCTGAAAGTCGGACATTTGTTGTGCCCCAACATAAATTATATTAATGTTTGTTGTCATAGAAACCTCTTAGGTTGTGTTTTAGATAGACATTTCTGTAGAAAAATAAGGGGAATCTGTGTTTGTGGAGGAATATGTGGATCTTCTATACCAAACCAGCTCACAGTCATGTTATTTTCCAGTCATCTTCCTTTTGAATGCTGCATCTGTAACTCGTCAAATGTAACCTTTCAATTTTTAAAGGGAGTGATGCCATGTTCCAGTGATTTGTCAGAGCAAGTTTACTATTCACATTAATCAAGCATCTACTCATGAATTAAATGGGAAAAGCTGGTAGACGTTGCTGTTGGTGTTTTTCTTTTTCAAATTTGCCACATCTATCACAAAGCAATACTATACCTTTGTGATTTTCTTTAAAAATAATTGAGGAAAAAGTGCTAAAATCTTGACAGACGATACAGAAAATGCATCTTGAGTGAGAAATGTATTTGCACACACAAATAGGCCTACTAATATACATTCATATTTTTGACATTTTAAATGTTTTCACTTCAAACAAACTTTTCTGTATCAGTGCATGGTCACTGTGTCATCAATCCTCTTGGTGGTGCTGTTGTACAACATAGTTGTTTCACTTCTAAGAAAGAAAAAGGATTGAAGATTCATTTATTAAAATTCCACATTTATTTGACCCAAAAGAGTATTCAATGTTGACATTTATAGAAATAATCTACCACTTTGTGCCTTTTGTGTATTTTACCACAATCACAGCATATCAGTGTTTTTATGATAGAAGAGTAGATGTGATATGTGCCAAAATAGTCCAAAATAAATCCAACAGAATTTCGGTCCACTCTGCTTTACAGCATCCACTTTACTATGAAAGTCTGCAGACATTTTAGCATTCCTTTTAGTTTTCCTCTATAGTATTTAATCCAGGCTGAAAGTCCGCATTTACAGTCGTTTAAATCTTTCTGATTATACTTTTAGCAGACATTTCTTTTGCATAGATCGGTTGACATACTTTTTGTGGCACATCCAATTTATGACAGGCTTTTTCTATTTTACTTCAGAAGTCGCATTACAGCAAATCAGGCCCCAATCATTACCCCTCCACTGCCATGCTTGACAACAGTTGTAGATTTTTAAAAATATATATATTCTGTGCTGGATAAATAAGTTCGCTTTTTCCATATCAGCCTGAAAGACACAACCCCAGCCTTACATTACTGGCCATCAATATTGGAGCTATACAGTTTTGAACCAGATGTCGGCTCGGATGACGAAAACGAAAACATACATGGATCTAGTCGTGTACGAGTGGCTTGTAGTAGTAGTTTCTATGCCATACATACAAGCTTTTTCCAAAAGCTTTTTTGTCCATTTAAGCTTAAATTTCTCTATATGTGTCCTCCATCATCAGAAAAATGCCACTAAAACATTTTCATCAGGAGTATTTAAGGCGTGTTGCTGAAAGTGCACATTTGAAGAGCAACTAGACCACTCAGGAAAAAGAGGCAACTCTTCCAAACAGTTATGGTGCAGTCTTGTGCTCTCTAGTCATTTTTAGAACCGGCTGAATCCCTTTTGGGGTCACGGGGGCAAACTTAGCTACTGTTGGACAAAGGCAGGGGACACTGAACAGGTTATAATATTAAAAAAGACAAAACCATTTAAAGCCTTTAGTTTTTATTCTAGAACTAAGTTATTAAGCTGTTATGTTGATCTGAAATCTAACTCGGATTTTTATCATTTTGTCCTGTTTTTTTTTTTTTTTTTTAACAAATACGTCCAAAGAAAGTTTGAAAACAAAGCTGGTGTTGAAGGTTTTTCTGCTGAAAGGTGGTCTTTGTCCTTGTACAGAACAGAAAAAAAATCAAAGTGCAGCATGCACAGTTCCCCCTGCAACACAAGGTATGAAGGAGCGTCTTCATCCCTCTGGCGACTTGGGAGGCCTAACTATAAAATCTTAAGCCACTCTGGGATGAAGAACATCATGTTCTTTAACTACATACTTTTTTCAAGGGGGGGTTCTGCTTTACAACAGCCCAAGGTAATAATAGAGCTCTGTATTTATCTTTGAGTTTTTTCTTCGAAAAGCTCATTTAATTTGATATTTCCCAGCATGCCGTGTATAACCAGGGGTAAGGGCAAGCTTGCATAAGAGCCCCAGAAATCTGTGTGTGTTTACACTCGCAGGGACTTTAACTCTACGGTTTCAAAGCAAAAATCCCAATGAGAGCAGACTTATTATTGTCTTCCTTTATCTAAAGCAAACATTAGGTGCACTTTAGCTTGGCAGAAATCTGTCTCTAAGAATGTTTTTGGTGAGGTTGTAGTAGTTTTTTTTTCTTTGTTGTTGGGATAAGAAATGCTTTTGCAGCTGTTCTAATAATGCAATGTCCTTTTGGAGAAAAACAGAAGTTGGTATGTTGAACATTTGCCTCCTGAAGAACCCAAACAACAGAATATCTCATGAATTTTGGTTGGCTGAACTCCTGCTTCTTTGACTCAAACATCTTTACATCTTTCTGTGATGGCAGACTCATAAGAAGGGTTTTGTTTGTTTCCTAGGGTACATTGAAGCCTTGGAAAAATATTGATCTTCGCTTTTCTTCCTTTGGTTTCCATCTGGGATCCTTGTTGTGCCTGGTGTTAGGAGTCTGGAGGAACGCCACATTTTTCTTTAAGAATGAAGGATATTTTTAACAAATCTTGGACTCTGGACATGTTTTCAAATGAGATGCTTAAAATATCAGATACAGAAACTTGTTATTGTCCATAAATAAATGAGCCAAAAGGCTAATTAGTGTGAAGAATTAAATGAAATCTCAGGATTCTAATAAGAGGCTAAACATCAGCTGGGTTCCACACTGGATTAACTGATTAATTTGATGCTGAATGTCTGTGCAAATCATATTTTGGCACATTTCAAGGAGAATTTGATGCTTGCGGTGTGACTCTGCGTCTGCACATTGATTGACAAACAAAATGTCACGCTGCACGCATGACAAAATCCAAGACTTCCAAACTCTCTGTTGCCTTTTGTGCTATTGACAGGGGCGGAGCTATAGGGGAGCTGCTGCACCCCCCCCCAGCAAAAAGACCCCCCTCCCTTTATTTTGCTACTGCCGATTCTTTGCTACACCCCTGTACTGTGTATTCCAGCTGATCTGGGCCGTCGGCACTAGGACTTAACCAAAATCTGCGCTGTTTCCTCACAATTGCAAGAGGAAATTCTTATTTTTAGGAAGCTCATTAATAATAAAACGGTTTTAAACACATAATTTTGATTATTTTATTTGTAATGGACCTTCTACTCTGTTTTTTTCACTTGCCACCTTCTATATATATATATATATATATATATATATATTCTTATTATAGAGACGTTTACAGTGAGTTTGAGGCTTTGAAAGCCTCTTTTCTTGGAAAAGTTTGTACCTCCTCTAGCCTCTGGGGCTTCTTTTCAATCCCTCCAAATAGCACTTTTTCTCCACAACCTGAATGATCCTAGACTGTTGTTTCCAAATCTCCCCTTTTCCCCTCAATAATTGAATCTGTTATGTCCTGAAAACACATTAAAAACTTGACAGCAATGACAGTGGTGTACACACAAACATGTATCATAATTCTGTCAGCATTGCATAACTCAAAAGAAGGAATTAAACAAAAAGGAGGGGAAAATTGAATTTATATTAAAAGAATTGACAGCTGACAGACAATTTAACCCCTGGCTTCAGGAAATCTTGATGCTTTTGTTGACGAGAAGTTTCCTCTAGTGGCAGGAAATTTTAGTGAAGCTTTATCATTTTATCTATAAATCTTTCCTCAAATGTATGTGCTATTCAAAAATGGCACATAAGCTCTGAAAAAAACAGTATTCATTAGAGATAAAGATACTTTATTGATCTCAAGCTGGGAAATTTGATCTTTGCAGCAGCAGCAGTGCACATGCTGTAGGAATTTACAAAATCTACAATAAAAATAATTAACCACAAAGACATGTTAAAAACATCTTTAAAAACTTTCTTGATAAGATTATTCTTCTTGCAAGACAGAAAGTAAGACAATTATTTTTAAGACACATTACATTTGCTTTTTTTTGCCACATTGATTCGTAAAAAGTAGTTTGGAGGTGAGCATTCTCTTCAAAATGAGTTTGTGTCTTTCCAAAACCAGCTAATTTCTGTTTTGGTGCATTGTGGCAGAAAGGATCATCCTCCCAAAAGAGGGTACTTGATTGTGCGTGTGTGTACTGCTTGATCCAAAATTGCAGTAAAAACAGAAGTGGTTTGAGCTGGGAGCAAAAACTCAAGAAGATCCAGACCACCAGAAATTGTTTTCTGTAAAAGCGAAACCCAGACTCACCCCCCCAGGCTTGCAACAAGTCAGCAGACAGGGTTCACTGTAGGTATTCCAGTGTTTGTCTGAGTGCAACTGCAGTTTTAGTACATGTGAGCGGGCATTCATGTGCACCGCGTCCCACAAATCCAAACAACACAATTGGCCGGGGTATTGTTGTTTCCATTAACTTACTCGCACTGAAACTGAACCTTTGGCGGATTAGCTTAGCTGTATCCCTTGTTATGGTTGGGCTTCTCCAGCTTTCGAGTTGAAAAGTTCTCCCAGAGCTGAGCGTGCCAATTGTGTGGTCTTCTGAATATTCTGTACCCCCATATGGAGGAGCAACGGTCCCCACAGATGAGAGGAAAACAGGCTGCAGCATCAGGTTGTGGTTCTGATTGCTGAGAATGCTTTTGTTGTTCCTCGTCCGTTTCCATGGGCAGAATAAATAGCTCAGCCTAACCAAAGGCATTTGCCTCCCTCACTGCCATGAATGCACCACCATGAGAAACATATTACTGGTGGTTACAAGTGTTGTCTCCCCTCTGGAAAGTCTCTCTTTCTGTTTTTCTGTTGCTGGATCTTCTGGGCCACTTGAAAGAAGTGCTACCCACTATTTTTCACGCTCAACATCCAGAAAGTGAACACAGGGAATATAAATCAAGCTTCTAATTGTCACACTGGCCTAATTGCTGTGAAATTCTCCAGGAATTTTGGTTTGAGACTCAGTGTCAGATGACTTTCAGTTTTTTTTTTCTCTTGTTTTTATCCGAAGTAGTTGACATTCATCAGCCATAACAGCATGCAGACTTAGGATTTACTGTTGGCTTAGTGTGGATCACAGAGATACTTAACATTTTTGCACCAAAAGCATTAAGTCAGCTATTAAATGCTTAAATGCTGCAGGCAGGAACCAAAGTGTTACCATTTTTAACTGATTATCAGCAAACAAGCTTTATTTTGAAGAACGGAAGAAGCTGTTTATTTGTTTGGGTTTGCTTTGGATCCAATTCTCAGGCACTGCTTAACGCTTTAGCACTTTCAACTCATTCTACCAACAAAGAGAAAATCAAGTGTGTTGGTTTTCATCTTAAAAAGTTGTGTGCAAAGTATTAGGTTTACATAGGAAAAGGTTTGTCTCTTCACAATAAAGTTGCCACAATCTCATTATTGTCTGTTAATCATTTTAAATTCTCATTGAAAATCTTTAGATATGTATTAACAGTAGAGGGAGATTGTTTTATTATAAAAGTAGTCCGGATTAGGGCAAGAAAAGCAAAAGGAGCAGCACTGATTGTTTATCCCTTTTCTTCCTCTATGAGCTACTTGAGCATACCACACTTTCTGATAAATAAACACAAGAACATCAAGTTTCCTTCCATCGTTTGACACAATTCAAGGGACTCTAGGCCAGGAAGTTGGCTACTTGACTACATCTGTACATACTATTTCAAGATCCTGAACCTCATGTTGTATGCTGAAGTTATTTGCATTTTAATTAAAGCTGATGTCAAGCTAATGTAAAAGAGTCATAAGCAAGTGCAAGATGTAAAAGTGATGGGGGGCCTAGTGGACCTCAGCTCTAGGCATAACCATGATTAATAGTTGCATTTATCCCTTAATAACCATGACTGTATATAAAAACTGGACTGGTCACCCATAGATAAATACTTCTGGCTCCATTGAAATCAAATCATTTCAGTTACCACTTTTTGGAGAAACGGACATCGCCATGTTGGAACCAGAAATCATCAGTAAGGAGTGATCGATCCGAATCGATCAGTCATCATTTCCATGGCAATCACTCTAACCAATCAGGAGTGTGCTTGGTGGAAGTCCACAACCCTACCACTGGAAAGCGGGCTCGGTAGAATCTGTCAATGAAACGTTTGACGTGAGACCACAAACTTGTTTTTTTGAAGCACTTGATTGGCCAGCTTATAACTTGAATAACTTTTCTTACAAAAAAATAAGAAAAATAATAGGATTAACAAGAAGCCTATGGGATTTTAGCTTCTTGGATCCGACAGGTACTTCCTGTTTGGAAGAGAAGGGGGGTGGGTGTCACTCAGTCCAAGTTCTCATATACACTGTAGTCAATGTTAAAAACTATAACAAGAGCAAATTAAGATTTCAGAATTAAAAAGAAGCACTTTTAGCCCGTCCATAATTTTGAGCACTTGCTGAAATAAGGAACATAAGGAATTTTTATCTTTTAGTTATTATTGTAGAGCACATCATTTTGGACATTCAACAATGGCTTTTAAATATTTTATGAGGCTAATTTGGGATACATTGCCCATATTTGGGCTAAGCTTACAGATGAGTTTGGTTTTGCTTAGGCAGAAATAAAAGCCATGTTAAGTGATAGCACTGCTCCTGTCATTGACTCTCTTCATAACTTTTATGGACCGAATTTTCTGACTGCAGCCCAACGGCAGAGGTGTTTGGCAGTGGGAGTCCCATCTCTACTGTTTGCAGACCACATGGTCCCTTTGGCTTTCTCGTGTCATGACCTCCAGTAGTGGTTTGCAGAACGAAACGTCTGGGATGAGAATCAGTTTGAGGTTCATCTGGAAAAAGTTGAAATGCCCTCTTCTGGTAAAGACTGAACGACTTCTCCAGGTTGAGGAGTTGAAGCATCTGGGCATTCTGTTCTCAAGTGAGGGAATGATAGAACGTTAGATTAACGACCGGATTGGCGCTTTATCTGCAGTAATGCAGACCTGGTGGAGGAGAGAATCAAAGGGGTTTTGAAGGAGAATGTTTCCACAGAGTGGCCGAATCTACCTTTCAGTGGGGAGCTAGAGATGAGCTACTACTCCTCCACATGAAGAAGAGCCAGTTGCAGTGGTTTGGACATTTGATGCTACGTTCACACCAGTCTTGGAAATGCGTGTTCAAGAATCCAATGAAAAGTCTATGGATATGTACTGTATATGCCCGTCTCGGGCTTCTGCTTTCAAAACTGTTTTGTTCGCACATCAAAACCAATTGAACTTTGACCAATCAGAGACTTGGCTTTGGTAGTAATGTATAGGTGCCGTCTTTTTTTTTAATTCAAAGAAGTGCAACCATTTGAAAATTGGGTCTTGAAGTAGAAATTAATAACTGTACTCTGTGTCCAGACAGAGTTCTAAACACTAAGTCTTTCAAATATCGGAATAGAGCTGTGAAAGAAAAAGCCTGGAGGAAAATGAATGAGATTTGCACTGCTTCGACATTTCACACCCAGCCTCTTCCAACTGCAGGTACATACACTAGTATCAGGTAGCGATAGTCTTGTGTGAACACCAAATGCTTAAAGCACATTTAAGAAACTGCGTTCAGCACGTTCTTGAACGCACATCACATGCCCAGTGTGTACGTAGCAGGACAGGAATATCACCAGAATGCCTTCCAATTGAGGCCTTGTGGGCACGTCCAACCAGGAAGACACCACACAACGAATCCAAGACTTGCTGGAGAAATAATATCTCAGCCAGCCAGGGAATGCATCAGCATTCTGCAGGAAGAGATGGTCGGTAGAGGAAGGTCCAGGCCTCCTCAGAACAGCAAAAGATGATGGACGGATGAATGGAAACTTAGAAAAACGTTTTACTCTTTGTGTCAGGTTTTACAATTCTGGCTGACCATGGTAAATGTGTAAATAAATGACAGAACCTCTTCTGGAAAAACTACATTTGTGCAAACCAAATCTTTCCCTAAGAACAGATGGGGTAAGAGAGGCAGTGGTTTGACCAAAAAAAGAAAATAATGTTTCTAAATTGAAATAATTTCTCTTTATGCAGCATTAATTGTTGTAATACTTGTCTTTTTGCTTCACATTTTAAGTGGTCGATGAGGAAATAGGAATTCAAAACAATTTAAGATGATAATGTGAAAAGTGTGCTGTGGGGGATTTCGCATTTTTTACACATCAGCACACCTTCTAAATGCTTCCGCATCAACGTGATGGCAGTTAATCAGGAACATAAGCGTAAAGGAATTTCTGATTATGTAAGGTGCAAGGGAAACTAAGAGAGGAGTGGAAAGCTAAACCGGATCTGAAGATGGTTGGATGAAGAGAGACAGAGAGCAGCAGCAAGTCAAACTGAAGGAACAAAGCAGTTTGATGAAAGTATGAGGAAATCAAACTACTTCTGTGATGAGACTGAAACAGCCTGGAAAAGCATCAGGTTATGAAATGAAAAGTAAATTATATTAGCACTCAATAGTGGAAAAAAGTCTTTTTTAAGAGAGAAGTCAGAAAATAACCAAAGTATCATAACATGTGGCAACGTGCTATAAAGCTATAAAAGACATTGTTAATTATGTTTTTTTTTTCATCTTGATGACTTTGCTGCAAATATGATTTAATTCTACAAAAAAAAAAAAAAAAAAAAAACAGAACACATGGCAAAAATAATTTTTGGCTTTACTTTTTGCTTTCAGTATCATAAACCTAAGCTGATTTCATTTAGGAAAATATATTTTATTTTAAAATGTTACTTTTTTAGTCACATTTCAAACAAAAAGACAAAAATTCCTATTATTTAATCGCGTTTACCTTGTTTGTTATCAATGGCAAAACCTTTTGATTGATTGGTTCATAACAAGCAATAAAAAACAACAAAAGAAAATAGAAAATATACAGTGTGTATATTAAGAAATACATACTGTACTTTTTTATACAATATGCATCCTTTTTTCATTATGAGTTTGATCAATTGTTTGAAAACAGAAGAAGGGGAGAAGAAGCAAACTTTAATGATTCCATCCCTCTTAAGATTTGCTTAACTTTTTTTTTTATTTGACAGAGTGGAAAGAAGTGCTTTCGAAAAACAAAAGTTTGATTTCCATAATAGCCTTTTACATGGCAGCTGTAACAGGCCACAAAAGAACTTCTTTCTTCTAGGAACTCTTTGGCTTTTCACAACGGATTGTTTTGACTTTTACAGTCAAATGCAAACTTTTCAACGACCAAAGAGGTTTTGGTTTGAAAATCTCAGGTCTAAATTTTCCCAGACCTCAGGGGATCAAAGTATTCCTGGAGTTACTGACACACTTCTGTTTGGGTATGAAGCTGATTTGCTTGACACGAAACCCCTGCTGAGAGCCTGCAGCAAAAACATCCTTCTTCCAAGATTCCTGTGTAATGTGGGGAGGAACAGCCTTTGTTATCTTAATGTGATCTTCATTTCTGCTTTCTTTTTCTAACTCTGAAGAGACTGGTGGAATTTTAAAGATAAAAGGTGACACTGATGTTAAACTGAATAGCATAATTTCTCATGTCTTAAACGACATTTGGCAAACGTTTTTGTAGGATTTTATCTAAACGGGTCACGCTTGACAGCTTTTGCATTTGATCTGAACTGTAAAAAAGCAGTCCTTTCAACAGCAAAAAAAAAAAAAGTTTGGAAACACAATTATCAGTTCAGAGACAGAACAAAATGGGTCTAAACAAACCATACATTTCGAACTAAGACAGCTTGATCTAAAGAATCGCTCTTCAAAGCCATTTCATCAAACACTTGAGACTGTATTTAGTCATGTAAGTGAACAAATGCATACTTCAGCTGCAATACCAGCCCCTGCTGAGAAAACAAACCCCCAAAGTAAGACAGTAGGGAGGCATTAAGGACAAAGAATTAAAAAAAAAAAGGAAGTAGGCCATTTATGAACATTTCTGGCATTCCTCAGCTCCATGCTGAAGCAAGATTTTCTTTAGGGTAAGAAGCCCTTCCAGCTAAGAGCCACCAGACCAGGACCCTGCAGGAAGCCCTGCTTTCTCATTACTGGCCCCTGCATAGCTGAAGTGGCTCAGTGCCGAAGACAAGAGGAAGACCACATTAAAGCAAGAATTCGGGACATTGGCAGGCGAGGATGTTGTTTAACCTGATACAAGTAAACAAGCACAGGAGTGTGTGCATGAGAGAAAGGGACAGACAAAGAAACCTCACTCTGGAAAGCATTACTCGGGGTTTCTTTTTACAGAATGGAAGCATTTCCTGTTCAGAGAGAGATTGAGATTTATGGAAGAAAGGCCCAAGAGAGGCCTTCTTTTTTCCTTTTATAATACTCACTTTCTGTAAATAGACATGCTGAGATGAAAAGCAGATGCTTTAAAAGCTGTGTGCTTGTCTTCCTGTTCTGATTTGCGATCTTCTTTTTCATGCATACAGGTAAACTTTGAGGAAATGCAAATAATCCTCTAAAGGTCCAAACTGGACAAAGGTCCAACTTTCTCAGCTAATTGTCCATTTTGGATGAGGAAAGGTTTGATGATGTCAAAAAAATGATGAGCTCAATTCAAACCAATGGCTCTTGTGACCACAAGGTTGGTCTATTCCTTGAACAGGCTACAGTGTGAAAGAATCCTGCCATTGATTTTTCATTTGTCTAATTCAAAAAAAAGTCTTCTTATTTGCAAGTGAACCCTGATTTGGTTCGACAACAGTGTGAATGCACACAAACTATTGACCTATCTTAAGAGCAAAGGTAAACTGGTCATAACTTTGACTAAAGGATGACAGCTAAACAAGATGGCTTTCAGTTCAGCTTTTTTTTTTCCTACATAAGTGCCGGTTTCAGGGATTACTGCCCACAACTGAGCGGCTGATGTGACTGTCTGGCATTTTCATTTTGGTCTGATGACGGTCTCGATATTTCACGGATTTTCTTCATCAGTGTGATTTTGTATACTTTTTTTTCTTTTTGGTCTTTGTTTTGACTTATCAATTGAACTCCTCTGTACCATGTCTCCTGTACAGAACGCGTTCAGTTTCCACATTTGCATAAATCTCTGATCGCAAATCCGATCTTTGTTTTCATTTTAGAATACTGGACATATTTTTCTACAAAGGTTTGAGAGTTTAAACAAGAGAGAAAAGTGGGAAGATGTCCATGTCTGTCTGAAAAGTGTGTCAAGTGTGTAGTGAGGGGTTTTACAGCCTTAAAACATTTAACTTCGTGGACCATTACGGGTTATTTTTAGAAAGTAACTATACGAAATAACCTAGGGAACACTGTAAAGGAAAAGAAAGTGAAAATTACTTAGCCATGTTCTCTATCTAATTAGACTAAACCTTCAGGAATATTGTTTGACTGGCACAGGATGTAGTGTTTCTATCTGCATTAAGTTTTGAAAATGGTTTTATTTATTATATATATATATATATATATATATACATATATATATATGCTTGCTGTCCGAAAATAGCTAGATGTTGGCGAAGATTCAGACTTATCCAGGTGATGTTGTCTTGAAGTTGACTAAGGCAAATGCAGGCACGCCATAGAGGTGAAACATTTTAAGATTACATGTTTTCAGTCCAGAAAAACTTCAATACATCTGTTTTATCTCAAGATCAAACTACTAAGACCATTGTTCTTTTTTTTTTTTTTTTCGCAACATTATCCATTTACAAGATGTACGCTAAAAAGAAAATTTGTATAACATTTTGATTTTAACGTCATTCTTGTAAACCATTTTATAGATAAAAAACGAATACTTTTATCATTAAACTTAAACAAAACAAAAACATTTCTGCTGTAAAAATGTGTCCATGTATTACTTGGAATAACTCAGTAAAAAGATGGTGGTGACTTTCCTATAGACACCTCTTTTAGACGGATTTAGCCTTTTTTGTTTGTTTTTCTCTTTATGTTTTGGTTACTTTAATCACACCTTTAAAAAAATAATGCAAAAGTAGAAAAATTAGACATTTCGTAAAACCTTTTGTGGATCTGAGGGACTTCAAATAAAAAAATAAAAAATAAATAAAAAAACTTCAGATTTGATTATGTCCTGAAACATATCAATCAGACAGACACAGTAGAGTTCAATACAAAAGCACATGTATTTTTCTGTTACATTTTGCAATGCATGCCATCAACATTTATTTTAACAAAGTCCACAAGGACAAGTGCAAACCTTCCAGAAGTTCAAGAGGAGAATACAAATGAAATAGGTAAAAGTTGCCGTACAAAATGATATAATGATGTTGACATATATTTGTCCATAGAATGATCTCACACAGAATAAAATTTATGCTAAATCCTTATACTAATGCACTAAATAGATTTCAGAAAAACAATTTCTCTGCTCTCAAAAATCACAGAGGAAATCTTTCACATATTTGCACAAATCTGAGCCATCAGTCAACCATGTCTGTTTTTTACCCAAAAAAAAAGTGTAAAAAAAAAAAAAAGAATCCTCTGCATTTAAAGAAAATAAACCCAGATGCAACCTTGCAGTTAAGTACAAACATTCTGTGCAACTTGTGCAATAACAACAAAAAAAAGTGAACAAAATTTACATTTTAAAGATATATAAAAGTGAGGTTGACAAAGTGGCACAAAATAGGTGGCACGTATGACAAAACATCAGGTGTTTACAGATAAACAGTACATTGTGTGATGGCCGACTATGTTAAATGAGCGCATTTTTTTTGTTTGTTTTTTTCAATTACACACAAATCAAACAACAAAGTAAAAAAAAGTGCTGAAGATTTTCTTTAAAAATTTGAATGCTTCTACATCAAATCTTAAACTTTGAACGTGGCTTTATAATATTTAAGGGGTTGAGGTGATACAACACACGCATAAATAGACATAGAACAGTGAATAATTAAACATCTTCTTTCTGCATAGATGCCGTTGCATTTCCTTTTTTGAATGGAAGAACCTTCACCGTCTTGAGTGACTCTCCTCATAGAAAGTATGCATGGGTCAGCTGAAGCGTAATTTGTTTAGATAGGTGAAGTCATTTCCTCGCAGAAAGCACAACTTCTCCTCGGAAACCCAGTTCTTTTGGTATGAAGAAACCAGTGCAGCAGTGAACAGTTGCAGCGTTAAGCAGAGCCCAGTACAGTACAGTTCTGTCACTTTCAATGCAGCAGTGCAGTTGTATGTCAGAAAACTTGGTCTCCCACTACTTTCTCTTTTGTCGCCCCCATTTTCTTCTTGTGCAATATTCAAATGAGCACAGAAACAGGAATACAGTCACATGCACCTGTATGAAGCTACACACAGCTCAGGTCACAGGCATCACAGCAGGACAGCCAGGCATACAGCCTCCATGCTGCAGGCTCACTGGCTTTCAGCATCACTTCCACTGAGTTTCACATCCAGTCCCCACTTGTGAAACATTGGTCAGCAGATTAGCTCCTGCTTCATGTCGGGTCTCGTGGGGAATTGGGTCTCGTTGAAGCAGAAGGCATCACGGCCCGCCTTCAGCTCCCCCTGCCCTGGGCACATGAGATACGACTCAATCAGGTCCAGCTCAGGGGACAGAGCGGGGCTTTCGGGCTCCGACTCTGATTGGCTCATCTCCGGCTCGTCCAAAGAGGAGGCTGGTCTCATATGGAGGTGCTGGTGTGGGTTCAACCAAGGGTGACGGAGGCATTCTTCTGCAGTGGCTCTCTTCCTGCAAACACAATAACATTGAGGATGAGGGGAAGAGTTTATTTAACCCGTGGATTGCTGTGATCATCCAATTGAAGACCTACTTCAAGGAAAATCATGTTTTAACGTGTTCTTTTGGCATTTTTCTCATGATGGAGGACATATATAAAAGAAAATTAAACTCAAAATTGCATTTCGGAGTATTTTTTCATTCAAATCGTGGTGAATCAGGAGCATGGTCAAGCTCGGTAGCCCGGGGGTATCTAAAAAGCAAGCCATTCTACACCACTGGTCATTCGCAGCTTAGATTTTGAGCACAGATTGTAATCTTGTGAATTTTTGCATTTTTTAACATGCCTCCCTGGAAAGCACAATGTTTTGTTTTTGTGTTCTTCTCAGCATCGACCGCAATTCGTCAATGCACAGGTCTCAGAGGCGCTGTGGTGTTATAAACGCCATGACGAGTTCCGAGCAGCAGAACGCCAGACTGACGTCTGGTCATTGGCGGGCCCCCGACCCATGTCAACAGCCCTCGTCGAGTGCCCACGCTGCTACCAAACGATTTTTAACAATCAGACGGTGGCAGTGGGAAGACAGCAAGGGGGCAGGAGAGCGGCAGTAAAAGTTTGACTGCCAGCCGAATTTGATGAAAAACATGTATTTAGCAATGGGGAGGGGATGGGGAAAGGGGGCAGGGTTTCTCCAGGCATCCAACCCATTGTGGATTTCTACTGAACTACTGAACACAGGTTTTTTGATTTTGGCTAAAAACAGCATAATCATAATTAAAAGACCACTGGAAACACTTTTAAAATAGCTGAAAAGATGATCGCAGTGAGTCTTTAATAAGGTTTTTTCACACACTTGGTGCTGATAAAACCTCAAAACAGCCTTTTTGAATCTGATAACTTTCTTCATCAATTCCAAAAACATTAAGGAATCTAAACGTTCTTTTAGTTCTCCATCTATTCTGCTCCAATTACATGAAACTGCCTGGAGATTGTGACTCTGGGAGGCTGCTGCCTGACTTAAAATATGAAGCCCTCCATCATGAAGAAGAATTAGGCCAAGACTGAAGCTAATCATAGCAATAAATCTCCTAGTTTCTCCTAACAAGGTGACACTGGCATAATAATATGCTCCAAAATCCATTTAAAGACAGCGGACTACATTTCTTTTTAAAAGGAGGAACATTTACAGTCACAAAGAGTAAAAAAAGGAAATGACTCTGTTGAAACTAATAAGTAAATAAAATAAAAAAACTATGTGTGCACATGCAGACATACTTCTTTACTTTACTCATATCCTTGCTATGTGCAATTCGGATCAAAGTAGTGGAAACTACATAGGTGACTCACCTGGGGTTTTTTACCAACAAAGACTTGATAAAGTCAACTGCCAAGGAGGAGATCCCTTCAAATGTTTCCTGCGAGTAGTCAACGTTGACCTGAGAAATGTTCAGGAACGTCTGCTGCTTTTCGTCACCCAAAAACGGAGACTCGCCCGTTAGCATGACATAAGTCAGAACGCCGATGCTCCTGTCACAGAGAGAACAAGAAGATTAAAATTAAGCTGCAGACAGGCTTTAGACATGCATGAATGAGCATTTTTTTGCACATTTGGAATATGAAATGAGCAGGAATTTGCATGCAACTAGGTGAGAGTACAGCTCAAGAAAAGTGGTGTGCCTACCACATGTCTGTGGCCGTGCTGATGGGTTCATAGCTCAGGACTTCTGGTGCTGCAAGACAGATGAGAGGATCCAATAAGTTATGATATTAAACAAGCTAAGAGGAGACAGGTGCATCTGCGGATGAAAAGCAAGACTTACCCACGTACTCTGGGGTGCCCAAGATCTCCCTGACCTCCCTGACGTTGTCCATGCGTCTCGACAAGCCAAAGTCAACAATACGGATGTCACCCAGAGGCCTGGCGCTGGTCAACAGGATATTCTGGGGCTGGTGAAGAAGCACATCCCAGATTAGAAAACGATGTGTTACATAATAGCCAGTTTCAATTGAAGCAGTCTGTGAGCATCAGGTTTACGTCACTGATTGTCTATGTTAATGAACGACAGACTTCAGGCTCACAGTCCTGGGAGAATTAGGGGTCTGTTAGGTTGTCAGCGTAGGAGCTGCTACTTAGAGCCCAGATCATCCACTTAGCTTATCAGCTGGCACTGAAAAGAGGTGAGAAAACTCTGCCAGACACTTAAGAGTAGATACAACTAGGTAGCCAAAGCTGGCAATTTCCCATAATTTGTTTAAACAAGCAAAAGAAGTGTGTAAGGACACACACAAAAAATCTATATGCTCTAAAAGTTCCAAGAAATCCTTCAAATATTTACTTTTAAATACCTTAAAAAGTTCATTTCTGCAAATGCAGCAAGTCAAAATTGCAATTGCTTTTCAAATATTTTGAAACAGTTTGGTAGAGAAACAACCCTGATAACTATTGAGTTTATTTGTTGATTGAATCTCCATGGTAAAAGGGTCAAAATGTACAAAATGAGCTCTGGTTGCATAACAGAAATGTTATCTTAGTGGAGCGCTCCAGGGCAGTAAACCTGTTGCCTATTGTCACATAATCCCTCCGTGTCCTTACTTTTAGATCCAGATGCACCACATTGTTTCGATGAAGGAAAGCCACGCCCGTCAGGATCTGCTTTGCCAGCTGAACCACGTCTTTCTCCGTGAAAGCCTCGTCGTTTTCGGCCACGCATTGGTTGAAGATTTCACCACCAGTGGCACTGCAATGAAAGCACAGGAAGGAAAACTGAGGAACAAAAATAATAGAACGGAAAGAAAATGATTGTGTTTGGACACAATCCAGTCAAGTTCAGCTTGGCTTGCGTTCATTTTTGACATTTGATATTGCAACTCCAAGAAAATGAACAAGTAGCTCCTTCTTCTGAGTTTTATTCACGCATCTGAATCCATAAATACTAACCATGAAGTAGTGTTAGCGAACCTGTCAAACCCTTTAATTCTCTCTCAACATTATCACCAATTGTACTTTGACATGAGCTACAAAGTGTATCCACATCCAAGGCTGCAACAGCTTAGATCAATGTAAGCTAAAGTGGAAAAAACTTCCACCTCCAGAGGACAAACACCAAAAAAAAAAAAAAAGTATTATAACCTTAACAGTACGTTTAGATAAAGTTGCCTAAATAAATCAATTGAGTTGAATGAAAAGGGGAAAATAAAGGGTGAAAACAATGCTCAACTGACTTAACTTATTGTAGAATTTGACAAAAAGTGGACATAAGTCTACAAAATACGCAATTCCACAGGTTCAATTACAAGTAAAGTCAATTTTTGTCATTTCCATAGACAAAGGTTGTGAAATGTTTTGGTTTTTCCCTGCATGGTCTTGTGTAACCAGATAAAAAGCATGGTGGATTTCTGTCGAATGCCTCAACACTCAGACGAATGCCCGGAGCAGACAGTTCACCAAGAAAGAAGAAAAAAAAAAGTTCAAGCATGCGTGAGGGATTTAGAAGGTACATACACATGCTTTTCATCCTCTGAGAAAAACTTTGTGACCAGGCTGTCGGCAAAAAAATGTTACATAACCTGAACTTTTCTGTCTCCTCCTGAAATCCCAGACCATTTTTCAACTTTTGAAACTTTGTTTTTCCACCTTTCCACTGAAGATATGCACCACCTGCAAATTGCTTCTTTTTTTTGCCTTGTATCCCAAAATGAAGCCACCACAGTGCTTTAATTTTTTGGATAATAAAAGCAATTAATATGAAATGTTAGGGACCCAGCTTTTACTGCTCCCTAGAACCTAATAGGAAGCGGAAAAAGAGAGCTCTCATGATTTCATTACGATGTCCTAAAGGGGCTTCTTTAAAGTGTTAACACTTTCTCCTTTCGTAGAAAGTTGCATAGTGCACACCTTCCTTTGCAACATCACAAAAAACTAAAGAGACTACAGCCATAGGAAGACCCACCAAAGCCTCATGATTACCAGTAGCTAAAAGAAAAGAAACAACGACCAAATGCAAACTCTGAGCAAAAAGAGGAGAGAAGGCCTTAAGGTCTGATCACCAAGCCTGATACTCATTTACATTAATGACTGAGTACAGTAGTACAGTTCAATTATAGTTCAGTAAATTATGAACATTAAAATAAGTTAAAGATGGTGATTGATTGGTTAATTTCAATGACATTTTTTAAATAAATCTTTAAAAATGTTCATGCTTGAAAAGTTAGAAGTTAATGTGATGCAGATACTTGAATTGATATTGTTGATACTAACTTTTTGCTTTCAATTGTGCCAAAGAACATTGCAATGCAGCCAAGAAAATTGACTAAGATTTCCACATGGTGTTTAAATAATCGCCTCAGAGATGACTCACTAAAAATGCATCCCATGTTTGAATCTCTAAACTCTACAAGTGAGTGGATTTCTGTGATACTGAAACAAACCGGAGCTACAGATTGAAAGATTAGAACTGAACTTTTGTCATTTCTCCGACATCGACGAGGATGTGGTTGCGGCTGTGAGCATGCACACGCTTTACATCAGCTGCATGGTGTGCTGCTTCTCTGAGCTTGCTTGCTTACCTTTAAACCCAGAGGAAATGGAAAATAGTTTACAGCTTTTTTTGCATTCTCTGGTCTCACTGTTAAACCAGCTGCAGTTTTTAAGAACATGTGAACTGACAGTGGTGATACCTGACATTTAAAAACCAGTGATAAATCTCATGTGCATGAAGGGTCACCATGGGCCTGTGACCTCCTGCTTTTCTCTGCCAGCATGCAGGGGTGAGATATGGCGCTACTTCCCCATTCACACTCCATTCAGGGGTCAGATGCGGCCCTCCCCACAGTGCAGCTTTTGTTCTGCACAGGAATTCCACGTCTGAGATGAAAATGACTGCTGAGGATCAGAAAAGGCCCTCCGATCGGTCACTCAGCAGCTCTGGAACAAGGGCGAAGTCATATCGCTCAAGCATAATTGCAAAGTGTTATCCCCCTCTAATGAGGCAAGTGAGGTCATTTAAATGAAGTGGTTTTTCCAATTCTGAAGAAAGTTTGTCAGAGGAAAAACACGAGGTAATTTAATACTTAAGCACAACAGACCTGACCCAGACAGCAAGAATGATGCTTCTACATAAATGAGAGGCTTGATCAGGACAAGCACACGTCCTCAATCATCAATCAAATGCTACGATCCCACAGAAAATCAAAATGATTTAGTTCCTGTTGCTGTTTCAGCTACATTAGCATTTAAAGTGTCAAGTTCCCGTCCATTATACAAATGAACGGAGACGCTGAAGCAACACCTGGAAGAGCAAATAACCACAGCGAGTGAGAATTCATGTCATACAGATGCCTTTCACACGGATGTGTGTGAATTCACACGAAACCGTGACTCCTTCCATCCTGCAAAGGACGGCACACTGAACTATGCGTTTCTGATCATTGCTGACAAGATTTCTTGACAACCAGGGAAATCCCAAATGACTAAATGATTTTTTTAAATGAGTAGCCTTTCAAAATAAGGCTCAAACTTGAAGAAAAAAAAGCCAAGAGATTTTACCACCAACAATTTTAGATTATCAAGGCAAGTAAAAAAAAATCTTACCACTCCAAAACGAGGATGATTTCAGAGGCGGTTTCGTAGACCTCATGCAGTGCCACCACATAAGGGTTTGCCTTGGCTGACTCCAGCACGGCAATCTCGTTCATGATGTCCATGCGGCAGTCCTCTCCCTTCCTTCGCTTTCGCAGGAACTTGGCAGCATATTGCTTCCCTGTGGCCTTCTCAGTGCACTTCTTCACCACTGCAAACTTTCCCCTGGGAAAAAAAAAGAAAGAAAGAAAGGGAGGAGACAGAAAAAATTACAACCACATTCTTTAAGACAGTTCTGTTCCATATCCATTTATCCTCTGGATCAAATCTAGGCTGTTGAAATAATTGCAAATTACAGTCCAAAACCACTGGGTGTCCTCAAAAACTCCAATCTGAGAGGTGCAAGACCGATGGAAAAGTGGGTTTAATGGCATCATTTGAAAATACAGGCCATTACTGACTGCTGACGGTGCGTCACCCCACCTCTTCAGCCTTTCAGAAAGAGCTGCTAAAAGTGCAACGACCTGATAAGGACATTATCACTTTTATAAGTACCATAAGCACAAAGAGATCACACCGCTCGGTCGCCAGATCTAACTGCTAAAATGTGTGTAAAGAGCATCCGCTGTTCCCAATAAGCCCCTTCTATTCATTTCTGTGCGTCCGCATTGATGGATTCAAAAGAGGCGTTAGGGGTCATCCGTGGGTGTGGGCAGGATGTCCAATGTGTGTAAAATACCCTCCCTCTGTCAAACCAACACAATCACCAGCTGTCCTTCCCACACCGATAATGAGGCCTTGTCCACTTCCCTTTCTTCACAACTGACAGCAGAGGGGACAAATAAAGTTATGTTGTTGTTTCCACCCAGACCCCTAAGCAAGAGGCTGATTCTTCTCTGACAGTTGTACAAAAGCTGACCAGTCAGACGCCTTCACACCAAGACCACCCACCTGACCGTAGCTTGTTCTGCCTGGCAGCATGGGGGTCAGTGCTCATTCAGTGCTGTTGGAGTTTGTGCAGGACACAAAAAAAAAAACAAAAAAACACACACTTAAACTGAAACATCTAAGCCTAACAAACACACCAATGGGCCTCACAATTCATACACACTTCGGGAAAGCTGACTACAGAAGCGAAAAGATGACCAAACTGGGCAAAGTCACAATAAAGAGTCAAAAAGGTCCTGTCAGCACGGGGCCTGTCAATTTCCCAGAGTGTTATTTGAGAAACACGGTGCTGCCGACCAAAAACAGCAACCGTTCTGGCTGCAGTTGGATTTTATTTTGGCTCCTACTCTGACTGCTGAGGGGCCTGGGCCCTTCGCTTGTGTAGCTCTCCTGTTTCACTGAATGGTGATGCATCATTATTTAGTGAAAGGCAAAAGGGCGTCAGAGCCGTCACATTCCTAATAAGCAGAATTCATTTAAAAAAAAAAAAAAAAGAGAGAAAAGGCACCCATTGCAACAAAGCTTCATAATTGAAAAGGGGTCAGAAGTTTCCAAAAGTAAAATCTGCAAACTATGTCATGGCTTGAACTGGATTCAACTTAGAGTTTCCCAGCAGAAACTTCAACAACCATCAACCATTCTGTCAGACAGAACTCAGACCTCCCTGTGGGCTTGAGATGGTGATAATTTGGTTGAGAAAGTAATTTCCTGTGGAGTCTGTGCTTTGTCTTCCTCTGTGCACTGACTCATATCTGATGCGCAATGAGAAATGACAGTCCTCATTTGCCAGTTTCACAGACGCACAGCAGGAGTTCCTCTTCCTGCTTTCGAGTTTGCTACCACAACTTTTTTTGCAGGCTGCTGAAGGGGCCCCAGGTGATGAGGAACTTTGTTTCTTAAAGATCCCAGAGAGGACTTCTAACACGAT
The DNA here is from genome assembly GCA_036245035.1 of Adrianichthys oophorus. Lineage (NCBI taxonomy): Eukaryota > Metazoa > Chordata > Actinopteri > Beloniformes > Adrianichthyidae > Adrianichthys > Adrianichthys oophorus. The sequence goes on along the minus strand of BSAI01000089.1, from coordinate 266,238 downwards.
CAACATCTCAATAAACATACCAGTAATGAGGTCAGGAAGCTATGCATTGGAAGAAGGAAGGATTTGGTCCGTTTTGGAGTCGCCGGTACGAGGGATACCTACAACTGTCTGTCCAGTAAGAAGCTGAGACAGATGCAAAACCAGACAATAAAAGATCTTTTTCAGTGGCAATGCAGCGCCTTAATTCAGCGTGTGCTTTGGGGACAGTCATCTGATCTTCAGTGTTTGACATGTCCACATCCCCTGTTAAACTGCATTAAGAAAGAATGATCACTGGGTGCAAAAATAAAAGTAAAAAGGCAAACTGATCAGCAAATCAGAACATAATAGTTCTTTCTACAGAAGTTACAGGGTTGGCTTGTGCTTATCCAGATATTAATACAAAAATCTCTGGAAATCTTGAGCTTTAACACTTAAAACTACTAGAATACAGACCACACACGTGGGGGTTGTGACGTTTCCAAACTACGTCTCCTGTTTTGGACAGTCTGCACAGTTCAAGGCTTTGCTCTGGAGGGTTTCCTTCAAACATGAAGATCCAAACATCAAGAGAAAGTAAGTCGAGAAAAACTAAATGCTCTTTTCTGCCCAGCCGGAACCCCACAAAAGCTCATAACACTTCCGTGCGCCAAGCGCTCCACAGTCATCCAAATGAAAGAAGAACTTCAGTTAACACTGTTCCCAAACACGTGCAGATTAGATCTAATATGATTACAAGATTATCTGGATATTGCTGCAAAGCCTCTGAGCGTTTTGATGGTCCATTCAGCAAACTCACCTGCCCAGTTCTTTGCCCACCAGCTCGTAATTAGCGCTGAACGGCTCTTTCCTGATCCTGGAGTGGATTTCTGTCACCTTCCCGTTTTGATTCATTCTGGGTGGATTTTGGCATCAAAGTCCAACCGTGAGATTGAAAGATGTCAACTCGTCGGGTGATATTTCACTGCTCCGCTCAAGTAAACACTCGCATGATAACAACAAGCGGTGTGTCGGGTGTGCGTCAGGAGGAATCAGTCCGACACCGCTGGGAGATCGTCCGGGTTCAACGCCTCCCTATCGTGGAGGACGATGCGTAATCGCGCGGCACAGTCGGTGCGCCGGATCAGTCTGAAAGCCACTACACATTCTCACAATCAACTCCCAGGCGTGACCAACCCCCTGCGTCTGACGCGCAGCGGCACGAGCCAATGAACTCGCTGAACAGGAGGGACCGAGGAGAGTTGGTGACAAAACCAGCTTCTGCAGCTCTCCAAACATAAACACATTTTATTTAGTTTGTTTTTTTCTAAGGACCACCAAAATATAATGCGTAATCACCTATTTCTCCTGAAGCACCACCACTGGCCGCTTTTACGCACAAATAAAAAAATATTCATTTGTATGAGGCATCATTGTTGACAAGTTTTTCTGGCTGCTCGCCCAGAACTTTGCAGCATTGCAGGTGAGGTTTCAACGTTGCTCCCACAAATCTCGCCCAGGACTTAGGAGCCGCCCGGGGGGCAGAAAACGTTCCCACCCGGCCTTGTCCTCCTCCTTATCGGTGGGAGAGTCAGTGTGGCAAACAGTTCACAAAACAAGTCACCAGAGCTGAATTTACAGATTCAGGCTGGAATGTTCTGTGATTTGGAGTAAAGATGCTCTAATACGATAATTTGGAAGTGGAAAAACAACATGTTGCTTTGATTTGATTTTAATTTGATTGTAATGATTTTAATTTGATTTAAATTTAATTCAATTTTACTTTGATTTGATTTAATTTTAATGCAATTTTACTTTGATTTGATTTTGTTTTAATTTGACTATACTTTGATTTATACTTTGATCTAGTGTGACAAAGGTGGACTCGGCTTTCGCCAATCAGTAGTATGATTCAGCGAAGTTACATAATCTGTTACATCTCTTAAGACTTCTTCCTTCACTTGAAGCAAGCCCACTCTAAAACCCTGACCATCGCTCTCTGCCAGACATCCCATTAAAGCCAAGGTCACAGTTCAGGGGAACCACATTAGTGAAGGAGCTCTACCTGGCCCCAGAGACCTAATGAAAACGCATACCAGTGAATTAACCTGCCAGCCTGCAGTTAAGATAATGTAAATATGAGAAGTTCAGTAATGATTTGAGGAACGCAAAACTTTCCTGGAACAAAATATGCCTTGTTGGCATTGGAAAACAGCTCAAGACCTGGACTATAAATTAACAACTAGGAGTATTTACCTTAAAAATTATACATATATATATAGATATGCATGTATATATTTTATTATTTTATGATGTGAAATAGGAGTTCACTTTGTTTAGAGGCGGCTCATATCTCTATTGCTTTTTAAATATAGTTTCTTATAAAAATATAAATTTCAAGAATAAATCAGTGTTTGCTTCGAGTTAGTGGTGCTGTAGACAACAGACTTGCTTTATAAAAAACATCCTAATATAAAACACAATTTTTAGGATGAATAAACTGCAAAGCTGTCTATAAAACAAGCTTACAGATCTAAACAAGGTCATATGTGAACATCAGGAGAAAATTCCACACACATAAAACTTCTAGTCCCAGCATTGGTTTTCAATTTAAACCCCATAAAGTAAATTAATCAAACAGACAGAGAGTCTATTATTTGTATTTGTAAAGACATCCATTTTCCCCAAAGCTCTTTTTGACCTTTGCGATGCAAAAAAGTTATTTTTCTTATGAAAGTGTTCTTGATCCTGTTACTCTGCTGTTTTAAATGCTTGCTTCTGTTTTTTTCTGAAACGCTTTCAGTCTTATCTCCTACTGTAAACATTGACTGAGGGGAGAAACTTTAAGGAAATGTTTTATTTAGGAAAATGAGATTTGGAGATAAATGCAAATGGGACCAAAATACAAAGCTGATTATTGTCGCTGAGAGTAAAATTCAAGTGTTAAATGAGACTTTATTTTGTGAAAAAAGGCTAATACAATCTCCATCCAAAAAATTTGCAAAAGTCCACATCAAGAATGATTGCTAGTTCTGTAAATGCTCTGTTTATGGATGTTGGTAGTAAATCACTGTTTACGCGGAGGGAGGATCTCATTTAATGAATGGCTTTAGACTGAGAAAAGCTACTCGGTAATCTCAGCTCAATCTAGAAGTGATCCTCGTCCTCTTTGTTTGCATGCACAGATTGTCATCACGGTTGTGTGTTGTGCAATTTGTAATTTTGCATGCAGCTGATGTCTTTACCTGACAGTTTCATGCTTTTACAATGACAAATGCTAATTTGCACAGTTGGAGAACCTATGTTTTACTACTCACAAGGTTAGAACCACCCATACAGAAGTCTAGTAAAATATATGATCGCAGCATTTCATTAAATCTACTAATTAATTGTTATGGCTTTTTACCACACATCTGGTGTAATCTCTGAACTGTTTGCGTGCAGCAGCTGAGCAACAGAAAAGCATTAAATGCACAAAACAGAACAAAGTCCAAAAGCTCGAGGTGATTTCAGACCTCATCGCTCCACAAATGTCCTTGTGGCTTCTCTTTATAAGCCAGATTACCTGCCATTAGTAGTTTAGAGAGAAAATAAATGGCCGCCGTGGTAAGGGCACGGAGGAATCAAGTGGTTAACCAAATACTGGCACACAAAAGTCATTCAGCTCAGGAGAGCAGGATGACATGCTGAGCTGACGCTTGTGTGGCATTAAAAGTTCCTCATCCTTTTGGCAACAGAATAATACGCTGAAGTTAAGATAAAAATAAGTCATTAGAATAGCTCCAAAGCTGATTGTGTACTCTAAGAAGTAAACAAACTTGAAGGAGGAGAAGTGCTTTGTTGTACCCTGAGTACTTTATTTGGTTCCTACGATACCGTTCATGTTTAGTAAAGGACCCCTCTAATTCGTTAAACATCTTTCCCCTCACATGTTTTTCTCATAAACAGTCTATAACCTCTTAGATGCTGATGATCTTGTGCATGCTGGTGTTTTCTATAAGCTTCAAATTTCCACCACAAGCAAATACTGCTCCTAGCCAATCAACTTTTGATTAATCAGTTGCAAGTTTTCCAAATAAGTGCATCCCAGAGGGAGACAGACAAGGGCATTGGGAAGGATCTGGCCGTTTACACCCACAGATTGCAGTAAAGCATTTTCTCTCCACAAATATGAAATAAGATTCTTGCAGATTTATTTTTCCATTTGATGCAGCAACTGGTTGGTTTTTTTTCTGCAAACTGCGTGGGTTGGTGCAAAGCATGAAGTCAGAAAAAATGAGCAGGATTAAAAAAAAAAAATAAAATAGAACGAACGCTGTTCTCAGGTATTTGCAGACGAAGAAATGTTAGCCACATCCTGCCTGTCTTCCTGGCAATGTGACCTTTGAGTTCAGGGGAATGCGTAACTTTAGGTTTATCATTTCTGCAAATGCAAAATGATTTTCCAAGCAGGTAATTTGGATGTTTTTACTCTGCTGAGAAAATCACCAGAGTTTTTGCTATTTTTGACCTAAAACAGTTATAAAATTAAGTTTAGCTGGCTAACTGTATGACTCAACACAGAAGAAATGTGTAACTAGGTTGGCATAGATGCATGCAGAGCAAAAGGTGCAATGCCTTAAAGAACGTTGAGGGTGTGGGGCAGTTTCAATAGAAACCATCAAGCTTGATCCTGACACACGACACAGAAGAACAGCTTAGAAACTGAAAGGATTTTCTCAACCTCCTTTTCTCATCAAACATCGAATTAATCAAGAATAAAATCCAATCTTTTAAATATACAGAACGTCACAAAAAAGGAGAACTTCTTGTTAAGTTTCTTAGATAAATGCAATTTACAGATCCACATTGTCCCTCACTTGTGATTACCAGAAACGTATCTATTTGGGTTAGAAGGGTTTTATCAGCGGGATCACGGTGACATGCCAAAAGAATGTTGCTAAAGTCTGAAAGTAATAAACATGCCGATCTTCCATGAGACACTTTCTCTGAGATTGTTCGATAAAGACATTTGGAGAAAGTTGGACAATATTAGAATTTTAAAGAGATAAAAACAAATATCTGATCTTGAGAGTAAATATTTTGAAAAAGCTTTATTTGGTATCAGAGTTAAATTTTCATGCAATAATAATCGCATCAGGAAAAATTATATTCCAAAATATAAGTTAAGAAAACATTACTGTCTTAAAAGAAGAAGCATTGATTTGCTAAAAATTTATTTTAGACTCGTTCATTTTCCTACAGCAAATATTTGTCTATTTACAACAAGTATACTTAAGTAAACAAGTAAATTTAACATTGTATCCTGTTTGTAGAAAATTTCTAATAATAATTCATATTTTACTTTTTTAGAATGGTTTTTCATACTCAGTAGGTGGTGGCATCTTATTTTCTTTGACTAATTTTTCGAATTCTTAACCGTCTTTTATTGCTTTTTGTAATTTTACGCTGCTTCATTTGAACATTATCTTCTCAATCTGCCCAACTTTAAATGACTTTTTATCTTCCTTTTTTTATCGTAAGGGATTTTGCTTGCCTGACGTAGTTGTAAAGTGCTATTTAAATAAAGTTCCATTCATTCATTAGTCATATTTAAGAAGAGCCACTTAAACTCTAAAATAACATTTGACACCCTTAAGTAGAAATAGAAGTACCGTAAGTGTACTACAAGTATACTTAGTCTATATAAGACAAGCAATATACTTGAGTTCACTTTTTATTTACTATCTATATTTTGTAAACTTAAATTGTTCCAGTTTCGTCTGAAGAAGTATTTAGTTAGTAGACTTGAATTGTGTACTTATGCTGAAGTATACTTAATAAAATAAACTTTGGGTGTAGTAATTTTTGCTAAGGGTTCCTGGAGGAATATCTTGGATGTACTTTTTAGAGTCAAATCAAACATTTGCCCAACATCTAATGATGACAAAGGGAAGTCATGCAGCTTCTCATATTTTGCTGTTTTGTTGTCACATGGATTCCAGTAAAAAGGTGTAGCGTTTACTTCAAAGTCATTCTTTGTTTCTCTTAAAGAAAACCTACACCCTTGGGTTTGGGTGCTTCAACGTCACAATGGATTACACAGCCCAGCGATTACAGTGACAGCAGGCAGACGTGACCAAAAGTGATCCGAGCCATGGCAGAGGTCAAAGGTCGGCTCGATACTAATGGTTACCTGGTGAAGCGTGCTTCATCTTTGTGTTTGTTTGTGTTGTCATGGTGACAGCTCAGCCCTCTCTTTAACTCTGTAATTTCCTTGTTAAGAAAAAAACATTTGTGTTTTTGAGACAAAACGAATATATTTTTTTATTATTGTCTTGGACACCTGTTGATTCTACGAAGTAAATTATGAGTAAATGAAAAAATTGCGATGATATATAAGTCATTCATTTATTATACATTTAGGCATGCTTTTATCTTTCCCACTAAAAGAAACTAAGAGGAAAACACCTTTAACAAAGCTAAAGTAAGATATTTCTTGAGGTTTGTCTTATAAATAAAATGTTCTCAGGTATAAATTAAGAATACAACAAAATTGGACTAGTTTACGCTGCATCAGAAATATCCACAGTTTGCAATATGTTTTTTTTTCTCATTATTTTGAAGGCGCTGCTTGCTGACTTGTTTGTTGAACCATCTGTTTTGCTGTGTTTCCCTTTGTGACTGGCCTGGAGTGATGTAAAGGGAGGAGACCTGGATCGATAGTCAGATACTTTGCCCTTTTTATGATGCAAATGCCACACTCCATGGCCTCCTTTTTATGCATTCATTGAGCAAACCATCTCTTTTTCCACACCTGTCAAATCCTGATCAGGGTCACATGTAGGTTTTGGGAGCTGACCCCAGATGTCAGCTAGCAAAGGAAAAAAAAATAACAAAATATACGAAACAGAATCCTGTCAGTTACTAATAAACCTGATGTGCTCAGTTTTATATTGTTAAAAATTATTGCATGAGTAAGCAATAAGTTCTTTTACATCATCCACAAGTCTGTTGGTACTGTTTACTGTCTGTAAAATCCTAAAACGTTTGCATCCGTTTGAGAGATTATATAAACTGGATCCCGGCTGTGTCATATTCGGTGGAGAACTGTTGTGTTCCCCTCCTGCATGCGTGGGTTTTCTCCAAGTACTAATCCTGCAGTACCAAAACATGCGTCACAGCTGGACATCTTTCAGGAGCACATATCTTCCTTCTGTGACGTCCATGTGTATAAGAGGCTTGACTCAACAGGGCTCCTCATCAGTCGGAGCTCTGTCATGCAAAGATCTAACCATTCTTAACAATGAAATGCTCAAAAGTAAAAATCCCTTTAAGAGGCTGTGATTGGACGACAGCATATTAACACCAAAGACATGTGAACTTATTCAGTTTTAAATGACGAGGATCCAAATCATCCAGAATTGAATTTAAACCCAAACTGCAGCAGCAGTATTCTCCTCCGTGGTAATTTTGTGCACAGAGACCTGGACTCGTGTTTTGTTCTTCCACCATCTTAGTGCTCAATATCCTGTGGCTTTGACTAATTGTCCCTTCTGTAATCTGAATCTATCTTTTCATTTCAGCTTATGGTGACATCAGTTTGATACACAAAGCTAACATTTCTCTGAATTTCTTTTATTGGAAGCCAACTCTTCAACTGAAATGGTTACACATCTGCTAAATGTTTTACTTCTTTGTTTAAACTTCAATAATTTATATTAAATATAGAGTTTTGTCCCCTGGATAAAATAATCCAATGTTAATTCACACAGTTTTAACCCTTTAACCCCACATCTATGACTATGCTAGGGGCGTTCCTACTACTTTGCCCTCCTCTAATTCAAAAGCCTGAAACCCCACAAGTAAAGACACGGATTACTGCCATCTGTTGGGTTTTAGCATAATCTGCCTAATCAATTCCAAAGGTTTACTTCTGGTTTATGTTTCCACCTGTTCCATCTCATCCATTTTAAGCAAAAGCAGTATTTTTATCACCTAACCCACAAGGCCTATCTTCATTCATAGCTTACTTTTTGTTGCACACAGGCCTTCTTGTGTTAAGTGACATTGAATTGTTTCTTTGTCTCTCCTCCTTCTATTGGGTGTAGTGTCTTGCTTGAGTGGGGACGGTTGTCGCCGTGGGATGAGGATATTTGGTTCTGCGCTTCCATTCGCCTCGTTGGCCATAACTCTGATTTCGGTCTGCGAGTTTCTCACACCCCTCACTCCAGCTGGAAGACAGGAAACAACTGTCTGCGGCTGCAGGAGTCGCATTGTTGTGTCATGTGAACGTTGTGATGGCAATTGGCAAAAAGCACTGGCCAAGCAGGAATGCAGCACACAGATGGTGGATCTTAAGGAATCCCACTTATGACGCAAGGTCAGGGAGGAGGAATCTGCCGCATCCCTGCTAAACAAGAGGCAGCAGTGAAGACACATGAGATGTCTGAAAACTGAAATCCCCTTAACATTAGATTACCACTAGTCAACCTCAAGTCTTTGTCTTTTTTTTCTTAAAATGAAAATAGCACTCAAATGCTTAATATATTTTGCTATTATTAAAAAAGAAAAAAAAACATACTTACATTCTGAAACAATAAAACTTTTGGAGTAATATTGGGATCCTGATGTTGTTGTTGTTGCCTTGTTCTGTTTTATTATATTTAAAGTGATATTTATTTTTGCTTAAAAAGGAAAAATATATTTTATACTTTATTTGTAAAAAAAAAAAAAAGACAGTTTAAGCTCTGTGAAATAAATTACCATTGTGAGGAAAGCATTAAAAACAAATAGCCAAAAAACAATTTAATGCTTAATTTACTTTACATGTATTTGTCCTCCATCATTAGAAAAATTCCACAATAACATGTTAAAAACATCAAAAACACGATTTTCTTTGGCGTGGGTCTTAAAAGTTTCAATCTTAGTGATGAAACTTTCCCTGTTTACTGGAAGGACATGAAGGGCCATCCATTCCAAGACGATGTCATCCTGCCACCACCCTGAAATGAAACAAAGAGGGAATGTGAGAGTGACGTTATAATAACCTGATTAGCAGAAACTAAGAGGAGCTGGAATGTGTCAAGGAGTCAGACTCGCCCATCAGCTGAGAACGATGCCTGTATAAGGTTAAAAACTTGTGGCATTCCAGACATGCCCATCCTGATGCTGAGTCACTTTTGCAGCTTACATTTAATATTTGGGTGTTAAAAGCTCCTGGAAAAATCTCTTCATTTTACAGACCAGCAGCTATAATCATACAGTTTAGACCTTTTCTGCAGGAGCATCAAATCAAACCAAAATGACAGCCATATGAATTCTTAGTGATATTTACTCAGCGCTGTCACATACTGCCATAGATAAAATGGAATAATCAGCTCATGCTGGTGGACTTTAGCAGTTCTCAGAGGATCATGCAGCACAGCACATTTTCCCAAGGCTCATGTTGACCCTTGCTCGTCATCTAAATGCCCCAACTACCACAAGGAATCATGGGAAGTTTACCAGAATCATTATGACACCATGTTTCACTGTCAGAAAGTACCTTAACCTTTAACTCCTAATTTAATCACAGAGTAAAAGATGACATAGCACATAGTATTCCATGTGTGAAAAAAGAGGAGGAGCTGCGCACAGGGAGTGACTTCGAAAGTCACGTAGGACAATTTACAGTAAATTCAACAGCACTGCAGGGACTCCACTGCTAGTTTTAAGAATTTTAATGAAGGGAATGATACTGGGGAGTGGTAAGACCCAGATGCTGCTCTACAGCCCACCACAGACATCACTGGTCAGGAGACAGGATGCAGAATGGACGGTTCATTCGTGTGCAGGCAAATCACCAACAGCTTTAACTTGCATACAGTATGTGGGAAAGAAGGAGAAGGCTTGAAATAATCTTTGCAAATGTAAAGAAAACGCCAAGTTTTCCTTCCTTTGAGGGAATGATATCGATTGGAGATTTTAGGATGCATTTTACATTTGATTGTTTCTCCATTTTTTTTCTCAGAAATGGTCCCTAACATGATTTTCATTTTCAACACATTTTAAGCAAATACATTTGCTTTGCTTTGAGAATTATAGATACAAATGCTAGCAACATCATTTTTAATCTTCATAGTTTCTTTAAAATTCGATTCTATTTTGCACATTTGTTCATCATAAATTGTCTTTTAGAAATTACTTTTATATCATAAAAACTTCTAATATTTGGTCAAAAAGCTTTTCTTTCCTGTAACAGCTGCAAAGAAATGAAACTCTGTCCCTCAAAGCAGAAGAAGGAGAGCTGGCATCACAAAGTTTGTTTAAAAAACATCCGCCATCATGACGCATCAGACACATTATACCCATGACCTTCTCCGATCCAGCCATGGCACCATAAATCCCCACTGATAATTGTGTACATTTCCATCACGTTAGAAGGCACCAAGCGCATCACAGTCACAGTCCCACTGACCCATGCACAGCTGCACACACACATTCACACACTGTTGGTTTTGCTGCCAAACACTGGCCCCAACCAGGAGCAATGTGGAGTCTGGTGCATATGAGCGGTCAAAAAGGGGAACCATATTTGCGCTCCTCCGATCAGATGTTGTCCGTTCTATCTCTGCATCACAGCCGCCACAGACTCAAATCAAAGGATTTGTTTGTTCTGTGACTGATTGTACAACGTTGATGACTATCTCTATTGTGTTTTATTTATATTTTATCCATTCATGAACTTAGTATTAATTATTACTGTTCTTTTGTATTTACATGCTGTTTTTACCTTTTAATAAAGCCTTATATTTCTATTACTCAGTTACATTCAGGCTGTAGGTTTACTCTTTTATAATATTGAAAAAAACGTACTCTCATCTATTTTGTAGTTTTTGTTGTTAATTTCACTTTGCGTTTCGGGAAACAGTTGCCTCCGGTTCAGGGACAGCAGAGAAGAAATATAGCCCTTTGGCTAACTCTGGTGCATTTGCAGAGATGCTTTTTAAATGTGCAATGTCCCTGTCAAATAAAGTGATAAATAAAGACAGTAAATAAACCAAGAGTCAAATGAAAAGCAGAAAGAGAGATAGAAACCCAAGTAGGACTCAGAGAAACTACAGCAGAAGAATGGGTGTAGTAATTCGCTTGATTCCTGTAAAACAAGTTGATAATTATTTTTCTTATTTCTAACGCGATCTGTCCTTTTCTAAAAATAAAATGTGCAAAACAAGCCAGCCGATGTGAATACCAGAGTCTGCAAAGTAACCAGATGAGTAGGAATGTCACAAATGAAGATGGACAACATTGTTTTTCTACTCAGTAATGGGAAAGCATTATCTGTTGAGGCAGGGATTTCTTCTGATCTGGGACAGTTCGGGAGAATCTGAACGCACAACAATAGCATAACAGAAAGGCTAAGGAAATCTGATCTATCTGACATGTCAATTTGAGGCCAGAAGAATTCTTGCGATGACAGATATGCACCAGGTTTGCATGCCTCAGGTGTGTAAAACTTCACCCCCAGGCACTGAGACTTAAGGAATGCAATCAACAACTGTGCTTTGGATTTTTTTTTCCGCGTTTGCTCTTCACAAATTCTGGGGTGGCAGATATTTGGAGAGCTTCCCTAAAGCTTCCTTCCAACTGACGTTTTGAAGCATGAAGCACCTTTGAGCTTCTATTTGAATAAAACTTCCCATCTTAAACATGCAAATGGCTTTTTTTTGCAGAGCCGCATGCACCAGAGAGTTATGGGGAAGTGTGTTTGCATTGTGCATGAGAACACAGAGAGCATCTGAGACGCAGAGGCAAGGACATCTGTGAATGCTAAAAATGAGAAGGTTAACAGCAGAGAAGCAGCATGATATGCTTGTATTTAGTCTTTGAACGGAAGATTGATCTGCTTGTTAACAGGCTCAGAACATTATTTAATACCTTCTCATCATTCCACTGACATTTACCATCTGCTGCACCTGAACCTCAGGACATTTTTATCCAATTATCAATATGTACTTAAATTCTCCTTAGTTTTTTCACACGTCTTCACATCTCAAGACTCCCAACTATTTTCTGTCTTTCACTTTCTCTCCCAGACTAGAAAGATGACCCGGCATTTTCCGACGATCATATCTGCTTTTGGAGTTTTCAAATGTCATTGTATTATGTAAAAAGCTGGATCGTGTTACAGAACAAGCTATCTATTCTGGGCTGCTGCTGCAGGCCTTACGACATTTTTATTTTAATAAAAACGATGGAAAGATAAACACTTCCACAATGGTGAGGCTGTAAAAGATATGCAAAAAAAACGGTGCTGCCCCAAATACAAGGCAGGCTTCAGTATGAGATAATAGAGAGTGAACAGGATGTACTCAACAAAAAAATGTCTCTACCAGCTGATTTAGAACATAGAAGCTATTTCCCATGACACAATCCCAACCATTTTCTGAAGGTCTTTGTTATGCAATCAAGTCCTGTGGACCACAACAGGTCAAATAATGCCTCTGTATGGTTATAGCTGATGAAAGGCATCACGTCTAGAAAGACTACAAATTCCTTCATAAAACTCTGAATATATGCAGAAATTAAAATATGATGTCCACAAATAACGGCTCTCTTTGGTCCCACAGCAAGAATGTCGTTCTTTTCTACACTGTAAAAGTAAAAAATATATAGAATCCAAGATGTTTTTCCCAAGTTTTAGCCAAAAGCACTAGTAGAATTTGTCTAAGTAAGATTTCTTAAATAAAGTGTGAAGCCCTGCTCTTTTAAGACAAAATTAAGTCTTAAAAATATAAAAACTTATATTTAGGAAAATTACTCTGGTAAAATAATCTGGCAACTGTGTGGAGTTTGCATGTTCCCTCTGTGCATGCGTGGATTTTCTCAGTGGACTCTGGCTTCCTCCCACTGTCCAAAAACATGCTTCATAGGTTAATTGGTCACTCTGTCCTTAGGTCCCTAGGTGTGGATGCAAGGGTGCATGGGTGTGTGATTGTGGCCTCTGTGACAGACTGGCGACCTGTCCGGGGTGTCCCCTGCCTTCACCCATGAGTGGCTGGGTTAGGCTCTGGCAGCCTAAGTATAGAAAATGAATGAATGAATGAATACTCTGGTAATTGAAAATATTATGTCTGAAAATTAGCAAGTTTTGCTACAAAAAAACAAGAAGGCAAACACTTTTTTCCCTCCAAACTATTCATTCATTTTTCTCTCCAACTTTTCATATTTGTTTTAAGACAAAAATGACACCTTTTAAGATACATTTTCCTTAAAGATTAAGTTTAAATTAGTCAAAAAAAACTTTCCAGATTCCCTAAATCAAGCAAGTCTGTTTCTTGAAACAAGATCACTCACCATTTGTAAATAAAACATAAAAAGAAAATGTAAAGTAAAAAAAAAAAAAAAAAAAAAGCTAGTTTCATTAGAGATATTTAAAAAAAATAAAATCTGTTTTCGAGATAAAATGATTAAAAAAAAAAAAAAAAAAGATTTATTGTCCTAAAATGTTCATGTCCAAAGTCCGGCTCCTGGGCCCACATTTAAATTTCTACCGGCCCACAAGTTCCTGTCATAAAATCAATCAAATGCATGTCATTTGCATTTAACGTTATTATGTTCAAAAAATGCAAGCTGATTGGTTGGCCCTGAAACATTTTCTCACAAAATCTGGCCCTCTTTGCAAAAGGTTTGGACACTGCCATCTTAAAACAATTCAATACAGTTTAATGAAAAGATATTAGTAAGCTAGTTTTTTTTTATATCAAGTGTAATAATACATTTAAACAAGTGCAGACAAAAACTGGATGATATTTTGCATTTTTGCGGCAATACTTACAAAAATCTGGGTCATGCTATCAGCAATTCAACCAATTCTTATTTTTCTCACAAATATAAATGAGCTTCTATTTATTTTTCAAAAAGCAAAGTCCACTGCTGTAGATGTGAGTTTCAGAGAAGTTTGTTCTGTAGATTAAACCCATTCATGCTTTAACTCTTTCCACTCGTTTTTTTTAGCCATGATGATTTTACCAGGACAGAGTAACGTCTTGAGAAACATTTCTGAAAGACTGCTTCTACCCCTTTATTAAATAAACTATCATTAAAGTAGTTGGAGCTGAATAATTCATCAAACATTCCTCCATATTTGGCACTTTGAAAGGAAACATATAAAGTTATCTTTGAAATTCACAGAAATGGGAATACTTAGGATCCATCCCTGTATTTAATCCGTGTCCTGATGGGTTTTTCAGACCTGCAGAGATTCTTTCTATTTTTACCATTTCCTTTTAAAAATATCTTAGTGTTATGTACAACTGCAACACACTGGCACATTGTTCTCATGTCTGAGTTCTCATGTTTTCAGAACTATTACATTTTACAGCCTGTGCACATCATCATTTGACATTTTGAATACACCAGCATCACCGTGACATTCCAGATAAGATCGCAAATGGCAAATCTTTTTCAGGAGTAAAAAAAAAACCCCATTATTTTCCAGCTTGTCCTTCAGAGGAAAAAGTAATCTAGTTTTCCTCATACCAGGATGACACGAAAGATCTTGCAAGAATGCTTGGAATTTAACCTTTCTTTCATTGTCAGATGATTAAGAATAACTGTGCTCAGTAAGGTCAAGAAATGTTTTTCTTTTACTTTTTCTGTAATGTGATCAACTCAAACTGAACTGTCTCTTGAAAAAAAAAGCTTAATCCGTGTTCGTTAACAGGTATTCTGTAGCGTGACTTCTTAGTTTCACCACATTTGCCGCACCAGATCTTCGTAGTTTCATTTGTGCTCAGTGCTTTCGCACTGTCTGCTTCTGCTTCCATTCAGCGTTATGACTCCATAACTGTTGCAGCATCCTGTCCTCATTACAAATCTCTTTTCTTTGAGTCTTCCAGGGTGGACATGTAATGGTCTGAAATCAGAAAGAAGTTACGTTTTTCCTTAAAAAAAACAGATGAAAAAACTGTTTGAGTTACATAATCTTTACCCAAGTGGTCCTCCTGCTGCATCCACTGCTTCCATTCAGGGCATCGGACTGTACAAGTTACTCACACACGATATTTGTGTTCTTCAAAGGCTCATTTATTCTTGTCATGTGGGTCAGTTTTACCAAAGAGGCATTCTGAATTCTTTTCCAGACCTCTGCACACTTAGTGGACCTTTTAATAATAACTGGGCCACAAGGAGACCATAGGTCACATGTGGAGCAAAGCTTCCCAACAAAATTACACACTGGACCTCAGACGTCCTCACATGCCAAAATAGTTTAGAACTGAAGTCTGTATATGTAATTCTTTAAGGCTGCACTGGGTTTTAACATAAAATGCATTTAAACATATGCAGAACTTTGCACCAGTCAGCTCAGACTTTGCTATGAAGGTCAAACAGTTCACCAGCTTCAACAATGAATGTAGTTTACATTTTTACAAGGGTCAAGGCTTGTTGTTATCTGTGCTGCAGACCCTGGGACAGCAGCCAAGCCGATGCCATCTGAAGAAGAGGAACGCAACAAAATGACAGGAAATTCTTCACAGTTTTCTCCCAGTAGCAGAAGAAAACAGTAACATTTAACAATAGGCAGTCAGCTGAAGAGGTTTATAAATATTTACCATTTTCTGAAAAAAAAAGAAGGAAAAGAAGCTGCTCTAGGAGTCTTTGGAAAAGCCTTTTACATCATAAAATAATGATTCAAAATGATATTTGACAGCGCCCAGAGGAGTTTAAGCGTTATATCAACATTTTCATGTAGCCAAAAGTGTCTGAGTGTCCCAATTAAAAAAAAAAAAAAGTTTGTCTTAGCATTTCTTTGTAACAAACAGCGATGTCAAATTATATGTTTAAGGCTGCCACCAGGGGCAACTCACTTATGCACAGGGAGACTTTATTATTAAAATAACACTTTTATTTAGTTAGAAATGCACGTATTTGATTCCTACAAAAATAATCCGCATTTGTGATTTGCTACTGATATAAATATTCATAATTAATTAAAAAAAACTCTTTTAAAGATTTCTTTAAATGTTTTTTTTTAACACTTCTGTGATTGTTATAGTTGATTTTAACACTAATTCTTAAATAAGCTATGAAACTACACTTGTTTTGCTCTTTCAGATCTCAACAAAAAGACTCGAAGCTTGCATAACTTCAGGTTTGATTCCCTTTTTTAATGACAAAGACTCTTCAAAGGCAGCCTGTTAGGTCTGCGGGGTGTGAAGTGGTTCTGATGTTCTGCTGCCCCCTAGTGCTCAAATAGGTAAACTACAGTACACCGTGAGGCTGAAATTTAAACAAATAAAAAAATAAAAAACTGCTGAAGTTATGTCTTTATGATGTGAATTCCCACCAGCAGTTGCTTCTGTTGCAAGAATTGTTATCAACATTTTAACAAGCATGGCACAGTTTCCAAAACAAACCATAGCAACAGACATGAGAAAAAAAACCTGAAGGTCTCCAGGTGGCCGATAACCGGCAGATGTTTAGGATTGGTGGTATTATGATGACCTCAGAGGCTTTTTCACATGCATCCCTTCTTGTTTTCACTTTGAGGTGTTCTGTTTTTCTCCCACTTGCCTTTTTGAAAGGAGGAAGACATTTCTATGGAGAAGAAAGTGGTGTTGATCACAGGCTGCTCCTCTGGGATTGGACTCAGCCTAGCTGTCCGGTTGGCTTCCGATCCTGCCAAAACCTTCAAAGGTAACGGACATCTATCTGTCACAATATTTTTTTTTTTTTGCTAAATTGGACTAGATGTTGGCTGTATCAAGTCAACTGAAATCAAAGTTTCAGCTCAAAGATCATTTGTGAAGTCTTCCTCTTATGGCGGGAGTCCTAAAATAAATTTCGGCCTTCATTTTAGTCTATGCAACAATGAGGAACCTGGCCAAGAAGGAGCGTCTTTTAGAGTGCGTGAAAGGGCTGCACAGGGATACTTTGGAAATACTCCAAATGGATGTAACAGATCAGCAGTCCATCCTGGACGCAAAAGAAAGGGTTTTGGAGAAAAGAGTGGACATCCTAGGTATGCCCTTACGGGTTAAGACTGCTTCATTTGAGATGTGTATTGAAAACTTAATAGGTTCATTCTCCCTCTTTCAGTGTGTAACGCGGGGTTGGGTTTGATGGGGCCGCTGGAGGTGCAGTCTTTGGACACAATGAGGCATATTCTTGAGGTCAACCTCCTGGGCACCATTCAGACCATTCAGGCCTTCTTGGCTGGAATGAAAGCACAGGGGCAAGGTCATATTTTGGTCACTGGAAGCACCGGAGGTCTTCATGGTAAGATGTTTTTATAACATTTACGTGATGATTTTCTAAATGTGTCAACGCAATTGCTCCTACAGGTCTTCCTTTTAATGAACTGTACTGTGCGAGCAAATTTGCAATCGAGGGAGCATGTGAGAGCTTGGCTATTCTCCTTCAACACTTTAACATCAAGTGAGTATTTTTATCTTTCAATTTCTTTCTACTTCGTTAAAAAACAGACTATTTTTGATGTTTAAGCTTAAAAAAATATCATAAACCAAATGACCTGATGTTCTCCTTGTAGTATGAGTCTCATTGAGTGTGGTCCAGTCAACACAGACTTCCTGGTTAACCTGCAGAAGGCGGAGCTTGAGGACATGTCTGTTGAGCGGGTTGATGCCAAAACACTCAGCTTGTATGAAAAATACCTGCAGCACTGCAACTCTGTTTTTCAAAATGCAGCACAGGACACAGAAGACATTGTAAAGGTATGTGGTGTCCTACAGCCTCACCAGTCGACTAGAATGAAATTTGCTGACCTCCCGTAGCTCCGCCCCCTGCTGTGATTCAACTTCAACATGCTTGAATTTGGTAAAAGTTTGCATCTGTGCGTTTTCTGTTGCTTTTGTCACACAGATATTTCTAACAGCCATCCAGTCGCCCAGCCCTGCGTTCAGATACTTCACCAACAGTGTGGTGGAGCCGCCTCTTACCAAACTGAAGGCCGCACAACCGGACGGAGCACAATACATCAAGGCTATGAGCAAAATAGTTTTCTCTGGCGAGGAGCGATAGTTCCGAAAAGGCTTTGTTTTCAACTCCACAAGCTGACACTTCATGTGAATCTGCTTTCGGCCGGCTTTGGAAAAGGCCTCATGGTTTTTTATACCCCACTTAGAACTGCTGTAGTAGTAGCTTCTTGTAGTGATGACATAGCTGCTTGACTGACGCTAAAGTTTGCATCCCTTCCCCTGGTTGCTGTGCCTTGTGACTGATTCTCATTGCATTCCTAACGTGGAAACATTATAGAAATAAACTTTAATCCTTTTTTTTTGCTTCAGTAGATAAAACTGTGCAGCTAGTCTTTTTCCATTGAAGTCATTTCCTGTCTAAATTAGAGGGGGTTGAGGGTTGCATACATCACATTTTTGAAATAAACTAAATTAATGTATAAAAAATTGTTATATTTAGAAGAAAGTATGCAAATATGCAAATTAATCTTTACAAAAAAGTTATATAACAGTTCTTCCTAAAATATTTTCACAAAAAAGTTATTTTTAACATTTTTCACTTTTTATTTTCAGAATCCAATATAAGAAGTGAAACTGAATATTAATTTGGTTAAAAATGTCTACCAACTATAATTACCTTGAATAAAATGCAAAGAATAAATTAGGTGATGCTGTTTTAGATTATTGATGTGATAATTCAATGCAGTGAAACTGGTGAAAGTCTTGTGACTGCAAATCAGCACAAACAAACAGAAAAGAACCAGCAAAGAATCCAGCAGATATGTGGTTAAAGATAACAGAAACAGAGGATGACCTATGGGTTTCTTTTTAATGTAATCCAGAAAGGGTAAGAACCAAATACAATTTAAGGGTTAGCTGAACTGTTAGAGATCATGGGAATAACATCAATTTATTGAAACCAATCTTTGGAGTCCATGTATAAAGTTCAGGGATCGAAGGCTGCATGACAGAGCTGAAATGCATCCACGCCTCATGTAATAGTTGGCTCTGTCTGGGACTCACTGTCCTCTCTTTAGCCTCAGGCAGGTTAAGCCGTCTCTACTATTACGTGTTACACCCCTGACCTGCCTTTAATAGGACTGAGGTTTTTAAGGCTTGAATCCCACTGCTTCCACGTAACACCACGTGGGAAATGGAAAATACAGATTTCTATTGAAAAGTTCAAATGATCAGAATCCTGGGTACGGTTTTCTGCTTTCATAATTTTTCCAGCTTCAGTGTAAAGGTTCATGAGGTGCAAGTCCTGTTTTTCCAGACTTATGTAACATTACAGCCTGCTTGTGGAAAATTCTTGAAATAAAAGGAGCCTCATTTCTATTAATTTGTCATATTTAAGAAGACTTCCACGTAAACCCTCAAATATTAGTATATTTGACATGTATAATGATCACGTCTGACCCAGAACTGCCTTTTGTCTCTGACAAACTGGGGTAAAAGCTTTGCTGTATGTTAAAGAAGCTTATGGGACTAAAAAAATGCTTGGAATTTGTTTGTAAATGGAAAAAAAAAGTTTTAACCCTCACCGGTCTTGGAACTCGCCAGTGAGTTTGCCAATCAAACCGTTGATTGTTTCCATGAAGCAGGATCGACGACCCCTTCCAATAGCATTGTTTTCATTCAAAAATGATCAAAAAGTTCTTAGCTTTGCCGTTTTTGCTTTATAACAAACACACCAAGAGTTATGACACATGTTGTTCAGACAATTTATTACATTCTTTTGACCTTGTATTTGCTTTGTTGATTTAGATATTTTTGTTTTGTCACGTGCTTCATCTTTTGTTATAAAATTTAAAAACGTTTCCATTTTTGTGATTTTTGCAGTAAAAAAAGGCTACATTTATCACTCAGAATTGAGAAATTGGACATTTTCTGGTTCGTTGTGGAATTATTGTGTAATATAATCAAAAATATATCTGTAAAAAATAGAATGTCAGCTACTAAAAATACTGATAAACCCAGTTGGTTTAAAACCCAATATAACAATTCTTTATCTGTAATAATATTTTAACTATTTACTAGACTGACTTGTCTGCTTTCGTTACAAAAAGCCCCATCACTCCACCCCACAGATCATCTGATTGGCCAGAATCACAGCCGTGTCTGGTTGCGTCAGAGGCTTTCCTTATTAGGCAAGTGGAGTAGGTCTGGTTAGGTTATAATAAGGCAGGCTGCTGCCGCTCTGGGAGAAACTGTGCAGCCTCCGAGGGAAACTTGAGTTTGTGTGCTGAGAATTCCTCATGGCGAACAGAAAAACGTCTCTCCTTGTTAAAGCGCTGCTGGATCTGAATGAAGTCCACTACTCCAAGGCTGCCAGAGGGATCAGAAGAGCCCAGCTCAGGTGAGTCCCATCAAAGGTGGGAGGAGCGCCACGTATTTGGGCTCTAGATTTCCCAGCTATTATATTTCTCATTTTATTTTATTTGATCAAATTTCTTGCTTCGACATTTAGTTGTAGCTGCTTTATCAAAGAGCTGCATTTTACTGGAGAGTGATGTAACACAGACTATTGAGTGTCCTGTGACATCAACGCCCTAGGGAGGTTCAATTTTCCACAGGACAATGTGAATGGATGCCCTTGACTCTAAAAGCAGATCATTTCTGTTGCTTAGACAAAAATGCATACACTTTAGTAGGCCAAATGTTGCCAAATACCATTTTAGTGAGCATAAAGAACAAAGATATGACCTTCATTTTTTTCTCTGATCAAATCTTCTTTAGTTGATTTTCTTTAGACGTTTGAGTGCTTATAAGAATTTTTCCCCTTCTGCAGACATCTAAGTTCTTTGGCTGCAAGGAAAAACAGTCTCCAGCTCTCCCCTGTCAGCCTCCTGAACACCTCAAGTCGCCGCTTCATCAACCTGGTCGCAGCCATAAGCGCCCGCAGGGTGGAATACATGGAGTCCCGGATGTTGGAGTGAGTTTCATGTGCGACTCTTTAAAAAGCCACCAAAACTAGGATTTGAAATTGAAAACAATACAACAAAAACGTAAAAATCAAAAATTTTCTGTTGTTTTTCTGCATCTGTACGTTCAGGTATACTCCGGAGCAGATGTACAATGTTGTGGCCAATGTGGACAAGTACCAACATTTTGTTCCTTGGTGTAAAAAGTCCCGGGTGATTAAAGGGCGCAACGGCGCCGTCCAGGCAGAACTGGAAATTGGGTTTCCCCCAATCACGGAGAGATACACTTCTGATGTTATCTTTGATCCAAATCACCAAGTCAGAGTAAGTTTGGAGGAGAAAAAATCTAGAACAACTTTTGGGTTTTTACAAACTCATTGTATACAAAGCTGTAATTAAAAAGAACAGGAGATTAAAAAAAAAAATGTAAACCCTTTTTATCAGGCCATCTGCACTGAGGGTTCCCTGTTCAACCATCTTGAAACAATATGGAGGTTTGCCCCTGGAGCCAAAGACCAGCCAAACTCCTGCCAATTGGATTTTTTTGTAAGATTTTATTCTTATTTCCTCTAAATTTTGTGTGTAAATGTTCTTTGAGGAATTTATATTCAAATGTTTTTGCACAAAAAAACGAAAAATATCAGTTTGTTGTTTCTCATCAATTAATAATGAGCTGTACAACATCAGCATGCAAATTCAGTCTTAGATACCAGATGATGTGTGAATTATTTATTGTATTGGGCAAAATAATTGGTCATAAGTACAACATAAATCAAATCAGAACATTTTCTTGTTCTTAAATCTGACCTTTTTTTCTTGCTTTGCATGTAGAATGACTATTCTTTAAAATAGAAAAAGAAAGAAAACATTTTTTAAAGAAATTTAATAATCTTACACATGCTGCTGTTAAATCTAAAATCAAGATCAATCAGATTAGTTTTTTTTTTTACTGTTTTTGCAATTTTCACCTAAACTTAGCAGATCAGTCTGCAAAGCGGAGGAGAGCTCATCAGCCAACAGGAAGTTTTGACTTCCGTCTTATCGCGCTCTAAATGTAGCTGTGATTAGCATGCTGGTGTCTCCTTTGAGGCTGGAAATAGCAACACGAACAGGTAACACTAAGGAGAGCTCTGACCTCAACCTCAATGTTTAAGCTGATTCATCCGCCAGCCAGGAACTGGTTGAACAGCTTATGTAAGGCCTTATGGCTATCGCTTGTAAAATTCAAAGAAAACCATGTCTCATTGCCAAAAATAGATCTTTCAATTATATATAGTTTTTAAAACAGCTTCATAGATTAAGTTCAGGCTAAAATCAAGATGTTCTCACCGGTTTCTTTCCTGCTTTCATGTCGTTTGCAGGTGTCCTTTGAGTTCAAGTCTCTTTTGCACTCTCAGTTGGCCAGTATGTTCCTTGATGAAGTGGTGAAACAAATGGTCAGTGCCTTCGAGTCGCGGGCAGCAGCACTTAACAGGAGCCACACCAGTGCAATAACAAGAAGGCAGCCGGCAATAAGCAGCCCCCTCTGACCTCTTTGAAATTATGCATTCATTGAGACGCTTTACCGGCAGCCTGCCGACACTGGACCTTCACTTTGCACACTTTTGTTGAGTAATCATGTAGATCATGTTTTAAACTTTATTTATAAACAGAGTTGATTTTTAAAAGTATTTCTGTATATTTTTATTTATTTATTTTATGTAATAAAATTGTTTCAGTATAAGGCAAATTTGGGATGAAAATGTTCAGGTTTTTTTTACGTCTTTGCTGGATTGTCCACCAAGGATGTGTGAAACGACCGGCTTAAGGTGTGTCTTAATGGATCGGTGATCTTCAGGTGCTTAGTCATTGCTGAGTTTGGGTAAGCATACCACAAAAAGCTTGCATTTACGGGAATATTGTGTAAATGGCCGGTGACTTCAGGGCACTGTTGACCCTTTCCTCCCACGTGTTTATTCTGAAAACAGCAGGGAGTTCTTGGTAGAGATGGCACGTGTTTTAACCAGAGGGAAATTTACTCATTTTATTACAGTTATTGCTTTGGAATGTGTGAAAAAAGCTTTCATCTCACTACAGTTAGATTTGATTTAAATATGGAGATTTTATGACCTTTGACCAGATCATACTTGAAAAAGAGATTTCAATGGGTCCTCACATGGCTAAATAAAGGTTAATGATTAATAATCCTAAAATTCTCACTTAAAGGCAACTTGGTGTAGATAAACATGTAATGATCACGAGCGTGATCGATGCACACATAGGTCAGACAAAAAAAAACAAAAAACATACCAGTTATGTCTGTTGCTACGTTTGCTGCTGAGCAACAACTGACTTCAACACTGACCCACAAGCAAAGTGAAAGCATTTGTCGCAGCAGGTTGATTTGGTTTTTTCTCCCATCCATCACTCTTTCCACTCTACTTGTCAGGGTAGAATTGGGTGAAACTGGACTCGTCAGACCAGATGACTTTTGTTCTCCACTGCTGCTCATTCCAGTCTCTACTGAGCAAACAGACACCTTGTTAGTTTGCTCAAGGATTGTTTTCCTGACAAAGAAGCTTATCTTGGGCTAAACTGTTTTTCAAAGCCTGTTCTTTCATGTTTTTTCACCTAAAAGGCTGAAAAAGCGCTTACTTACTTTCACATTAAAGCAAGATCAGTCATTCATGGTTAATAAATGATAAAGTCAACACTCTATGTCGTTATTGCTCAAATGTTAGGGAGTTTTCAGAAGTCTCATTTTCTTTGCTTAGACGTAGCTTTTTTTTTTTCAAAAACAAAGTCAAGCAACTAACCACCTCATCTAGGTTAGAAATTGTGTTTTTTAGCTGCGATAAAAAGTTTATCCTTCCATAATCAGAACCCACTGAATCCCATTCAGGGTCATATGGTTGCTGGAGCCTGTCCCAACTGCTGTACACACTGCAAAAACAGATCCTTTAGAAATATGTCAACAATTTTTCCCTCAAAGGCAGGTTTTCTCTAAATAAACAAAACAATCTGCTTATAGAAAAAAATGATTTTAACAGAAACTCCTATTTTAAGAAAAAAAATCCTTGCCATTTTTTTTTCTGCAATACAGAAAATTAGACAGTTTTCTCTAAAAACAAGAGGCTTTTTATGTTATTAAAGCCTCAGTTTTTGAGGACAGGTTGTCAGTCTATTGCTGGTACACACATTTACACCTATAAAATTTAAAATCTCAAATGAACCACTGAAACGTGTCACCATGTTCCCATTTTTTTGTCAAATCCTTTAGGGAGAGGTGAACACTCTCCTTCTCTAGTCGTTCAACATTTACTTCATATTTTTAATGGATTTTTTTTTTACGTCTCACACCGAACATTCAGTAATGATACAGTATATATTTTTACTGCAACAATGTTTTTGTAAACATAAAATTTCCATGAGCTTCAACCACATAACATAATAAACTATGGTAACAGAATTAATCTTTCACCTCTTGAGGGTATTTCCAGAGTTCTCATCAAATATTAACTTGAACAGTTCATTGTAAAATAATATTTCAAATGTGATAAGTAATTAGACTTTGCCTTCTTAAATTATGTTTTTAAGATGATTTTAGCGGTTTTAATGAAGATTAGTTTTCTATCTAAAAACACAATGCAAAATGTTTCCTGTAACATTGAATGTGACTTTTTACACTATTGAAACCATACAATGACAGGGTCTGAACGTGGACACAAATGCTAGACACGGAGTTGGTGAGTAGTACTTTCTGCATTTATTGCAGCAACAACAACAACAACAACCAACTCGCTAAAAAGCTTGTGGAACACAGGCAGGAAGGCACACAAAACAGTCTGGCAAAGAAGGACCCTCAATAGGCAGACAACCCATCAAGCACTGGTGCAAAATGATGAAGGGACGAACGGGGGGCAGGGAGGGAGAAAAGAAAAGAAACAGAAGGAAAGAACACAGAGGAACAAATAAACCAGACCTCTGGCCCAAGACACCACATACCAAGGTAGTTTTTTTTCAAATGCAATTAAAATATTTTCAAATCTAAAGTAATTATTTCCTGATATGTATTTTCTTGCACTGGAAGGATCATTCATTTAATCTTTAACCTCTTGAGGATTTTACAGCAAGTCAGAAGAACAAAGAGGGAGGTCCTGAAGCTGGAATTTCTTGTTTTGCTCAATGTCACACAAAGTATAAAAGGTGAGGAAATTCTCAACATAGATCAAGGACACAAGAGAGCAGAAATGGAGAAGATTGGTGTCCTGGTTCTGGTGTTGGGCTGCTGCTTCTGTGTTGCTGAAAACAATGAAAAAGGAGGTCAAAACTCTGGCTTTGCAAGCTCTTGCAGCATCTGTTCCCTTACATCCATTGCTCAAAATGTCGGCGCACTGGGGGAGAAAGTTGCAACCATGTCGGAGAAGATAACGTTTTTGGAGACCAAGCTCCAAAACACTGACAGGGAAGTGCTGGAGCTCCGGAGCCTCATTGGAGGTAATGTTTCATGTGCTAAAATGCTACAGAAATTATGATCCAGAGTAAATTCCTACTCCGGATGTTATTTGGTCGTTCCAGGTACTCCGCAGGTGGCTTTCTCAGCAGCTCTCAGGGATTCAGGCTCTGGGAACATTGGACCTTTTACAACTGCTACTCCACTGAAGTATAAAAAGATTTTCTCCAACTCTGGTGATTGCTACAACCCTTCCACAGGTATGCACTGAACCAGAGCAAGTTCAAAGATTTACATTGATGCAAACTCGAGCAGAGTAACCAATTTTCCCAATTTGAACAGGAATCTTCACTGCAACGGTCAATGGGATGTACTTCTTTCGATTCTCTATGTTTAATAACCTCAGTCAAACTCCCAACTCTGTTGTGAGTCTTAAAAAGAATGATGAGCGGTTGACGTCTGTCTGGGACACCAGCGGATCTGACGCCAATGACATGGGAAGCAACGCTGTAGTCATCCAACTGAAGGTGGGAGACAACGTCTATGTGGAACTGATGGAAAACAGGCTCGTCTATGATGATGGGATGAACTACAACACCTTCAGTGGCTTTCTGCTCTTCCCTATGTAATCTGAATTTTACACTTTGCATCCTGCATGACTTTTTCTGTTTCTGCACTCAACCCTATCAACTCAATGGTGTCGGTTTGAAAAAAGAAGTTTTAAAAATTAGCCTTTAAATGCATGTATTTTGGTTGTAATTCAAAGGCCAGTTATGATTTTCAGGGAAGGCTTGGGATGAACAGATTGTATATCCTCACTAACCTAAGCTACAAATGTTACTGTCACTTGCTGAACAATCCCCTGTAAAAGGCAAAATAAAATGTTGGTTTTTAATACAAATGTACACCTTGTGTGTCTGAAGCTACGTAACCTGTTTGTTATAACAATAAAATCTGTCCAACACAAGAAGCCTTCAGCTGTTCTCTGTTTGCTCAGCTGCTGAACAGAACAAGTTTAAAAAAAACGAAAGAAAAAACAACAACAAGACTGAACAAGACTGGAATGAACCGATCAACAATAAGGAAATGGTTTTGAGAAAAGATCAATTGTTGGAGCAACTATTAGAAAATGGAAGAAATGCAAGATCACTGACAAGTACCAGCTTAAAAAAATGAAGATACTTCTGTTGCTTATAAACTAACCAGACTTTGCTTCGTATTAGGTTTAACAAAAAAAAAAGTTAAACAATAAGCAAGATGCATTTTATTGGAATTTCAGTTTATTAAAACAGTTTATATACAAAACACAAGATTTTCTGTTCAATAACCATATTTACTAGTTAAAATAGTGATGATTTGAAATTATTCAGAGTTGTAGCTGCACGGTAAGCTTCACAGTTCCACCTAAAACCTTGTGTCAAAGCCAATATTTACGTACAAGTCAGAGAATAAATAACCTTCATCTACAACAATGTACAATGCAAAACATCTGTTACACAAATCCTCCAAGCATACTTAGATAGGATGCATTTAGTCTTGAACAGTCAGTTTTGCAGAGCAGAAGGTTTCCCCATGATTGTTGGTGGCTCTACAGGTGTAAACATGGGTGTCTTGCATGCCGACTTCTGTTAAAATCAGTGTACAACATCCATCTTCATCATATTCTATCTGCACACTGGAGGACTCCTCCAGAGGTTCATCTCCACACAGCCACACCACCTCTGGGTCAGGATATCCTGCACAGACAGTAAATTTAGATGTTGAATGAGCATAGATCTTTCAGCGTTTAGATAAAATGTGAATCTTTCAAGCAGAATGCATTACTAAGTGTGAAAAAAACACACTTTTCGATATATCAAAAGGCTGGCAGAACTGTTTCTCAGTTCCATCCTTTGATTTTTTTGTGAAAATATTCTTCTCCTAAATGCAAAATTATTCAGGCTCAATTAGGCTTTTGAGTGCAAATTCAAAAGATTGGCAGTTTTTTGTCACTTTGTGTGAAAGAAGCTAGCATGTACCTGTGAGGCGACAGGACAGATGGGCAGAAGACCCCTGAGTTACAGTCTGATCTTCTAACTTCTGCGTGAACACAGGTGGACCCTGCAGCTTACGTTCCAAAGACGGTAGAGCGTTCTTCGCTTCGGGGCTCATGAGTGAGACTACAAGACAAAAACAAAGTTAAACCTGGAAAATAGAACGTTTTTCTAATAAGACAAGACGTCCACAAAGCTCTTACCCTCCCCAGGGGTTGTTGGAGACGAACAGCTGTCACTTTTAGACAATAGAGTCATTCTCTTCAGAGCTAGCATGGCCTTTCCGGCTTTCTACGAGACAAAAATATTTAAATGAAGGGAAAGAAATTGCAAAAAACCCAAAGTTAGTGAAGTTTTTTTTATTGTTTGGCCCTTACCTTCCACTTTTGCCTGGCTAAAAACCTCTTCATCTTTTCTTTGGACAGACTCTTTGTAGAGGTGAGGTCTCCAGAATCAAAAGCAGCCATCCAGGGATGAGCGAGGGCTTTTTCACAAGACATCCTTCGCCTGTAAACAAATAATTGTGAGTGGATGGTCCAGACGGACATCTGGAGGAAGCGGTGTGGTTGAATCCTCACCTGGGGGCTTTGACGAGCAGAGAGCTGATGAAACTTTTGGCCTCTTCAGTTATATCACTAAAGCTCTCTTCATCAAACTCCCACTGAGCCGATGTGACCAGGGCAAGAGTCTCTGCATCATTGTCTCCTTGAAAAGGAGACTCTCCACTCAGCCTGGACATAGAATTGTTGAGTTGCAATTCATACATGTGGCCACTAGATGGCACAAACGAGCCTTATTTAAATGGGGTTTTTTGACTGACAAGAAATCTTGATGAAGAAAGAACACAAAACCACAAAACAAATATTAATCTGTTGTGACACAAATTATCTTCTGTGTGCAATTAAAAGACACATACCGGATATATGACATGAACAAATACAAATTATACTAATGTCATGTCTGTAGAAAATTCCCCGTTATTCATTGTGACTACATTACCCAGCATGCCGTCTGGTCATGTGACTTCAGTGCGGAGGGATATCAATCCAGCTCCGTGGCTCCAGGGGGTATCTGGATTGTTGAGACTGGTGTGTGTCACATGAATGTAAGTTGTTAATAGTGTACCCTTATTGAGTTACCTTGCAACGTTTTACTGTCCCATGTTAGTTTAGCGATTTGGGAGAGTCACAACCTTTAAATAATAAGTTTCATGTTCTTTGAATATGCCTGTATTTAGCATATTATGCTATTTCCCTGGTTAAATGTTAATTTGAATGGAAGTTATGATAATGGGGAGGTAAACCATTGTTTTTTCTTTTCTTTATTTCTTATTTCTCTTAGTCCCAAGCCCCATGGTTCGCTAAAAGGTACGAAGGAGACTCATTTTTCGTTTGGAGTGCCATCTAGTGGCAATTTGATAAATTCTCCTAATTTATGGCATGTTTTGGTGTAACTCATTTCAATCGTCCATTGTGAGTTATCAACTATGCATGGCTGTGTGGTTTAGATTGGTGAAATGTATGTTTTGTTTTGTTTCTTTATTCTTTAGAAACCACACCCACATTACAATCCTTGTGTACCCATGCTGGTGGCCAAATAAAGGCAGTTCTATACGACACTCTGGATGTGAGTCTCCTTCTGACAGAGGGCCTTACAACAGCACACTCCACTATATAGCAGACGTACCAAAAAAGTCTTTACAATGTCTTTGTGGCAGATGTGATGCTTCTAGAGACTAAGATTTCATGTCATCAGGCAGAAAATGCATGAAGAAGTTTCCAAAAAGTGCTTAAAAAAATATTCAAATACTTAATAATTTGTGTGGTTTTGGCTTTTTGGAAAAAAAATCTTATAAATGCCAGCATTTTCTTTGACTTTAGTGTTAGGAAAGAAGTAAAGAAAATAACAAAAAATTAAGGAGAGATGTATTAATCATTGATCACTTTCCAAGGTAAAAAATAAATAAAATCTTGCATTCACACTGTTAATTCAACATGTTACAGACTGTTATTAAAAGTTATATTTCTCAATTAATGTCCTAAAAAGATGTGAAGGCTTCCTAGAATTGGAATGAAAAACAAAGAATAAAGCTTTTAGGCAAAGGAGTGACTTACAAGATGTAGCAGATGACTCCAACACTCCACATGTCAGTGGCCAAATGCACAGGCTCGTAGTTGATAACTTCAGGCGCTACAAACTCTGGAGTCCCGTGCATCACCTTCAGAGGTGTCTTATCATCTGTTGAAGATACATTTCATTGCGGTGACACTCTTATGTTACGTTCACACGTACCCCGTGTTCAGGCGATCACTTCCAATGAAAAGTTAAAGTAAACCAGCGTTTCAGGCTTCTGCAGTCGAAGCTCACATTTTTATGTCCGTTTTTAAGCTCTACGTACAACATGCACGGACACTGAACACGTAAAAGTTTAACTTTGACCAATCAGGGACTCTGATTTGGTAGTGACGTCCTTTTCAGTTCACGAAAGTGCCAACGGTTTAAAAAATTAATTTGAAAGAAAAATTAATAGTTGCAGTTTGAGCCCGGACGGAATTAAATAACACCAAGTTTAAAAAAAAAAAAAAAGCTGTGAAAGAAAAAAACCTGGAGCAAGATTTCCCCCGCTTCAACAAGTCTCTTCCAACTGTTCATGCATCACACGCGTAGCATCAAATTGGCCCCTTAAACAAAATGGAAAAGACATTTTACTTACCGAGTTTGCAAGCTAATCCAAAGTCAATGATCTTTATGGAGTGGCCATTGGTGTCGACACACACAATGTTTTCAGGCTTGAGGTCCAGGTGAACTATTTTCTGCTGATGAGTGTAGGCGACCCCCTCCAGGATCTGCTGCATGTAGCGGACGCTTGCCAGCTCAGTGTGTTCAAAGTTGTCATCAACAATACGCTCAAACAATTCCCCGCCTGGAATACTGCAGAAGAGAAAAGACAAACAGCCCAACGTGAACATTCATGCAGAAGTCATAGTGGCGAAGAAAATTTCCGATTGAATGCTTACAACTCCATAACCATGACCATCTCAGGCTTGTGATCATAAGCAGCCAAACACTGAACCAGCTTGGGATGATGGAGGTGGTTCATCAGCTCGATTTCCCTGCGTGCGGCCTCTCTTTCTGCAGCTCGGCGTCCTTTGTAGAATTTCCCAGCACACACGCGTCCTGTCTCTTTGTGGGTTAGCTTGAACACGAGACCAAATTTCCCCCTAAGAAAGCCAGGGGTCATTTAAAGTTTAAAGAGCCTATCCAACCACCTTTTGCATCAGATGCAACAGATTGGAACAGGGCAGCTCACAAATACTCACAAATACAATCTTTTTAAATGACGTCTGCTCCTGATTTATTTAAATAAACACATACTCAGAAGCTTAATTTTCTTTACATGTGTCCCCATATAATCAGAAAAACTCTACAAGAACATGTTAAAAACACTATTTTCTTCAGAGTGGGTCTTTAATTCAAATGTTGCAGATCAGAAGCCACTTTCTAAAGAGATCCTTAACAAATACGTATCCATAATGATAAGAAGAGGTTGACCAAAGTTTAGAAAAAAAGCTTACACCTTTTTTACTTTTACTTTCGACATTGTACAACTCACAACAGAGAGCCATGTCTGTGCATGCTTGTTTTGCAATGACAGCTATTACTTTTCTTGAAAGACATTTGTTTTCCCTATACTTTCCTGGCCACAAAAATCCCCATTGGCTGCAAGTGAAGGAAACAAACATGTAAAAAAATAAGATACTCACATTCCCAGCTTCTCTTGCAAAATGTAGTCATCTGTGACTTTGTGCGTTGAGTTTATAGTGACATGTGTATACTCCAGACTAGGGTCTTCTGGCTGTTTACAGACTAAGTAGAAATAATAAAATTAGATAAATGTCTGTTTTCCTTTAGGCTTTACCGTTTCATAACCCATGCCACCTCACCTTTCTGTTCCATCCTAACCGTTGGTGAAACCGGGCTGGGTTCGCTCACCCCTGCAGCGTTGAAGGCCCTCACTCTGAAGCAGTACTCTTGTTTCGGCTGCAGCCCGGCGCACGCTCTGTACGAAGTGCTCTTACACTGGTCAGTGAGCTTGCTCCAGTTCTCAGCACATCCCTGGTTCTTCACCTCAATCACGTAACCCAAGATGGCACTGCCGCCGTCGTAGCAAGGGCCCGACCAGGACAGCACCAGACTGGACTCAGAAATGAGGGAGACCACAGGGAACGAAGCGGGGGGCTCAGGTCTCTCTGATAGGAGCATATTTTTATTAGAATTCAAGAAAGTTCTTCACTTTATCTTCCACTTGATCATAATATGCGAGATCTTACCAATGACAGCAAGAGTGAGGGTGTGTTGAGCTGAGCTTTTGCGGTCCTTCAACACCACAGTGTAGCGTCCTGTGTGCTGTGGCTCAGCTTTTGCAATAACCAAGGTGGTGCTCTGATCTGTATTTTCTACCCACAGATCTGCACCATCCACGACCTGTTGGTCAAAAGAATTTTGGAAAAAATGTATTTTTTAAACAAAAAAAGTTCATATTTTGTTTTTAAGTTCTTCTACCTCTTCTT
Source organism: Adrianichthys oophorus (assembly GCA_036245035.1). Lineage (NCBI taxonomy): Eukaryota > Metazoa > Chordata > Actinopteri > Beloniformes > Adrianichthyidae > Adrianichthys > Adrianichthys oophorus. The sequence continues at coordinate 234,381 of BSAI01000089.1, read as the reverse complement.
TGTTTCTGATCCAGCAGGATGCAACGGGGGGGCTTCCTCTGAAAGAACAGGACAGCTTGGCAGTTTGGCCCACCTTCACCTCTAGGTGTTGTGGTGGATTTTCAAAACATAATACAGGGCCTGCAAAGACAAATCAAAGTGCTTTGTGATGAGAGATTGTTGGAACATGTCTTGAAAGCTATCTCCTCACATGAAACTACTGTGTGCATGTGGACTGCATGTGGAATTTCTTATTATATAACCCAGAATATGACCCCTTTACATAAAGCAATTATCTCAAGTAGAAACAAGTCAGTTCTTTAGAAATAATCTGCTCTTATTTTGAAACCACCAAATATGCATACATGGCTTATCAGACAAAAAAAAATCCATATTTGAGCTGTCAGTGTCCTCCAGCCAGTTTCTTCTGCCAGTATTCAAATACCTCAACATCAAGATGGCAAATTTGAATATGGTCAATCTGATAAAACTGAGCCTGAAGTACTTTAGAGACTAAATTCCACACATTCATTTAACTTTGTACATTTGTATCTCCACATCCAAGTCAGGAGACAAACACGATTGAAAACCAAAAAGAAAGTGTGACGTAGAAGGTCTACTTAAAACAGCTTTGGAATCTTTTGTCCTTACAGCCCACACCCTGGGGCAAGTTTTCCAGAATATTCCCACAGCCCAAACAACATTTTTGAAAAAATGAAACCTAAAAAGAAGACAACAAACTAGAACTCCAACCCTTTTAGCATTTTTTAAGGAAACGTTGGTTAATATTACAGAAACAGGAGACACATTTTAATTCAGTATTTAGAACACAAGAAGCACAAGGAAGTGTCACCATAAGAAAGATTTTACTGAAAGATTCAACAGAAGCAGAGTTTTTTAGGGCAAAAATAACCCTCACCTGTTGCTGAGTTGGCTCTCTTCTTTGGGATGACTTCTGCAAAAACAGATGAAGAGCAGGTAGGTTTTGGCAGCAGATAAAGGATGAAGGTGTGTCTTTACTCCAGCTATGGCTATCAGTCTTTAGGCTGTGCTGTTATGTGCAATGTGCACTGCCCTACATGGTGTTTACTTGGACCTGTGAACTGTTGTGGGTGTTTCGGAAGGCTACATTGTGTGGAATTCTTGACTGATTGGTATGCCCGTTTCTTGACAGCCAATCAAACAAGGACAGGAAGTTTGTTTCCTTTTCGAAAGTAAAGGACATTGTTGAAGAATTTGGAAAATGAATAACGTGTAAAAGTATTTTCTTGATGTATCAATCTAGTTTGTACTGTGGTTTTTTAAACAGAAATGAAACAGTCAAAGAGAAATTTGACTTTTTTTCCTGATAACCTTAGAAACTATATTGAAGACACACAAACAGTTTTGAATACCTCTTGGTGATGACACTGAGTTCTGCCTGTCAGGGCTTACAGGAGAGATGCAAGTAGATCCTTTGAATTTCTTCAACTCATCTTTAGGAGTCAGTGATGACTTTCCGTTTTCCACAATGCTCTTAGATGGTGAAATGGGGAACTTCAAACCACTGTATTTAGTTTCAAAGTCTACAATTGAGGAAAGGGATAGAAACACGGATAAATTCATGAGCCATTGGATTAAAAAGATTCTTTTAGAATGATGTGTTGCTCACCTCTGACACAAACAGCAGCGCTGGAGGATGTCTTCCCGGCACCGTTTTCCACCAGGCTTGTATAGGCCCCAGCATCTTCAGGCAGACATTCTGTCACAACGAATTTCACCTCTTTGCCGTCAAAGGAAGCTTTCCCAAAATGTGCTGTTTCACCTGTCAAGAAATCAAGAAATAAAGTGTTTCGTAAGCATGTATTCTTTTTTAATCTGAGATTGATTTTTGGTTTTGGATTAGGGTGGTTAAATTCTTGTTGGATTGCATCCTTTTTCTTATCTAAAGACCCGTACCACTTTTCCCCATTTTTTTTTTTTTTCAGTTAAGCATAAACCTTCCTGTCTTACTTCATGCTCCTGGGTAGCTTACACACTGCAGAAACTGAATCTTAAGAAAGGGAAAACCACTTTGTTTCAAGAAAAAATGTCTTATTTTGTGTCTTGCAAGAAAAACAAATGTATCAAGAAACTTTTTCAATAACAAAACAATCAAAGTTTTTAGCTACGTTTACACCGGGCATTTGAACGTGCATTCTGGAACGCGCGTTTAGCCCATGGTGTTGACAATGGACAAACAGGGAGGGACTTCTTCTGTTTCCATTTTCTTTCTAGCTCATGTCTGCCATCCACAGCTGGAAGAGGCTTGGTGTGAAATGTTAAAGTGATGTAGATCTCTCAAATCTTGCTGCAGGCTTTTTCTTTCGGAGCTCTCTTTCAGATGGTGTCATAGAATTCCAGGCCGGCACAAATTGCAATTATTAATTTCTCCATCACAATCAATGTTCAAGTTTGTTACCCTGTTTGACTTTTAAATAACGACCACCAGCCCTCCAGCTACCCCGTTTCCTGCCAGGTTGAATTGTTTTGGTCTGGATTTACATAAGTACTTGATTTTGACTCCAGGCATCTGCAGCACCTTTTCTGTTTCCCTTAGTTAAAGTTGCCATCAGTATATCTGCATTTCATTAAATAAAAGCTAACCATGATGGAGGCTCCACTATTGGGATCATCACCTGTTTAGCCAAGTATTTTCTGAACATTAGTTTCTAAAGTTTAAAGTACTTTTTTCAGCTGTATTGCCATTTCAAAGGTTGCCACAACAAGTAATTTGAATGAGGACTTGCTATGGGCTTTACAGCAGATGTGCTGTGCCTGAATCTGGTCTAAAAGTCCCACTCCAATCATATTTTGATCCACTGTAAATGCATTCCCAGTTGTCTTTTAATTACAATCATCCCGATTTACGCAGAATCAAACAATTTTTGTCATTTTTAGGACATTGTTTCTGCAAACCGTCAGTAGTTCAATCGAAATTCCACTCTGAGTTGTGGGCGGGACCATTGGCCTGATGTAAGCTTGCCAACACTTCCTATTATCACTTGCACTCTCTCCTGTTAGTTTGGATCTGGTCGTCTGCATCAGAATACAGTGGAGCAGGGAGCTTGTGCCTGCTAATTGAAGATTTCACATAACTTAAAGCTTTTTCCAGTGGCATTTTTTCATCTGTTTATGATTCACAACAATTTGACAAAAGAAATACTCACTTGTCCTCCATGATCATAAAAATGCCAGAAGAACATGTTAAAAAAACACCTAAAGCACAATTTTCATTGGACTAGGTCTTTAAATCTGCAATCTTGACTACAAGAAAACCTAAAAAGAAGTTGAATCAGTGAAAACGTGTGGGGGAAAAGTAGCAGCTTTAGGAAAGTTCTCATTCTAAACCCTTTTCACAGGTGAATGTTTAACTCAGGAGTCACAGATACAGCAGTGTGAATTGCTCACCGTTGTGCAGCCACTTCACTTTGACGGGTTGACTCCCTTTAAGAACGCCTCTCACCACAATGTCACTTCCTTCATCCACACAGCAGTCCTCCAAGGGCTCTATGAAGACAGGTGGCTCCAAACTTTTTAAATGAGATTCTGCAAAGTAGAAAAATGATTCAGAAGGAAAGCTACTTTTATTCCACAGGAGCTTGCATCTATGGTTAAATATTCATTTTATAGCTCGATTTCATGATAAATCTGCCACTGTAATGAGAGCTAGTGTGACTACAGATGCAGTGCATCAAAGCTGCCCTGTTTGTGTTACTTTTCTAACATAATTCATTGTGTTTTTATTGAAAGTGTAGAGTTCTGCCTGAAGCAAAATTATTTTGACTTTTATTGACTGCTAGCTGTGGGTTGATTTTCCAAAGACACTTTACTTTGACTCCAACATATAATTGCTGACGGTCTGACAGCTGACGTTGCTACAAGCAGATAGGAACCTGTGTGGGTAATGAAAATTTTAAAAATGCATCTGAAGTGAGCGTTATTTTTATTGGCTTACAAGAAAATAGATCAAACATTCTTTTTTTCATGGTCATTCAATAGCAAACAGAATGCAGGTAAAAGTTCATATTATATTTTTGTACCTGCATGCTGTTTACAATGTTGAATTGTTATATTACTTTTGAGGTGGCCTGACTCTCATTGAGTGAAGTCAGTCTCTTTAAACTGAAGAAATGAATTCTGCTATTCTTTCCTTCTGTTTTACAAATCTTTGCTGAATAAAAGTCTTGCAAAATAACAGTTTCATTGATATATGTGGGACAGATATGTTCTGATAGACAATTTAAGGTGTCATTTTTCTTACTTTTGATTTTTTTTTGTTTTGGTAGCTTCAATGCCTTTCCACAAAAAATAGGGGAAGGGTTCTAAAATAAAGTACTAAACTAACTAAAGTACTGAAGTCACTAATATTATTTTGTGTATAGTTGGAATAACTGTTTATCTTAAACAGTTACTAATGAAAAGTCATTCTTCCAAAAAATAAATAAATCAAACAATCAAATTTATCTCAACAAACACAACTCCGGATATTAGCGTTTAGAGCAACAAACTAAATGAAAGTAAGAGAACTTAATTCAGTAAATAATCTTTAATTGAATTTATTTTAGGGCACCAGCTGGTCTAAACAAATGTTGTCACTAACATTCCTTCTAAAGAGGGTTCCAAATATTTAGTTACTGATTCCAGCTTGTTGTCCTGGTCTTACCTGTTTCTGGACATTTGACCGGGATCTTGGAACCGTTCATTCCAAGCCGACTGGTTTGTGCAGACAATGCATTCGGTGGCTTGATGTGCATCTTGAAGGTCGACACATAAAGCTTTTGGCTGCCATCGCCATTCATGTTTGTTTGAGTCTAGAAGCAGAACAACAAATAAAATTACAAAGTCATTTCCTGGCCTGATTATCGCACTTCCTTTCTCAGCTTCTGTGGTGTGGACTTCTGCGACAGCCTTTCTTTTGCAGAAAAAAAGAAAAAACACTTCTGTATCTGCCTCTGTCACTCTCTGTTAGCCCACAGAAGCTCTGCCTTCACTCCTCACACAATTCTGTGCATGTGCAACCTCTGTTTTCTTGCCTCTCACTTGACTTTTATAGCTCCTCCTACACAGCAGTTTCTCTTATCTCAGAATCAGTAGAATCCAAAGCCTTGGCTTTATTGTCATGGATAAAGGACATTCACAATGCATGACCAAGGAAAGTCAGAAAAGAGAGGTGGAGATGTAACTTATCTACCTACCCAGCCAAAGGTCAGACAATGTGCTGTTTGTTGAATCCACCGCTGCTTGCTGATTTCTCCGTTTGCGCTGTCACGTGTTGCCTTTTATTTTTTTTGGCAATGCCAGAGATGTCTGCATGAAAAAAAAAAAGTTTTTTTCTTTTTATTTAGATCATGTGCAGCTTTGGTTGCAGGACATTGACCTAATAAATCCCAGGTGGCTTTTGGTAACTGAGCAGCTTCATTGCGGTACGTCACCTCTTAAATAGACTCACCCCTGACAGAAACCGAGAGATGCCTCTATAGGGGCCTGCTGTTAATAAAGCACATGCAGCCGAGATGGTCAACTTTGAATCAAATCAAACAATGCACCTTTGAGGGAATACATTTTCAGCTTCACTGATCTAAATCTAAACAATGACAGGAGTTTTTGTTTTTTTTTAAGTGCTGAATATTAGATGTGCAGCAGATCGTCCTAATCCACTCCCATCCCAAATTCCAAAATTCCACATGAGTGATCACACAAAATAGCCCAGTGAGTGGGATTGTTTGGTTTCCGAAAGCAAAATCCCAATTCAAACATTTGCTGAAGGGTTTCACACACAGAGACATTCTTGTTGGAGCTTGATAAAGATGAGTTTGAGAGAGAATTTGGCCTTTTTCCATGACCATGACCAATTGAAAAAAAAAAAAGTTTTGGAGGTTTTCAGTTGATTTAAATTAAACTTATAGTCAAAAGCACATTAGATCAAATAGTTTTCTTGATTTTCTTTTAATATCCAAATTGAAACGAGATACTTTGGGGGTAAAAAAGTTGGCAGATTTGGACAGTACATGCATATTTCATGTTTCTAATAAAATTTGACAAAAATCTTAAAATAAGTCCTGACAGCTTCCTGTGTAAAACAGAACACAGCAGGGAAAGTGGGTTAACCCTCTTGTTGCAGAACTATTAGTTCTTGCAAGTGGGGCATGATACCTTTGCCCTGTTCACACAAAAAGTTCTGCAATACATTATTAAAAAATAGCACAGAAAATTGTTCAAAGAAGTAGTGGAGCATTGCCTTCCACCACAACATGGAACTTTGTCCACATGTTTGCCTGCAGGTGGATTGACCAATCAGTGCTATCAGACAAGTGCAGTTGATAAGGTCCCTATCATTAAAAAAAAAAAAAAGAAAGAAACCAGCACAGAAACCATGTAGATAAAGACTTTTACAGCTAAAGGAGTTTTTAAATCTGGATTTAGATTTTAACTGATAAAATGTAAGAACATAAAAGCAATTAATAAAAAACAGAAAGCTCAGATTTAACTTTTAGAGTAAAAATATATATATAAAAAAAACAAGCTGTCACTAACCTACTTTGATGCAGCAAACACATCCCCACATGTCAGAGATATTCCCCGACGGCTGTGTCTCACGGGCAGATCAATGGCAACCTGGTTCTCAAACAATTCTTTAAAGATCTCCAAAAGCTGGTTAGTGCAGGTGACAATCTGGTCAATGCGCTGCAACAGGCCCACCTTAGAATTCCGAACGCCTCAGGACATCCCCCGAAGGCTCTGCGTCCGTGCTCGGACAGATCCCCTCTGTTGTGTTTACGAAACACGAGCGCACAACGGGAGCGGCGCTGCGGCTCCCACTCATTATGACGCACCAGGCTGACTTCTTTTACGCACAGGAACGTGAGCCTGCGGTTCAGAAGGTCAGGGTGGTCACGTAAACAAACCCCCTGCGAGACCAGGCTTGATTTTATTGTTGAGTTATTCCGTGGTTCAGACGAAAAGTCTACGAAAATAGATTTATTTTTGATAAAATGATGAAAAAAATGAAGAAATACACAGTAGTAAAATGTATGAATGGAAAAGGGTATTGATACTGTTGATCATTTTATTTTAATTTCAAAGTTATATCTGTTTGGGGTAAAAGAAGTAACCCTTGGCCCGAACTGGTTAACCAGTTATTTATATAAAAAGCAACAGTAAAGTTTGCAGGTCATCCCCCAAAATGCATGAATATAAAATATGGAGTCCCACAAGGCTCAATCTTGGGTCCTATTCTCTTTCTTTTATATTTGCATATATAAATGACATTTGCACAGTCTGAAAATGTATTGAACGTTGTTCTTTTTGCAGATAACACAATCATTTTTGTTTAGGAAAAATGGAAATGGTTAAACCTAAATATTTGGTTTGATAATATGCTTTCATTGAATTTGGAAGAGTTTGTGTTTTTTTATAATAAAAAACAAAAAGGTTTGTTTTTGTATATCAATGGAGTAAAAACTGAAAAGAGTATGGTTTATCTGGGGCAAATTTTGATAAAGTGTTTTGAAGTATGTAAATTATTTAAAATAAAGTGGCTGAAACCATTTAACTTCTGAATAATTTTAAGTACTACTTATCCTTCAAAGTGCTGTAAATGTTATATTGTTTAATTTTAGTGCCTAATTTTATTTGATGTGTTAAAGTGTGGGGTAATACATATGAAGCTAATTTAATGCTGGTACATTTACTGCAGAAAATAATTATTTGAATATTACATGAAGTTGAATATAGGGAGCATGCAAGTGCTTTATTAAGTGAGTACTTCAGAAGATGAAAAAAAACAGGAGGAAATATGGATTTATGTTTGAAGTTGCACACTCTACTTTACAGTTTTTCTCCATTGGTTTGTCTCATTTCTTGAAACTGAAATGACGTTCTCAAAATGAAAAGGTAATTTAGCCAAATACGCGCCATAAATAAATAAATAATCAGACAGCCTTCAGAATCAGATTCTTTTCTCAGGTAAAGAGTCAATGCCATCAAAATTGTATAAATCCTTCTCAGTTACTTTGGCTCATTTTCATCCATTTAGTTCTTTTCTCAAAATAACTTGGACACTTTGGCAAAACACAATGGATCACCTGCAGACACTCATATCTCTCCCAAAACAGTTTGCCCGTGGGTCAAAACCAAGTTTATTTCTCACATGAAAAGTCAGTCAGTACCCTCAAAAAAGCATTGTCCCTTTGGCACACTGCAGGTCAGAAGGCTTTCATCACCATTGAAGACGTCGAGCTAATGGAATACATTTATGCATAAAACTTTTAAAAAGTTTTCACAGGAGGAACAGCTTTTGCATTTGAACGTCACACACATGTACTCTGCGTACACTTCTCTGTACAAGTACAATGTAAAAACAACAACCAAAATAAAATTCCAATCAGCCGACAGTGCTGTAAATGACAATTTACAGTAAACTTCACTGGTCACTGGTGTCCTCCCTCTTACGGCCATTGTCTTCATGCTCCTGGCCATCCATACACTCCTCTCTGTTTGACCAGAGATTTTCATCCACATCGCAGCGGATATTTTCTCTTGCAATACAGCGAGGGAAGCAATGATGTGAATGTCATGACCATTGAAATTGGATGAAAGCAACAGGAAATGGCATTCTGTTGTGAACAAGATCAAGTTAGTTTTGAGAATGTCATTTCAACTTCAAGAAATGAGCCAAACCAAGGGAGAAAAACTGCAAAATGAAACATGGGGTAAAAGTTTGGAATTCCCGAAAGTCTGTTTAAATACACTTTTATTTAACGAAAATGTGTAAATTGGAGACTTGAGGAACAAGTTGTGTGCAGTTAGTGTAGTGCCCAAATGACTCAATATTTTGGAGGTTGTACTAACTATTGGGTAAAGTTTAATTCTGCTGTGAGAAATGCACCACTATTTATAGTGTACAGTATATTGGTTGAAGTTACTTTGACTTTATTACTTGTGGTCACAAATCAGTGATGTTGTGCTGCATATTTTGCTGCCAACATGGTCTTTATCCTTGCAAGCTTCTGCTTGCAGATGCTCTCTTGATGCAGTGCCAAACTGAAACACTAGGTGGGGATGTTGTCCATACTGTAAAAGTTTTTAAGCTATGTTTCAGTTTTTGAGGTCTCACTCAGGCTGTTTGTTAGGGCTTTTTTGTTACTTTTTGTTTTGTCGGGTATATTTGCTAAAACTCTAGTCTTAGGAATAGTATTTTTAAATGCTTGGCCAGGAGTTATGTTTGTGTCTTCTGTTTTACACAAAAATCAATCATGCGCAGTCTGGTGCATTAGGCTTTAACAAGTCATTTATTGCGAAAGAGAAAATTCGTGAACCTGCATGTGTCTGTGTTTGACTCCCTCCTTTAAATTGAAGCCCCTCTTGTGCTGTAAGGGCTCACATGGCAATGATTAGACTGTGCAATGAGTGAAATTACAGAGAACCAACAGAGCTGAAACCTAGCCACTCACTAATTCAATTTTACATCCATGCTCATAAGCTGCACACACGGATAACCAGGACATAAAGAGGAATGCATAAATAGAAAAAGGAAACAGTTTCTTGTTCCTAACAGATGTTGTTTTTCCTCATCTTGAGACAAGGAGTCGCACATGGAAATAGAACTGAAAAAAACATGTTAGAGCTTTATTGTATCGTTTTTATTTTAATAGTTTATCAGTAAAATTGTTTTTAAAAAAAAGGACTTGTTACACAAAAATTAGTAAAAGGTTGTTCAAAAATGTACTAAAAGATGTTGCAGAATAGTGAGAGGGAGGGAGAGAATGTGCAAAAATGCACCACGTAAAACAGAAACATCTTATTGTTGGCTATGTGCTGGGAAAAGGCTAAACTGTTCTTTTCCTTCCTCCTGTCTGCTGGACTGAGGAGAAGTGTAGATCTGGCTTGGAGTCCCAAAAGAAGGATCTGCTGGGGCCTCTGCTAAAGCGTGGAAGCTGGAGAGTGACAGGCAAGAATCAAATTCACATTTTAGCATAGCTGAATGAATTGAAAAAATAAATTTTCCCCACGCTTAGCGCTCCTAATATATGTGGAGACGCTTGTCCCTCAAGTTTTGTCAGCTCCTGGAAATTTTTTCCACCATACTTGAACAAAATTGACAAAGCTTTGATTTAAAAAGTGGACGATAAACATTGAAATGGCCCAGCTGGTTTAAATTTAAAACTGAAAGTCCACTTTCTGTCATGTATCACTCATATCGTCACCAGAAAGTTTATAAGGGTTACATGCTAGCATTCCATCAGCGGTGTGAACATTAAGCCTTCTTTCCTCTTTACACCCCCTTTCAAATTGGGGCTATTATCATCTCCAAGGGGTGCTCCTAGAATATCCACCATGCAGCTGTTGCCACCTTTCTGCTCAGCATCAAAACAAGCTCAGAGGAAGCTCCACACCAAAAGAAACTCTTGCAAGTTGTGAGTTTTTAAGTGTTTGCCCCTCTGTGACATCTTTATGAAGAATACAGTAGGGAACTGTTCACTTTCCCCACAATTTAGTTTTTGATATAAGATTTGTGTATTTAAAATAAAAACCAAGAAATTCAAATATGTATATATATTTAATTTGCTGATAAGCAAGTAACAACAAAGAAAAACCTTCCAGTTGGCTTATTCTAAACCTACTGGAATGTATTAAAACAAAAGATAATACATCCCTAAAAACCCACTCCAATTGGTGTTTTTAACATGTTCTTGTGGCATTTATCTGATTTGGAGAACATGTATTTTGAAAATTATGCAAAAAACTTGTACATCTGAGTATTTATTCATTCAAATCATTGTGAATCAGGGGCAGACGAAAAAAAAAGATTGACTGTAGATGGCAACAAGAGTATGACTTCACCCACAGAAAGTGTCTTACTTCTGGCTCCAAACAAAATGAAGTCAATTCAGTTGACATTTTCTTCTTGTTAGAGATGCTGCCATATTGGGGTCAGATGATGCCAGTAGGCAGGGATTCAAGAGTCACTCTCAGCAGTCAATGAAGAGTGAGTTTGTCGGAAGTCCACACCAAGACCGTTTAAAAACGGCTTGGGGAATCTGTCAATCAAACACTTCAAATATTTAGGGTGAGGGCTGGCAGGCAACACCTACTTTTATTGGAGAATCTGATTGGTCCGTTTATAAATAAATACAGAGCTCTCAGCAATGAGGAGGAGAAGAAGGGCACGGTTGCAAGAGGTCCTGTCCAATGGCTTACTGTCGCTCTGCAGAAACTATGACCTCGAAAATAACAGGGTTTTTTTTGTTTTGGGCTAAAAATGTCATGTTTGACACTAGACTTATGGTCAACACTCATCAGCTGATAATCCAATTCTTAAAGTAACTTGTTTTTGTCGTTTCAAAAAAGGCTATAGGCATGATGCAATTATGAAAGACAAGGGGGATTACGGTGACACTCCACACACAACTCTTCTCATGGGTTTGTTAACTGTGACAGATAGGTTTGGCATTACTTACTCTATTATTAGGCTGTGTTGATGTTAGACAAAAATAGCAATCACTGTTTAGGGTTCTGAATTTGAGTCTAGTTTTCAAGGGATTTTAGAGATTACACAACTGATCATTAAGAACAAAATGCAGGTCTTTCTTTTGACACACCCTTTTTTCTGCGGCTACCCTTTTAAATATAATAAAACGGAAGAATTAATATGTTGTATTTCCCTTTTACATTTGTAGAACTAAGACACAAATCTCAGCTACCCTCATATGGCTAGAATAAAGTATGGCAAACTGTTTCAGCTCTTGGGGAATGAGTTTTTCTTGAGTTTGTGCCAGAACTTGATTAGAAACAGACTCCGTGTCTAGATTCTCTTTTTCCCTTCAGTCCTTTGTTTGTTTTTAAGGCACTCTTTAGGCTTCACACAATTCCTCCCCAGGTAGAAAAAAAAAAGTCATGGTCTGCTGGTAAAAACTGGAAAAACTATAGCACACAACCGGTGAGAGGAAAGACGATTTTGACTAATCCCTCTTTCGACATGCCAAGACCTTTCTTCCATTGCAGTGAAGTCATAATATCAACCTAAAGAGCATTCCTCCTGTCTTACCCCTAATCTTGGCTTGTTCCTTTTTGCCCTTAAGCAAGCAAGAAAACACTGCAAGTATGACTTAGGAGCTCAGTCAGACTGTTTCCACAAAAAAAACAGATTATTTACACGAAGAAGAGCAGAATCTGCTTTTGTTGCTTTAAATGCAATGAAGGCAAACGTCTACATGACTGCACATAAACAATCTTATTTACAGCAGTCTTTGCAACTTTTCTGGTTTTATTTGAATATGAAGAAATGTGAACGTGTTTTTTTTCTGATTAACATTTTTTGGGAGGCTTTCTAAAGGAGAAGGACAAAAGCAACACTATAATGACGAATTTTCCATTATGCTTTCCAAACCCCTCCTTTTTCAAACCCAGAATCAATCTCCTCGCTGCAGCACCCACCCACAGGCCCCAGAGCTCCAACTCCTCATTTGCCTTCCTGCTTTAGTGCAAAGCCCAACAAGCCAGCCATTAAGTTGAGTTAAGCACAGGAAGCGGGCCTTCAGGCCAGGCGGTCCTGTTTACAAGGAGCCAGTCAGGTCTCAGCGGTGCTTTGAAGTGAGCTGCACACTGGAGACTGTCTTTCATGAGCCAAAGACCTAGAGCTGCTCCAGTGACTAACCACACCTCGGCCCCCCTGAATCCTCCCAGAATGTGGAAAGGAGGAAGGAGGAGGTGCTAACAGGCAGAGTGGGAGTACAGGTACATTGCAAACTGTTTGATACTTGCTAAGATTTAAAACCTTTGTTTTTGGACATTCAAAATATTTGACCAGAATTAAAGTTTTTGAATTCATATTTGCTCTACATCTTTCCAAGCTTTTCTTAAAATCAGCACAATGGAGCATTTTTGTTTCATTATGAGCTAGGATCTATAAATAAGAAAATGATTATTAAAATTGACAAAATCATTTTGCTCCACACTCTTGACAACAGAAAAAACTTGATCTAAGACTCAAAACCCCTCAAATTTTACTGTAATTTTTGGTTTAATTTTAAGAATGTTCTTTTAAAGTTCAATGACTGTTGACAAGTTAGACTGACATTTATTGTCATTATTCTGGAAACAAAAAATTAGATTTATGTTCTAAATTAAGCAGTAGTTTTAGATTTTATGAAGAGTTATTAATATGGGTCAACTTGTACAAAGAGTGTATTCTCATGTAGTTCATATTTTGTTCTAAAATGGGTCATTTCCACTTATTACACCAGTTTTTTTGTCAATAAAATCGGAATAAACTACAATTAGGAAAATCAAAACTCAAAAAATACAAACCAATTGCTTAAAATGGGCAAAAAATACATTTTTTGGCTGTGTTGCATTCAATTTGATGTATTTCTATATAACTTTAGCTTATTTTTCCTCATTTTACTACTTTCTAGTCATTTTCTTCTTTCAATAAGTTATTTTCCCATTTTGGGGCTCTAGATTATTAGATCACTTCTGATGCTATAGCAACAATCGGACATTATTTTACATGTGAAAAGGTTGTAAAATACTGTTGTTTTTTTAAAATGTCTTTAGCAAAGTGTGGCAATTGACTCCGCTTTTTACTTTTTGAAATATCTGACTTAAAATGAACTCTTTCTGCATCCTCTTAACCTTTAAGATAACCATATTAATAAATTAGTGTGATATTTGCGTGCCGTTCTCAAATGGCTGCCTGCCTGTGGTGCAGAGCTTCTGCTTTGAGGCATAGGGATCGAATTTCTTCCAAACTCTCATCAGCTCGATGGCAGAACGTGGAAAAGGTTGTTTCAGCAGAGGGAGAGTCCAAAGACGCACAAAGAAAAGGGGCTCTGATCATATAAAACCACAGAAACACGGAAAATCCCCTCAAAACAAACAGAAAAAAAAAATCACGTTTAGTGTATCATTTGCAAGTAACGTATTATAAAAGTGTAAAGACGTTCTTTGTCTTGTTCCTGCTGTCCGAAATTTCACACATGTGAAATCCCTGCGTAAACTGAAGGGGTGGATGACTAACAGGAGATGCATTTAGATGATACCACCTCACTGCATTCCTTGCTTTTGTCGGAAGCCTGCAGTCTTCTGTTACAGGCTGATCTCCACTTTAAATTCCAAGAATCTGCTGTCCTGTTGCCTGTCTGTCTGCGGGAACAGATGTTCACGTATGACGATCATTCATCCTGTAAAGTTAACAACCTTTAACCTGTCACGGAAAACCTGGTTACAAAGAATACCGATACAAACATAGCTGGATTATTATCATTTCTTTTTTTTTTTTTTTATTAAAAATGACCAATTATCAAGAAAAAATTAATGCATAAGAAAGAAAATACATTTTCAGGTATTAAATGTTTAATTTTAAATACAAAAAATTTACAATTTTTACAAGTGCTATTTACATTTTTGTTCCCGAAAGGTCTTAACAAAGCGAGTTTTATTTTCTTCGTGTTCTAATTTGGTTGATAACTTTTCACCAGGAGTTTGTGGAAAAAAAGATTAAAGGGAGTAAGACGAGGTTTGAGTTTGTTCAGTCACATCTGACCCAGAACCAGCTTGTTTAAAGCATAACTTTTGTTTTTGGCTTAGATATCAAAAATATAATCGAAAAGCTTTTTCTGCTTTCATATTTTTACACAATAGACAGGTGAACAATGAAATAGTCAGATGAAACTGTGTCAGGTTGTTCTACACTGTGGTTTCTCCGTGTTTGCCACTTGTCAGCCTAGTGTAGAATTTGCGCCAGGAGTGCAGAGTCTTCCCAGACCAGATCCAGAAACCAGATGTGATGCCGACTATCAGCGTCATGAGATATTTGATCATGTAGACGGTGAAGTCTGGGGTCATGTGCGGCCTGCTCTGAGCCGGACAGGGAATGGCCAGACTTCGGCAGTTCCGGCTGACCCAGCTTTGCTCCCAGTGCGGCCGGAAGGCTTGCTCATAGAAAAAGCAGGCGATCACGATGGTGGCCGGAATGGTGTATAGCACGCTGAACACTCCGATTCGCACCATCAGCTGCTCCAGCTTCTCCGTCTTGGTACCATCATGCTTCATTATGGTGCGAATCCGGAACAGCGAAACGAAGCCAGCGAGCAAGAAAGAGGTTCCGATAAAAAGGTAGATGAAGAGAGGGGCCAACACAAACCCTCTTAGTGGATCCAAGTTGCTGAGACTCACAAAGCACACGCCGCTGAGCACGTCACCTTCAATCTGCCCCATGGCCAGGATGCTGATGGTCTTCACGGCTGGCACGGCCCACGCCGCCAAGTGAAAATACTGAGAGTTCGCCTCAATAGCCTCGTGACCCCATTTCATCCCTGCAGCCAGGAACCAGGTGAGAGATAGGATGACCCACCAGATGGAGCTGGCCATGCTGAAGAAGTAAAGCATCATGAAGAGGATGGTGCAGCCTTCCTTTTTGGTGCCTTGAACAATAGTCTTATATCCATCAGGGTTAAAGCTGTCATTGCACGCCACCTTGTCTCCCAGGAAGTAGCCCGCTATGTAAGCAATAGAGACCATAGTGTAGCAAGCAGACAAAAAGATGATCGGCCGCTCTGGGTATCTGAAGCGCTGCATGTCAATTAAATAGGTGGTTACTGTGAAAAAAGTTGTTGTACAACAAAGTACAGACCAGATCAGAACCCACATTCGGGCAAAATGGATCTCCTTGTCACTGAAAAACATGTTCCCACCATTCCTCAGTGACTCACATGGAGCTCCACAGTCCTTTTCTTCCAAAAAATGATAATTTAAATATGGGGGAACCTTGAGAACAGATGGACAGGTGAACGGCCTCTCATGTGTGGGGACCATGGGGACCTCCTGCGTCCCTGGGACCGGTGGCAGTGGAGGGGGAACAGTGGGGCTGGATGATTCGTTCTGACCCACGCAGATCTGTCCATCTCCCAGCAGAGGGAAGTTCTCGCAGCGCAGCTTTTCTGGCCACTGAAAACCAAACTTATTCATGAGAGCCTCGCAGCCTTGCCGGGCTTTCTCGCAGATTGGCCTGCACGGAGGAATGGGCTTTTCCAAAACGGTGCAGACAGGCGCGTACATGGAGCACAGGAAGAACTTCAACTCAGGCGAGCACTGTACCTTCACGAGCGGGTAGAACTGGTGGACCTCGAGCCCCGCATCCTCCTGATTGTGGTTCCCCATTAGATTGGGCATGATTGTTTGGTTGTAGGCAATATCTGTGCATAAAGGTATCGAAATCTGCTGGCAAAACCCATGCGGCGGGACTATTAGTCCGTCGTCCCCCTGATGTTGTGCTGATACCACAACAGCAAAACACAAAAACCAAAAAGTCACCATTTTTTTCTTTAAGAGTCGAGTAAAAGGGTAGAAAAGTGGTTTACATACGACCCCTAAAGTTCTATAGCTATTTAAAAATGTTTTCTGTTCTTACAGCGAGGTCCAAAACGTTTCACTCCTGAAAAGTAAGCGTCTGCTTTTACGCTTTTGGTTGATTTCTTTTCTTTGACTTCGTCAGTTCTGTTTGGGTAGCTAAGATAAATCCGGTGGATATTTTCAAAATAAATCAATTGGAGCGAAGAACAAAATTACCAAACGAACAAAAGATAAACGGTACCAATATTAATACGAATAATAATCACCACTATGCGTTAAAAATCAGTTACATACGTGCAAATAACAGAACACAGAGCTGTATATTCCACAAACAGCACTGGGGTGTGTTGATGTTTTTATTTTGAAAATGACGTTTCCTGTTTGACATTAGCGATGTTTAAACTTGATGAAACAGCTGGATTTGCTTTGTCAGATGAAACGCTCGTTCTTCGTGGAGTTATGGGAGACCATCCTCTTCTTCTTTGTGTACCTTGATGTCTCTGCCCCCGATCTCTCATAACATTGGCTTTATTACTAAAACAACTCACGTAAATCTTGTCGTGTTCTAAAATAAAGTGAAGTTATGACAGAGGAGAGTGTGGGTTAAAGTCTTACAAGACCTACTTAAACACAAAAATATGAACAGATGTACATTTAACGTGAGTTAGAAGTAAAAGTTGGAAAATAACAGCACACCATTGATTAAAATTGCAGCAACGATAAATAAAACGTTTTATTTCGGTTTAGGGAGTACCTTTTGGTAGCGAAAGTTTGAGTGATGAAGCTGGAATAAATGAACAGATACATACTTGACCGCCATTGTTTGTTTTAAGAGGATGTCACGCTTTAGAAAGATGTACACGAACTTGTTCAGGTATGATTCCCATAATTCCCAGCTTTATTTGTACAGAACGTTTCATAGAAGCATTTACAATTCGGAAAAGAATTAGAATATATATATATATAAAAATTACAACATTATAAACAACGTAAAACACCAAAATAGTAACCTAAACAAAAACGGCAAAAAAGTAATTCAATAAACACATTTTAAAGATAAAAAATATATATTTGTGAATTACCAAACTTTATTGACAATTCAAAAATTACAGAATTTATTTTTGGTACAATCCACTCAATTTGAGATCTACTGATCTAAAGTATGACGGGAATGACGTAACACCTGGTGTTGCTATGGTTCTGGTCGTTCTGCCTGGTTTTAATTGGACCAAAAACATTTTTTGCTGCTGTTCAGCCAATGTACATTCAGGTCGCGAGGGTGTATTTCGCCCTGACCGGGCTCCAACAGCCATCGTCTGTCTGGGGGGAAAGTCGTAAAAGTAAGACCTAACAAAATTTCCTTTTAAAACTCTTAGATTTTTTTTTAATTATTTAAATTTTTTATAAAGTATAACTGATATTACTTAGTTTATGTCAATATGCTACACATGTGAAAGAGTTTAAACTTTTGAAAGCTAACCAATGCTAGCTTAATTCGTCCACTTTAACGGTCCGTGCAGCAAATTGTCAGCAATTGTCGCTTTTTCAACTTCATTTTTTTGTTAAATAGGATTTTGGTTGCAGGTTTTTAATATTCCTGTACACACATTACCAATATTTTATATTCACCCCAATTTGTTAGCCTTTACTATTTAGAAACGCTACCGTAAAGTTTTCTGGCTTCTGGCTTTCAGAATGGCGTTGGACGGCAAACAAGAAGCGAACACAAATGCGTTTTTGGAGAATTATCAGGTCAGTATTCTTCACATGTATTGTGTATATTGTTAACAGAGATTAGAACCGTGTTTATATAAAGCTCCATGAAAGATGGAGGATTTTTACTATTCTTATGTTAAATGAAAATGACATTTGAAAACAAATTGAATACATTCCTGGATGAGGGGATTAAGTCACGCGAGTTTATATATATATATATATATATATATATATATATATATATATATATATATATAAAAGAAAGTAAAACCTATTAATCCCTGTATCACATACAAATTAAAAGTTTACATCCCATAATTAAATACTTTATACTTTATAAAGCATTTTTTGTGACCCTAAACCAGAAAACCAGAATAAAGCAGTTTTAGGGGACAAGGCATACGAGCAGTTAGCATATTTCAGTAACTACCAACAAAACTTTGGGATCTGTCACAAAGCCCTGACTGCAATCCTATAAAAAGGTGAGTTTAACACAGAAAAAGCATTTGTAATTAAAACAAACAAATAAAAAAATAAAAAGACAACACAAACTCGACTGTGATAATAGAATGCTAATCTTAAAAGAAAATTTATAAAATCCTAAGCAAACGCATGTTCACTTTAAGGTTAAACGCTCTTTGTAATAAGCTGAAAATCCGAAAATATGACACTCAAAAACAATACTTTTTTCTTTTGTTCTTCTTTCCTATTTACATAAGGAAAATGCTTTTTTTTATTAGTCACAAGACAAATGTTTGCCAACTTAATAGCACTTTTATTAGTAAAGTTAGAAAATGAAAAAGTCACATGTTAAATTAAAATATTTACCATTTACAAACTAATTGAAGTCATCTGTTTGACTTTTTTTCAACTTTTTTCAAACATACACCAGTTGTTAGAAAGGAATGCTTTTCCAAATTAGACTAGAAACTTTGTCTGGAAAAAAAAACAAGCACCTCACAAGCCCAAACTATTTTCAGCGTAGCAAAAACAGAAAAACAAAACAAAAATAGACCGCGAGCAATATCAGATCTAATCAGCCGCACAGTTTTGAGCTAGATGTCAGCTCAGATGAGGAAAACAAAGGCGTTAATGGATCTACTTGTCTGCAACTGGAAGATTTAGAAGAAGGAAAACTTTGGTCTACCCATGTCAGTTGCTGCGTCACAAACCAGAGCCTTCTCAAATTGACGGTTTTCATCTGGTCCTGATTCATAACGATTTGAATAAAGAAATACGTAAAAACAGTTTTAATGTTGAATTCTTTAAAATATAGGTAAAAGAAATGCTGCAAGAACATGTAAAAAAATAAAATATTTTAATTGGAGTGGGTCTTTAAGGAACATTAATGTACTTCTTGTTTCTAAAGCATCGCCTCTCTTTTTTTAGACAAATCTTTAGGCATGTAGTGTAAATGTCTAATATTTAGTTCCCAAAAACACAAATGTAGCAAAGTACTTTGCCGTGAAATAACATTGTAACAAGCAGCAGAGAGATCTCGTACAGCTGGCTCAGTGATACCAACAATTGAAGTACTTTTACTTTAGCAGTGATTACCTGGTTTTCAATTTCCGAACAAATCTACTCAATTATGATCAAATCACATTGCAGATCATCTGAATAGTTTATCTTTGACCTTCCTTCACCCTGTACATGGTTATGTTGATGTAAAAGTTAAAATGATTACCAATAAACTTGGGAAGTGTCCTATCTACTGGATGCTATTTTTTGCATTGGTTTAGTACGACTTTGATCTCAGTTGTTCAAACTTTATTTGGCAGTTGAGCATGGAACATTTTCAATCTTAGACACGCTCCCTGGTGTGACTACTTAAATTTATAGGAATGTGTTTTTACCAACATGTTGGATGACAAGGCCAAGCGACAGCACAAATGTGGAAAGTGAGATCTTAATAATTTAACTGGAATTTTCCTTTTGCTTCCTGTTTTCCTCAGAAGGACATCACCTCCCATGTGCCGTGGTCTCACACTGCCTCAAACCATTCCAATGAAACTAGTGATTTTGCCCAGAACAGCTTTAAGAAAAGGTATTTTACTCAAGTTCTTTTATGATGTATTCATACTGAGAAGTAGCATGTATTTATGGTAAATATTTATGTTTAACACTTGACTTTATACAGACCTTTAGAACATTACATGCTACAAAATCAAAACCAATGTGCTAATTGAAGTTCAAAGCTCATGACGATTTATGTTTCAAAGAACAAAAAAATTACTGAGACTTTTTCTCTCCTGCTTAAAGGAACCCAACTGATAATCCTGATTATGAAGCAGATCTTCAGGGTTTAGTGTCAAATATTTTAGATGAGAAAGATGCAAGTGACAGCTTCTACAGTGAAAGGTATGTCAAAGTTTGAGTTTCAAATTACTATGTTGCAGAGCAGTGGTCCCCAAACCCCAGATAAAAAAAAACAACCTAGATTTATCCGTTTTATTTATTATCTGATTCTGAAGGAAGTTTTATTTTGGAAAACTGCTGGATTCTCTCTACCGCATCCGACTCATTCTTAACGGATGTCAAGTCGCTCTGTCTCGTCAAAAATAGGATCCGCTACATTTTTAAAGCGTCAACAGCTAAACTGAAACCCCCAAGCTAGCAAAGTTACCAAAAAACAAATTTGAAAAGTTTCTTTTAGCAGAAAAGAACCAGTGAAGAAACAGAAGACGAGCCTTTGACAAAAACAAAACAAAGCTGCATTTAACAGCCAAAAACCAGGAGTCATTACTCCAAGACCAAATCAGAATTGCTTTCCTACCCCTCTGGCTCCTTAATTTTGCTTTAATTATAGGGGCATTTGAAGCTGTAGTGGCATTCGAAATTTTTTTTGTTGTTATTTTTAAGGAGGAGCCATAGTGACTTATGGTGCTTATGGTGCGGAGGAAAAACATATTTCTTAATGTGGGTGTGCTCTGAAGCACAGACGTTTACATTTAAGTGTAAGGAATGACTTTTTGCATGATTTTTTTACAGTTATAAAACTGATGTTATGTATTTTCTGACTACTGGCAGCTACGCTCTAACGTAGATGTCCGTTGACTGTTCGTGATGTCATCAAGTGGTAGTAACGTTTTCATTGGAAGACACTGTTTTTTCTAAATCTCTCTGCCTATAGGGATAAATGGAGATATAGGGAAAAGCCGTAGGGGTAGGGAAGTAACGCGGATTCAGCCCAAATATTGCTTTATTGCGACAGTTGTTCCCACAAACCATAATAATGTATAATATTCAGTAACCGGCTGTTTATTGTTATGAGGATGCTGCTAATAAAGTTGGTCAAATGGAGTATTCTCGTTTCTTATTATATTTAAAAAATACCAGTTTTAGTAACTGTTTTTCTTTTTTTTGTTGGGTTTATCTGTCGCACCTATAAGGTGGACAAGGCTGAAGTTGGCGCTTGATTTAACTCACACTTTGACAGTTATGTGTTTGGGGAAACTCTTTTTCACATTTTAATGGTTCCTACACAACATCTAGAGTACAAATAAAGTTTAAACCAGCTGCAGATATTTTATAGAAAATGAAAATAAACTTTACCCCCCAAAATTAAGGGAAACTGGAAATTAAAAAAAGAAATCAGACACCCACTTCAGCCTTGTACAGTCTTGTCCATGATAATATTGTCGGACATTAAACCAATCTGTAGCCTGAAAAAGGTTGGGGACAACTGCTATAGATTATAAACCTGTAGCAACAATAAACAACTGAACATTTGCGGATTTCTGAATGGTGTCATTAAAATAAGCCCTCGATTCTTCTTTAAAAGCTCACCTGGCAGCAATTCCATCTGGTCTCCAAAAACACTGAGAGAGGAGCTGCAATGTTATCCCTCAGAAGCTAAAGTGTTCCCAAATACCCCATTGCCTTCAAATCATATCCCCCATGAAATGTTCAGCATGGCACCACAGCCTTTGGTTGAGATGAGTCAACAATTCAGTTCAGTTGCCACTAATGAACAATATCATCCTAATCTGCCAAATGGAGGCAGTTGCTCCTTCCAGCTGAAGAAATTACCACCAGGTCTACCATTGCCCAATGCAGTAAACGCAGACCCGCCTGAAATGCATCTATATAAATATGGATGGATGCCAAAAAATATGGAGAAAGAAGCCAATCAACCTCTGAATAATTACCCAGTGCTCAACCACATTTATAAACCCCCAAACAGTACGAATGGATCACCTTTTGATGTTTTCTATGACAACTGCTCCATTCAGACTCATGTAAACCCCACTCATAATAAGCAATATGCTCAGGAGGACATGAACCATCTGGTCAGAAGTTTCCAGTCACTTATAGCCTCTGAGAATGATTACATTTCCCCTGAAGATGTTTCAAACATGCACAAAAAACTTCAGAGCATGCACAAAGATGGCAAGACTGAACAATACCAAACTACTAGTCAAGCTATGTCACCACAGAGTGCTCCGGTGATGCAGATCCCAAAACAGCTGATGGACAACCTGGGAACTGTGCAACATGGAAGAGTTGGAGATTTGAGAAAGCAAACGTTTAATCGTGATGGCTTTCAGCACCCTACTAATTTCAGCCTTTACCAGAGGGACTATTTTCAGCAATCAAATCAATCATCTGCCTCTTTTGAAGTCACAAATCACTTACAGAAAAGAATAGCTACAGATAACACAAATGTAAGTATGAGCCCAAATTTTATTCATCACATCCCACAAAGCCAGATGCACAAGATCAAGCAACAGATGCAGAAAGAGAAGAGGAGGACACACACGCCTGGGTTGCATGGAGAGGATTTCTCAAAGAGGCACCAAATCAACACTTATGTGACACCGGAAAAGAAAACACATTTCTTGCAGAACATGTACTTCCAAGGGAGCATGCAGTCTCACAGAGCTGAAGGAGAACACAGTATGATAGGTGCAGAGAATGCTTCTCATTTTAGGCCTTTTGCACGTCATAATAAAGATCTTAGAAGGCACTCTGGCTCGGCTGTCAACTCAGACTTCATCTCTAAATCAACATCCCTCCACGGACTTCACATGTCTGGGAATGAGGCTTCAGGTTATAGTTCAAATGTCAGCGACTTGAGGACCTCCAGGGGGGAGATCTCTTTTCAAAGTCACCCCTCAGCCACTACTCCATTCCCGATGAATCAAGGACCTGTGAACCAGCTCCACGTCTATGTGGATGAATGTGAAAGAGAGTGGAGGTCTTTGGAGAAGGAAAGAAAGGCGGTATGAAATCTACATTTTCCATCTAGCCAGAGCATTTCCAGAAGCAATTAACCAAATTGATATGCCTAATTGCAACTTTTTTCAAACAGAGATATAAGTTTATTGTAATTTATGTCAAGTTTATGATTATTTCCCCCAATATAGATCATAGCTTTGTGCATTTAAAAAGTTTTTTTGGTCCCCAATCATTGTGGGATTTAATAAAAACACTACTCATAAAGTTTTAAAGGATCTTTTTGCTTGAAAATTTGTAGCATCTGGACCAAAGTAGCTTTTTTTGTATCAATAGTTTATTAAAACTTGTTTCTTAGAGATGCCTATACTTCTTTCTACACTTAATGAGACAATGCTGTCATGCTGTGTCAATTACATTTGTCATGGCCTAAGATGTAAATGAATATTAGCAGATACTGTCATTTTATTTGTGTCAAATTCCAAACTGCTCTTCTAAAAAAGCCAAACAAAACACAAAATAAGTATATTTTTACATTTCCTTGCCATAAGTGTTAACTCAAATTGACAGGTTTATTCACTTATTGTTATTTTCTCTGAAATGTTTCAGATTGAGGGCATTCTTAGAAAAGCTTTCCCTGGAATAAGGATTCCAGCAGGCGACAACTTTAACCTCCCCAGAACTTCAGGAAGCCCCACTAAAATGGACCACGTTGTTGTTGACCATATGAGAGAACAAATAAAGGTGAAACTGCTTTCATACTGTCATCTAGAGGTCAAATTGATCAAAGTAGCATTTGATTGTTGGGTACATTAACATAGTCAAACAGGATATATCATTACAGACAAAACTATCAAGTGGTTTTGATGAAAATTGAGTTTTGGTGTTTTTGTGGCAATTTTCGGAAGATGCTGGACATATATGAAAAAAAAAGCCTAAAATATAATTTTTGAGTATTTCTTTTTTCAAATTGTTATGAATACGCTGGACGGACCACAAGCTCTGCTCCCAAACTCAGCAACGGGGAAGGGAAAGGGGGCGGGGTTGATATTTGCCAATGATCCCACGTACAACTCAGATGAATTTTTAATAAACTCCTGCCGCTCTGAAGAAACTATGTTCTTGAACATGACAAGTTTTTATTTTATTTTATTTTGGCTAAGAACACCATACTCATAATTAAATTACTACTGGGAATGCTTTAAAATAGATCAAAAGACGATCGAAGTGGGTATTTAACTTGCAAGAAATGTCCAGATGTTTAACCAAGGCTGAAACTGAAATAGACTGAAGAGATCAAGTCTTTTTCATATTTTGGTGGATTTTGCATCTTAAATGTTCATACTAAATTATTAGGACTCTCAATTTCTTGAGAAAACATTGAGAAAATGTGGTTTTCTTTTACTTATGTGTTTCAGGTAGAAACCCTTTTAGAAAGAATGGAGGCTCTGAATGACACTCCACTGCACAACAGCATACACACAGTGCTGAAAAGGCATCATATGGCTGTTTGTATAACACAAGCAAGATGCAGCGAGAATGTCAGGAGCATCAAACACCAACTGCAGAAAACTCCATCCATGGAAAACAAAGGTTATACAAATGTAAAAAATCAAAAGGAAATCGGTTTCTTACTTTATTTCTGAATTCTTTTGGCTTTTATCTTTTTTTTTAGCCACCTTGATGGTCATGGCACTGCAGGATCTCGCAGCGACTACTAGGAGGCTCCGCACAGCTTTGTGGTGCGCCCTGCAGATGGCGCTCCCGCACCCTGTTAGGACACCTGAATATCACGATTATGAGGCAGTCACATGCACAGAGAAGTGCAGCGTTCCGTTTGAAGGTTACTCTTTCACACTCATGAATTAACTGGTTGAAAGTATAGGTTAAAAGTATTGATTAAGATAGTAGAAAGTAGTTCTTTTAGCATCATTTTCATTTGAGTATCTGTTAAAAGTTGTCCGCAAAGAAATTGTTGCTGCAGAAAATGAGATGACAGAATCTTTTTGGCATCATAAAGCTTTCTTGGTGTATCAATTGCATGAAATGTATTCATCCTTGCATTCTCTTAATCTAATTTCCTTTAATTAGTGTCAACTCCAAATCAACACAAATCTTGTACCATCAATGTTGTATTTAAAGACACTATTTATGTGGAAGAGTTCACAGAATTCTTCATTTTACCTATTTATTCAAACAGTTTGAAACCAGTTTTAGGCATTTCAAAGCAATAATTCAATCACAGAATTTTAGTTATTTCAAGTGCTAAACATTAATTTGTTCTCTAAAAATTCCCAACCATTTTGTTTAGATTTCTTTCATGTGGGATTTACATTCTGAAATCAGAAACTCGTTTTAAAAAGTTGTCAAAGCCAATATATGTTGTGTATCAAAAGCTCACTATATTTAACCCTGTTAATCAGACTTGTATATTGTTCATAAAGCTATAGATTAAAAAAAGCATTGATTGTTTTTCCTGGCCCTTTTAAGGCTTCCTTACAATAGTTTGCAGTTTATTATAACAAAATATAAAATTAATAAAACAAATAGTAGGTTTGAGTTACAAAAGCATTTTACCACATTACCTATGGAATTTTACAGTTTCTCTTCGAAAAATGCCATCCTGGAATTTAAATGTTGAAATAAGGTTGTTTTGTTGTGACATGCTGCCATAGTGTTATGTCTTCTTGAGTGTTCTGCCAAAGCAATTTTTAAAATGCGATCTTATGTTGATGCTACATCTTATAAACAACAGCTTAAGTGTTCATGACGTTTGTTGACATTGACGTGTTCTGTGAGCTGCATATTTTAAAAATTAAAAAAAGGTTGAAAAATCCCACTTTATTAGTCATTTGTAAAATGAATTCAATTCAGTTGTATTTCTATAGCCCAATATCACAACCATAGCCGTCTCAATGGGCTTCACACCGGTATTTATGCAAAGAACATAAAGTCAGTCCTAAAAATATAACCAATAGCTGGTTGCTAAACAAAACAAAACAGACTGAGCTAAACAGGCATTCCTGCCCTTAGACCCTCCTTCTAGGTGAGGAAAAACTCACAAAAAACCATATCTTGGGGGAAAAATAAGGAACCTCAGGGATGCCCATATGAAGGAGGGATCCTCCAAAGACGGACAGGCGATATGGTAGAACTGTTAAAGAAGAGTTAGCTTATCTAACTCTACAACTACATGTTTGAACAACAGCTAAATATCTGAATAATAACTACATGTATGAATAGTGCAACACATGGGCTTCATAAGTATGGCAGCTGAGGGAGTGAGACAAGCCAGAGGTGAGGTCCACAGCCAAAGACAGGAGCACAGACGATCCACCTGGAATCAGAGAGGGACAACATTTGAATCGGACTTCATCAAACAGAGGCATGGTGAACTAAATAAAATATTGTACTGGGTAAATGATAAAGAATAGAGGAGATAAGTAATAGATGACAGAACCCCAGTGCACCATACTTTCCCAGCTTCTAACTTCTAGTAGCCTGCTAGCAACTCATTGTTATTGGAATGATATTAACATGTTAATGGTAAGAGCATGAATATGGCACAGATAGTGGACAGTAATAATAACAGTAATCTGCAGTTTTAGCATGTCATTATAAATAATAATAATTATTAATCTAATCCAAGCCTATTAAGCAGAGGGAACTGGCTGCCATGGCCCAGTTTATCAAACCATCTTCCATCTGCTTAGCTTTGCAGGGAAGTATTTAGAATGGATGTAATGAAAATGATAATGATTACCCCAAACTTCATTACAGTAGGTTAGATTGGGGAGCAATAAGTTAGATATTCTCTGATTACTAGCTAGCCTGGCAATAGGCCTGTCCATAGAGGAATGTCTTAAGCCTAACTTTGAATGTAGAAACTGTTGGCCTCTCTCACATGAGCTGGGAGCTTATTCCATAAGACGGACTTGGTGGCTAAAGGCTCTACAATGTCTCCAATTGTGTTTTTAGAAATTCTAGAAACCGCAAACAGTCCTGCATTTTGTGAGCAAAGTGTTCTGTTTGGTTGGTAAGGCACTATGAGATCTTTAATATAGGATGGGGACATACCATTTATGGCCTTATAAGATAGCGGGAAGATTTTGAACTTGATTCTAGATTCAACTGGGAGCCAGTAAAGTGAAGCTAACACAGGAGTAATGTGTTCTCTTCTGCTGGTTCCTGCTAACAACCTAGAGCTGTGACTGCTGATTAGTCTTGCTATAGTACCAGAAAGAAATCTTGGATTATTTTAAAGTTGAATAGCATTGGCTTCTGGCTTTACTCAGAGATTTTTCCTAATATAAGAGGCTATGTTTCCAGTTATTCAGAGACTGCTCTGAGCTGTAGAGGCGCAGTTTCTTTCTAACTTACGGGTTGCTTGTTTAAGGGAATGTGTTTCAGTGTTAAACCACAGTGCTACTCGGTTTTGTCTAATAAGCTTAGGCTTCAGTGGGTTAACATCAAGTGTTCTCCTGAGGACCTGCATGGCATCATTATCAAACTGATTGTTTTTACTGGGACTGAAACTATGGGAGCTGATTTCAGAGTAGGTGCTCAGCATGTCACTAAGTAACGGTTGAAGTGTGAGTTTAAATTCAAACACAGAACAGTCAGATAATGTTCATCTAAGATTATTTTTAACCAACTGAAAGATAATTAGAAAGTGATCTGACAGTATGGGGTTATGAGGGACGGCACTCTGCTGGCTGATCTCTGTACCATGAGTTAAGAAAAGGTCCAGGGTGTGCTTGTGACAGTGAGTGGATTCATTTACTTTCTGTGTGAAACCAACATTATTGAATAAAGCTGCAAATGCATTTCCCTAGACAGCCACCACTGGAGTCAATATGAATTTTTAAATCAAAACGCAAACCAGTCTGATAGCAGTGTTTATGGTAGACAGATTTATAACAGATTTATCAGCTGTTGGCATAAAACACAATAGATGAAACCAGAAGATGCTTTTCACTTGTTGAAGTTTATCATTATTTATCCTGCTTTGTTTTAAGTAAGTTTAACACTGAAAAATATGCAAGAAGAGAAGAGGATGAGGTTATATTTCCAGAGCAGATATTTTCAACATAAAATAATGTGTTTTTAGCTCTGTTGAACATTGATTTCCATTTTTTTTTTTACAGAATATATAAAAAAATGACAGACTGATATGTATGTTATGACAGAAGTTTTAGCTTTAAAGGGACTGATTGAAAGAAGTTTTCCCATTTCTCCCCAAAACAAATAGTTTTTTTCCAAAATAAACTGTCCATTCTTTTGATTTTATCTTCGCCGTTCATTTTTCTGTGTGCGCTTCTTCTCCTTCTCCTTTCTGTCCTGCTTGGTCAGTTTGTCTTTCTCCCGCTGCATCTTGTCCGTTTCTTTCTTCTTCTGAGCATCTTCCCGGGCCTGTTCCCGCTTTTGCTTCTGTCTGTGGAGCACCTCCTCCACATTGGTGTTCTTAAACAGAGCTGGATCTCTTAAGTAAAGGACAAAGCCCTAACTAAACAAAAGCACCCAGATGATTTGCCAAAAAAATGTATCATGCAAAAACATCATGGTTTAAAAATCAGTTAATTAAGGATACATTTTTCATTTCCAGTCATGTCATTTCCACCTGTTGGCTCCTGTTCCTCAGCTTCAGTGCTTGTGTTAAGGATAATCTGACAAAATACTCCTCTTTTTCTTATTATTATACTTAAAAAAACTCTTCTGCATAGACAAAGATACAACAATTTCTACAAATGTAACCTTACTGTTATTACAAGGTCAAGGATATTCCTCATCATCTGTTATGTTGGCATATTGAGCCAGTAGAGCCTCTTTCCTCTTCTTTGACTCCTCAGAGACTTCCTTCTGTTTTACCACTATCTGCGCTTGCTTTTCTATCATACTGGCGATGGCCTGGACCTCAGCTGGGAACAAAAAAAAAAAAAAAAACATTTAGACTTTAAATTAATCTGATATACTGCTGAGTAAAAAGAACTTGCTTTTTGTACAACAATTCGGACATAACATTTTCTGTCGTTTAGAAAATAGTGGAACAACTTTGCTTCAAATTAATTTAGAAGTCAAACTTTCAGTTGCTCAAAAAGATGAAGCTTAGACATGAATGCAAACTATTTCTTTTACAGCAAAGAAAATCATACAGTGAAATTTTGGCTGGAGTTTCTTAAGTTGAAAAGTTTTGCACAAATTTAAACTTGATGTCTAGAATAATACCTTGTTTCTATAAATGAAAACTTTCCTAAAAAGGAAAGGTTTGGGGCTCACACTGGTCAGACTAACGTAATAAAATGACAACACTTTTTTTTCCATAAATATTTTTTTAAACATGTCTTTTTTTTTTGCTTTTTTGTTAGCACCTCCAATTGGTTTCTACTTTTAAAGACATCACAAACCTCATTTTAACTTGTACTTCTAATTTAAATTAGTTTGATTGAATAAATAAAAATAATGGATCATGAACTATTGACGTGTGTGCATCTTTTTATTATAAAACAACTGAGTTAAAGTTACAACTAAATAAACTAAATACCATCATCTGCATTTCTCATGGATGCTGATCGGCTTAAATAGTCTGCCCACTGCTGGATGATTTGTTTGCAGACATCTTCCATGGCATCCTCACCCTGACCAAAGGAGAAAAAAAAAAGTTAACTCCTATAAACAAACCTGTTTAAATACATTACAAAAATCAGAATGTTAATTGATGTTTTAAAGTTTTAGATTATTCTGTCTTTGTCAAATATTGTCATTGATTTTAACAAATTTGGTTAATGCACCTAGATGAAAACAGATTTCTTCAAGCAATTTTTACTTTTCATTTGATTTATTTTAATTATCTCCTTGTGTAACAAATATATACACTATGGTAATGTAATCATATGGAAAACAAAAGGTAAAAAACAGATTTATTTATGTAGGCTAACTGTCAACTAAGTGTATTTTTTTATTGCAAATCAAGGGTTCAATCTTGGTCAACATTTTAAGATGCTTAATGGTATCAAACATCTTAAAATGTAGGCAGGCTGGACATTTTATGTCAAGTAAATTCTTGACAAAATGTTTTTGTCAAGCACAATCAGCCTTGATTTTTCACAAGTCAAATTTAGATTTAAACTTGTTGATTAGATATACGGTTTACAACAACGGCATTTAAACACTGCAAACAAAGTATTAGATTATGATTTTAACTTAAACCAGTATCATAATATGAGCTGTGTAAACATATCTCTAGAGTTTTAGCTCTACAAATAACAGCTGACACCAGCGCTGTTGACAGACGGCAGCTGAGCCAACTACGTGCTGGTTCGAATGTTCACCAGGAACGCTGACAAAATCCCGCGAAGAGCATCTTCTTTCTCCTCGTCGTTTTCTTCCTCATGTAGAATCCCCAAAATGTAAGCCCCGTACACCTCTCGATCCACTTCCAGATTATCTAATCGGTCATTTAACCAGATTTCAAACTCCCCGGCGTCTGTCAGGGGCGCCGCCATATTGGCGCTGTGGGGTCTTTGCCTTGCACGGTAGCTGGCTTTCGTTGTTGCCTGAGTAAAAAGGAACAACTAACAATCACAAACGGGATGTTTTCCATAGTGTTAAAGGGAATTAAAAAACGTTTTTACTCATTGAACGACGCCAGAAAAAAAAAACTATTTATTATCAACGCTACCGATTGTTTATTTGTCCACTTTAGTCCCCTTAAAATACATGCTAAAAGTTTCAGTTTAGCACAATTTTATTATATCTAACAATATTTTAACACGTGAGCAAACAAACAATTTTAAAAATTATTTGTATTAATCATTTTAATATTTTCAGGCGGGGTTTAAAAAATGCTATCATCTTGTAACAACCTCGCTCATTTTTAGTTATATTCTAATCAATGTGATATCGGAAATTGGTTTTATCACGTGGGCTTTGTGCAGTATTAATTTACTTTTAATGCTTGAAATAAATTAAATCAAATGCCATGAAATCCCTTAATTTCTCTCATTCATGCTTTTATTTACTTTAAGGGTTTGTCATTTATCTTTTATTTGATGCTGTGATGTGGAGGCAGAGAAGGGCAAGGCAGAACGAAGTCAAAAACCAACCAGGAGTCAAAATGCACAGAGAGAGGCAGGACAGAGTCAAGACAGGCAAAAGGTCAGAATAAACGGTGAGACAGCAGTAGAAACGCTCAGACAGTGTGACAACAAAACAAGACTTTGCACCGAGCAAATACTGTTTCAAGTGACTGCAAGATGAGGAACAACTTGTAGGACCTGGGAGCAGAGGACAAAGGCTGATGGGAGATGTAGTGAGGAAGTTCAAGCCCTGACAGATGCATTGTAATTCTATTATCCACATTCATTCAATATATATAAATATACATACATACACCAGGGAATACCTAAGCGCAGTGCTATGAACAGCTAAGATATTGCGCAGGACCCTCAAGCTCCCAGGCCTCTGGTAGAGGACCCAAGCTTAGAGTGAGTTTTTTTTTGTTTATTTGTTTTTTTTTTACAGGTTTCATTAAAAAAGGTTTTAACTAAATGCTAATAAAAGTGGAGTTTTCCTTAAAAAAAAAAGGTAAATAACTTGTACTTATTTTTTAAAGTTATACTTTCTGATTGACACATGACTTAATGGAGGAGACCTCTTTGGAAGGACACACAAATTCCAAAGCACGATACAGCTTTTGCACACAGTTTGAAATCAATATGCAGAAAAGTTCAGTTTTCTTTCTAAAAAAATGCTTTTAAATGTAAAATGTCACATGTAATCAAACAATATTTATTTTGGTACTTTTGTCAGCAACATATACGTCAAAAAGAAGTTGAATTCTTGCATACTTATACTTAACATTATTACACAACACTATGTGCAGGTTTAATTGTTTTTCTCCTCCATTTTCTTTCCAGTGGTTATTTTCTGCTGGTTTCTCTCATGCATGAGCCTGTTAAATAAACAAAAAAATAATAATTTTTAAAATTATAATTATTACCTAAATTACAGTTTTTTGTCTTTAAACTGTTCTCCTTAAGTTGTCTGTTTCAACCAAAATGGCTGTAATAACTTTATCTTTGCTTCTGCAAATTTGGCTCATTAATCCAATTTAGCAGCAGTGCGATCTTCCAGCATTGGCAGAAACACAGACAAAATGATTTTTATTTTTCACAAGTGGTTTAGCAATTATTTTCCTTGATCATTTTATAGTTTATTGAAGAATTCTAATTTTTTTAACCAAATTATTACCTTTTTTAGATTTTAGTATTTAGCAAATTTTACTTCAATACATTTAAATAAATGTTATTTATAGTATATGATCAAAAATAATATTTTTATGCAAAAAATTATCCCAAGTAATCACCACTATTTTTAAAGCTAAATTTACTGAGCAAGAAAGTGGTTGTAATCATTAATTAAAAAGGATTGTGTTTTAGTTTTGACCACTAGGTGGGAGTAGAGGACAGAGTTTTCTCCTTCCTCAGGCTCGAATCAGGGATACCACCACATATATATGTGACTTTAGCTTGAACGTTATTTACTATGAGATTTATTGTAGTCGCTGCAAGCTTATCAGTCAGTTTGTTAAGTATAATTGGAAGTAGAGCTGTGGAGCAGGAAAATGCCCTACCAGATGTTTGTTCGTTCTCTTTCATTTGACACTGAGACAACAGACAACACCTCCCAGCTGTTTGAATATATTATAGGATATTTCCATGTGAATGATTTGATTCTGTTTTGAGAGGGACTTCTGTACAGGGTTGCCTATTAGTTACCCTGTATCCTCCAGACGCAGCGCTATCGTACACATGCGCACACATACACCAAGTGCATAAAAGCTTCACACATCGCTGGCCTTAATGAAGTGTGAAGCTTCTGTGATGGCACCAGGAAGCCATCATGTTAGTCCACCAACTTTAGTTTCTTATAGCCTGCAGACCCAAAAGTTCTTAAAAATTAGGTTTTTTTTTAAGTAAAAGCATGATGCAGCAAAACATGTAGTGTTATATGAACATTTAAATAACTTTACAAGAAAGCATACAATCTACAAAATATTTTTTGCAGTTAAACATTTTCTTTCAGGCATTTATTTTATAAAACTTCCTGCCTAAATAGTTCCCTGTTCCCAAGAGTGGTGTTCTTGTGAGAAAGAAGCTGTCATTAAAAAAAAAAAAACGGGCTGGCATCGTCATATTTCAGAATAAGGGGTCCAGGGTCGATGCATAATGCCTTTGCCTCTCATAGTACTGAGTAGCTTTAGGACGCCTGTCCTATTTATATTGAGGGGCTGTGGATTGATGCGAAATGACGAGTGCTGCGAGGCTGCTGAGTGGGTGGGTATCCACATGCTCTGCTCCACAGGCAACCCTCTACTTCTGTATATGCTTACATACACACATAAATGCACACTTGTCTTCATGTCCTGATGCCACCAGCCCTGAAAGAGCCCCGCAGTCTCAATGTGCAGTGTCCTCTCTCTGTCAACATATCCTATATCCCTGCACTAATGTGACAGAAAATAACCAGAGCCCTAACAACCAGGCAGTGCAGAAAAATGAAAAAAAAAAAAAACAGCATGTGTACCAGGCATGTTTCCCCATCATCGCAAGAATTTGGCCTCCTTAAATCATGAGAGCAATGTGTTGCATCACGAAAGGATTAACTATTACTAACATTTGTTAAAAGTTGAATTGACTTTTAATCAGGTTATCTTTTTGATTTCTTAGTGAAATTTCACATTTATAATTCACATCCCATTCTAAGGATGTGTTATACAGACAGGAAAAGTCCGTTGGGCTGGAAAATCCTGAACCTTGCGTCTGGTCTGTATTCAGGATGCCGTCAACTGGACAATTCAGTTTTGAACCAAAGCTTGTCAGGGTAGTTCACTTATTCAAACTTTGTCTTTCACTGACTAATTCTGAACGTCTGTATCAAGGTCAGGTTTAACACTTTTTACTGCTACTTTGGTACAGATGAGGCATGCTTCAAGGCAGTTACTGAGGAAGGGATTGATAGAGGTACGCTGATAAGTGTCTATGACAAAGATTGTCGGGAAAACAGAGTAAGAAATAATGAGTATCACGTTAAAATTTGTTTTCATGAGCCTGCATTCATCCAATCAAAATTCAATGAGTTGCCGTGTCTCTTTGTTTATCCGCCACTGTTTACATCCCATAATCACTCGTAATTCCTGGCGGCCGTTTTGGTTCAGTTGCTCCGCTCTGAGCACGGAGCCTATAGTCAAACCGAAGAAACTCAGAACGAATTGAAGTTCAGTCCGAACGTAAATGTACCGAGACCACTTGGAAAGATGGGCCCGAGAGTAGTTCCTGGTTCCTGCTTGGGTACATTCAGACTGAAAATGTGTTCCACATCATCGGCGGAAACGAATACTGGTTCACTTTTAGTGAACCAAATATGTCCAATCTGAATCCACCCTTAGTCTTATAAGTTCAATAAGGCACTATTCAAGATTGATCATTGAACTGAACCAAAATACTGATGAGTATAATCTAAGGTTGCACGATATGAGAAAAACTTGCATTATTGATCAATAATGCAATGACAGTACGGCTTAAGATACATGAACAAATAGCAAAACAAAAAACAACTAAGACATCATTCCCATTTTACTGCAGCTGTTTCGTCCCTCTTTTAATCTCCTTGTACCTCTTACCACATGGCTCCATAATTAGGAAATATAGTGTTTTCTTTCATTCATCCACAGATGTTCTATAGACTTAAAGTCACAGATTAATTTTAAGTCACAATGATGCTCCGGGTCCCTCGCTGAAAATCTTGATTCTTTAAATTAATGTGTGACACCTCATGCCAAAAATTTGGGAGTGAAGGTGGACTCTGAGACTCGACAAAGACATTATTTATGGTTTTGTGATTTGTGTATCGCACAGGCTGATATCCTGATGATGATACATTTTCAACCTCTAGTACAGGTCTATTATAATCCGCTTTATTCCATAAATTTCAGGTCATAATAGCCTAATTCTATCCAGATTATTCCAGTAAAACCAGATGTTTTTTTTTTTAAATCATAGCATATGAAAGTGGCCAACAGATTACATTTAATAGTTTTTGGTGTCATCTTCCATACTTGATTTCATATTGTATTTTGTCAACCTCTGTAGACAAAGCCTTTATTTCTCTGTTCTTACTTATATGGCAAAGTTACAGCATTAAGCTGCAGATGTGGGTTTGGATCACTGTGTTGTCAGTGGTCGAATGGTCTAAGCTCTTCATTATGTTGCCTTTGTTTCTGTTCTGCTTGTAAGTTAAAAAGAAGCAGAAAGGAAAAATCAATGTGTGTCAGTTTGCTTTTGTTTGGACGTTCAAGTTTGCAACTGGAGATTTGATCAGTGCTGGTGAAAAATACACAATCTAATGTCATGAAACCCAGTTTGTTGGAAATGTTTGAAAATCATTATAGGTAATGTATGAAGATGAAATCAAACCAAACTTTTCTATCTACTGTAGTAGAGAATAATAGCCAAGGTTAGCTAGGATTGTCATTGCAGTGTGTCCTTGAGAGAAGGCTGTTTGATCAGTGTCATTATTAAACTTTGCTGATGGCTAAAAGATTTTACAACTTGATTAGATGATCAAATCTTCCCCAGCAAAACTGTCTCCTATCATTGTCTGAGAGAAGAGTTCACAAATTCCCTGTTAGCCAAATTGTTTCTGAACTTTATGATTTTTTGGGAAGTGTCACAATATATGTTCTATAGCTTAAAGTAGATTTTTACCTTGTTTGCAAACACGGAGAAAGTGAGACTCTTGTCCTCTGCAGATATTTTTATTGCCAAGACTTAAAAAAAAAAAGTTTTTCTACACCATCAAGGTTTGACAGTAAGAGAAATGGTTTCCATGGTTTCATACTGCAGAAGAGGAAACAGTGATATTGTCTTAGAAAAAAAATGTAATCTAAATGGGATGTTTTATTTAATCACACATGCATCCAAATTAAAGGGGAAGAAAAAACTACCAACTACCAAACTTTGGCACACTTTGGCTACACATCTAAATAGAACAAAGAAATCTAACATAAAACTAATTCATGCAGTAGAGTAAAATACTGAAAGTATTTTTTGCCATAAACTTAAAGGAGTTTTGGATATTTTCAGGTAACCCATCTTGAGAAAACCTTGCTCATCGGTTGCCATAGCAGCCATTGGCTCTTCACCCATTTGGGACCTGACTGAAAGTGATCCCAGATGATTTATTAGGAGTCAGTCCCATTTTGTCTGAACATCTGTAAGCTAGCAGGGGAGCATGTAAACAAAGGGATGATGGGAAGGCTTACTCCTCACCAATGATCCCGCCCACAACTTGAGATGAATTTCTAATGAGCTACTGCTGCTCTGCAGAAACTATGTCCTATAAAATGCCACCATTTTTTTTTTTTGGCAAAAAACTGCAAATCATAATTAAAAGACCACTGGGAACACTTTTACAACTGATCAAAACATGATTATAATTTTCTGTACAATGCAGTAAATAAATGAGCTGAGTCATATTTTCACATTGTGGGAAATTCAGAACATTAATATTTTAGAAACTGAATCCTAATTCATTCCCTACCCCTATGGCTCTTTGCTTTTGCTCCAATTCTAGGCATTTGGAGTTTCAGCGATGTCCAAACGGTGTCCAAGCATTAGCTACATCCGGATTTGTAGACACAATTTTTCCATATCTTTCCACTTAGAGAGCTAAATGTAGGGATGGGGAGAAGCCATAGGGGTAGAGAATTATTTGGAATTCTGCCTTAAAGTAGCAGATAAGTTAATGGTTCTTTAAAAAAAAATAAGACCAAAAAAACTACTTCAAATATATTATATTTTTCTAAATTATTTTCTCTTAAAATGTTAATTTAAGAGGCACTTTGCTTCTAAGTCACACTATTGTTTTTTACCAGTATCCTCAGGAGATTGAAATATAGATTAACCTTAAGTGGAAATATTGAAACCACATTTCTACTGCTTCTAATGATGTCAAGTTTTTTTCAAATTAAAGGTTTCAGTTAAAATTTCCTTCTGAGTATTGAATCTTTTATGTATGAGGTTCAAGTTTCACCTTCTGATGGAAAAGGGAGAGTCCAGCCATTAACAGTGTTTTGTTTTCCCTCCCTAATGATCATTTTAGGCCTTCTTGGTTTGAAAATGCTACACCGCAGTGAAGTACGGGCGTTAGTAATTTTGTTGGGGCCCAGTGACTTTGGACTCTGGAGGAGAAAAACATGAACTTGTGCTGATAGCTGAGGGAATAATCTGGCAATGTGTAATGAAGGCTCTTATTAGTAGTTATGCTTTAATTATATTGAATGTGCTGGTGGTGGACTTCCTAGATTTCCCCTCTCAGGACACATTTTTCTTTCACTCTACCCATCGAGCCTTTTAGTCTGAATTGGAGGCAATTAAAACTCCACTATATAAGTGTGGGATAAAGGTAATGAATATGGAACACTAACTCGGAGAAGTCCTCAGAGACTGCTCAATGAGTTCTGAGGGTTCCTCTCTCCAAATCATTGGGAAGCACAAAGACCATTTAAAGAGCTTTGTTCCCCCCTCCTTTCTTCCGCAGGGTGTGGATTTGACTCCTGCAGATTACAGCCCAGAGGTTTTTAAAAATGCACAGCCCATTCTTTCCAGGTTTATGAACTTGCCTGACCTCTTACAGCGACCAGAAACTTTTTGACACAGATTTGGCACCCCATCTGGCTGACCATTGCCAAAGCTTGGCATTTCCAAAGGGGAGGAAAGTGATGGGAAAAGGGCTAGGGAGGAGGGGTGGGGGGTCGAAACAGCCAAACGGGGGAGGTCAAATATTTAGCCATGCCACTCATGGGAGGAGATCCAGGCCTTGTCCCAATACTGAGGCATGCCTCTTAGCAGCAGAATCAGACCATGGCACCCCCCTCAATGTTTCCCACTCTGTATTCAGGGTCACGGATCTCATTTCTTGGATAATATCTCTGGCTGGAAAGAAATGGAGAGTTAAATTGAAGACCTGCCTTGGAATGGGGCATACAGGATAGATTTTGGTGGCTTTGTGGTGATGACACGTAAAAGAAACCGATACAGTTGGTGTATTGAGGTTCATGGGTTTCTGAATGTACGAAGTAAACACCGACTGAGCTACAGACTTATTTGAAGCATAGCAGCCTCCACTGTCATCCCCTATCCTCCATTGGAACACACGCCTCACCTAATGATAAGTCGAATTGTTTTTTCAAGTTTTCTATTTTATTTTTCTCTTTAAAAACTGCGTAAGTGTGTTATTTTGATGGCAATGTTGGTGTTCACGTTTAAGGTCCTCAATTTTTCCCGAAATTTGAGCAAATCTCTGGGAGTTTTCTGTCCGTTTCTGCCACACTTCAATAAGTCTGTAATCAGATGAAAGGCTGTCAAATGACTGCCTAACAAGGCTACATAAATTAGAGTAAATGCTGATCAGGGCTAATCAGTATGTGCCAATTCACGACATTGCCACTGCTGACAGTGCACATCCTCCCATCACTGCTTTATTGATTGTGACAAAAAAAAAGAAGAAAAAATAAAGGTTCGAGCCAGAGAGGGCATTTTGTTTGAGCAGATACCTTGCTTGTTCTGAATGCCCCATTGCTGCTGCAGCTTCTGCATCTGCTGATGGGCTATATCTGCCCTGCTCTACTGGTAGCCATCACTCACCCATTTATCAGACAGTGCTGTGCGGTCCCATGCCACCTGTGCTTAGACAGCGTCTCCATGATCTGTTATATAACAAAGAGCATTGATCCAAAAATAATCAAATTTTTCTACACGGAAATGAAGCTGTCATATGTGATGTGCATCCATAAAAAATCTAAACAAATCTATAATTTCACTACTAAAAAAAGTCAATCTAACAGTCTAAAGTAAAGTATGCTTGTCACACAAATTAGGGCTGGCTCACAAGACACCATCTGTGGCAAACTGTGACCAAAAAGCGACAGGGGGTGGCCGTCCTTGACTGCACAACACTCCCTTACCACACATGTCTGGAAACACATACTGAGTACGCAGGTTCAGGTGGTGGGGGTATTTTCTTCCTCTGTCACCACTGCTCGTCTATACGAAACCAACATGTGACTTTTTGTTTGGTTCTGTTTGGGTTGAGTTGAACAGATGTCACAAAGTCCGACCTGTTTAATGTAAAACTGACTGTAAAATTGGTTTTATAACAAGAACAGACACCCTTGCAGTCACACTGACTTCTGTCAAGGCTTGAAAGTCACCTTAGATCATTTTTTTTCTGAGTTTCATCTTTTTTTTTTTTTTACATGTAATTTCAAAATTTGACGCAACCTACTCTTTTTATATACTTTAAATTGGCTCTGTAGTTAAATTTGATTCAACTTCTTTATAAAGCACCAGTTCATAGCCGAGTTCTCAACAAGGTGTCTGAAACCATCAATATAAGAAGCCATTTGGGCCGGTCTCTCACAGACCAAATCCCAGTTCATTGCAATCTTTAGAAAAACAACACTGCGTTGTATCTATTATTGCTGCTATGAAAATATATATAAATTAACTATGTAGTTTTCGCCTTTATAAAAACATAGTAAACTAGGAGAAAATGTTTTTTTTTTTTAAATACACTTGTTTTTTTTGTTTTACTTTTGACAAATGCACTTGTGAGTTCATGAAACAAGACAGCATGACCCATCCCACAACAGCAAACATACTTCAATGAAAAATATAACCAACAAAGGCAAATAAAATGTATTTTCTATGTTTTGTTGTGTTTTGCACGATGTCTACGTTGGTGCACATTCATCTTTTTCCCTACTTAGTACTGTTGTTAACCTGAAAATAAACTTGATCTTTTTTATGCATTATCTAATTGAAAAAGTATTTATAAAAAAGTGCAAATACCTATATTTTTAAAGCACTTCACTCTGGACAGTTTCCTAACATATTTGTGCAGCAAAAGATAATATGTGCTGTAAATCTGTTTTAATTAATTTTAATAAATCTATTTTGACAAAAATGCAGAGCTTACAGAGGACCAAGCTTTTTTAAAATTTGCTCACACTTGAAATTTGTTCATTCTGGTAGATCACACAAGGTGTCTTGATTTATTGTAACGTCAGCGATAATGTGAAAAACTTAACATAGTTTATTTTACTGTAATTGGAGCACCTGAGCCATAAAGTCATAAACCTAATTAACTAAAAAATAAATCAATGCTAACAAAGTAACCCCCCTTTTTTATAAGTAAAATAATGCTCATTTCATTTTTTTTTCACAATGGAGGGGTTAAAGAACCAGGTGAGGCCCTGGAATCTCAAGTTGAGGATCACTGGGCTACACAAGCAGCAAAAATCATCTATATTGTTTCTTTATGATTCAAATAAGGACAGATTTTCTATTTCCATAATAGTGACCAACAGATCCAATTTAAGCAATTTGGGTAATTAGAAAGAATAAGGTGAACTAAAGACGATGAAAATGATGTTTTTAACATGTCTTTGTAGCATTTTATGCATGAAAGAGGAGATAAATAAAGAAAATTAAGCTAAAGATTGCATTTCTGAGTATTTCTTTTTTCAAATCGTGAATCAGGAGCAGACGCAAAAATGCTGTTTGAAAAGAAGAGCTTTCAGATGCGACTCTACTACGGCAAGCCATTAATTCCCTGATCCGCTTTTGCATTTGCTTGTAGACGACTAGATCCATGTACGTCTTTGTTTTCCTCGTCTAAGCTGGCATCTAGCTGGAAGCTGTATGGTAGGATAGCTCCGATATTGCTTGCCATTTTTGTTGCGCTGATAAAGTTAGGTTGGAGTTATAAGAGGTTGTAAGCTAATGGGAGAGAGTGTAAACAGATGGATGATAGGAAGGGGGTGGGCTTACTCTGTGTCAAAGGTGCTGCCCCCACCAAGAGAAGAATTTCTTTTTTTTTTTTTAACTTGTCCTGTCCAACAGCTGAGCAAACAGATATGAGCTGAGAGCCTCTTGTATTAGACAGATTTTACTCTTACAATCGGGGGTTATAAATCATAGCGAACACAAAATGTATGTTGGTATAAGCCCCTTTTGTAATTTAAACCAAACTTTATTAATATTGATTTTTTTTTTTC
>BSAI01000089.1:139601-192916 GCA_036245035.1 Adrianichthys oophorus | reverse complement strand
GTGTCTTTTTTGTTGGACCGGACGGAAAAGGAAAGGGGGAAAAGGAGAGAGTTGGGGGGTGGAGGGGGGAAAGAGAGATGGTGCATTATAGCAGTTAGAGAATGGCTACAGGGAAGGGAAGGTAGAGTTGTTAATCTACAGGCAACAAAATGCTGGAGCTTATACCCATTGCAATACTGAGTGTTGGTCTAAAATGGGCGGGGCCTGTCCACACACTCAGCTGTTACATACCTGCCGGCTCCGAGAGTGTTCACAAACTTGTCCACATCCAGTTCACACGCACACTTGTGCATACCAACCAACACATGTAAAGCATTACATTCTGTCATGCACACTATTTGAAGGTGCAAAGGTGAGCCGACGCCTGTACTCAGGTGAATGTTATGTTAAGCTGAAGTGGATGATGGAATGCACAAAAAAGGAGGGAGAACCCCCAGCCATCCCCACACCAAGACACCCGCGCCGACCAGGGCCCGCCCCCGCACCCATACTGTGGGGTCAATGGAGGAGATCCACCCGCCAGGCAGCCTGGCCAAGCACCCAGACCAGGGCCCGCAGGACAGCCACACGGGCCCCCAACACCCGAGTGCAGTGAGGTACGGAAGCGTAGAGCGCAAGGCCCAGCCCAGTCAGGAGAGCAGCCCTCCCACTGCGCCAGGTGGCCCAGCGCGGGGCCCCACCCCCGAGAGCCCCACCACCCCAGACAAGCCGCCCACCACCACCCAGGAGTTCTGGGCATCCCCTCACCCCAGCCCCGGGTACGAGCCCGGGCCCCCCACGGGAGACCCGCTCCAAAGCTCCAGACAGCTGCGGAGATCCAGAAGAGAGCACGATGGGGGTCAGCTACCCCCATCTAGAAAAGGGATGACCAAGAGAAGTGGGGGTCCCAGAAGGTGTACATTGCCTGACCAGGCTCTCCTAATGTTGTGACCCAGAAGGGGCTCGGCACCCGAGGGTAAGGGCCAGAACCCGCACCACAAGGACACAGACACCCTCCAGGCTCAGATGGAATATGATCCCCCGCTCATGGACTTGCCAGAGGACAAAGGGATCCCTCTCCCTGCGCGGGGAGGGGGCCGCCGGGCCCAGGAGGCCGACCCCCAGGAGACAAGGCCACCGCCGCTGAAGGCCCTGTTCCCTCCACCAGGGATGGGGTAAGGGACAGAAGATCAGTAGTCCCACCTTCCTTGTGTAATGTATTTGTGTGTGTGTTGAGGTGTGTTTCTTGTGATTGATGGGTGTGTGTAATAAAGGGTGCAGTTAAAATTGGCGAGCACGGCACTGAGGACATCTCCTGATTGCTTACAGGGATGTCCAATCGCCCTCTCACCAAGGAGCCCTAAATGTCTACGGTGCAGTTAAAATTGGAGGGTAGAGCACTGAGGGGACATCTCCTGCTTGCTGGCAGTGATGTCCTAGCACCCCCCACCAAGGATCCTACGTGTCTAAGGTGCATTTAAAACCAGGAGAAGGGGGCGAAACTGTGCGGAGACCATGGGAGGGGTGGACCACTGCCAAGTGGCTCGGCCCCTCGAGGTATTCCGCAAGCACGCCCCTCCTTCCAACCTAATAAGTGGTCGTATGAGGAAGGAGGGAAGGTCGGGGACAGCTACCAAACTGACCCCCGATGATGAAACAACCGTCCCCCCGCCCCCCCCCCAGCATTGGGCCCAAGTCTCCCCAGGGCAGAGGCCCCACCGCCCGAAAGCCAACCCCCCAGGCCCCACACCCCCCACCCCACACAAAGAGAGAGGAGCCCAGAGGGGGCCAGCCCCCAGGGCAAGCCCCAGCCCCTCCCCCCAAGCACCGCCCCTGTAGCTACCTGGTCAGGTACCAGCGGGCCCCAGGAAGCCCCTAGGGTCCCGTACTGGTAGTGGACCCCCCTCTTGCCCACAGACATCCCCTCCCCTGGCCCGCTCCCCCCAGACCCCGCAATGGTAGGCTTTACCTGGAGCAATCGCAGGCCCCAAGAGGGTTGCCCCACCCCATCCCAGGGCCAGAGAAGGAGTGACGCCAGCCCCCAGGTGCAGCCGGGCCGCCCATCCAGCGCAGGCAGACCCCCCACAGGGCCAGGGCCCCGCGCAAGCCCCCCCAGCCCATGCAAAAAGACCACCCCCCCAGCCAAGCCAGACCCCCACCCAATGCACCATCCACACACCCCCACGCCCAGGCCCGGGAGACCATGCGGCCCCCGCGCTTGCCCCACCCAGGCGCCGGACCAGACCCCCCGACCAACAGCGCCCCCCTGCCCCCACCAGGCACCAGGTAGGCCCCGACCCCGGCAGACAGTCAAGGCGTGGCGACACCCAGGAATCCCGCCCCCTAAGTTATGGAGTTAGCTATGGGAGACCAGAGAGCCCGAATTCCTTTTAAGTTATTTGAGCTCTTAGTTGACATTTTTTCCAAGCTGATATGAGCCAATAGCAGATTCATGTAATGACTTACACTAATTTTTTTCTTGTTTTTCCAGTTTAATAAAATTGTCTTTTTTGCTATACAAAGAGTTATGAAGATTATAGATGCAAAACTTCCCTCTGTGTCGATGGCACTCGTCACCCAGCACACAAAGTGAAGGTGAGGCTGTGATTGAAACCTTAAGCCAGACTGATAAATCAGCACATACCTGTTGCCAGAGAGCCT
The DNA here is from genome assembly GCA_036245035.1 of Adrianichthys oophorus. NCBI lineage: Eukaryota > Metazoa > Chordata > Actinopteri > Beloniformes > Adrianichthyidae > Adrianichthys > Adrianichthys oophorus. Next base: position 190,276 of record BSAI01000089.1, on the reverse strand, counting down.
GGACAGGTGTACAGAACCACAGAGCATGCATGTAATTGTCAGGTAAATTACTATCACAATGCTCACAAATGTCTGAGTTTTTGAGACCCATCTTGAACATCCTCTGTCCAGTATAGTAAATTCTGTGAAGAGTTTTGAATTGTATTAGTTGTAGGTTTGGACTTTTGGTTAATTTAAAGGTATTTAGACAAATTTCTGACCAGAAGCTTGTGTCTGTACTTCTGCCTAAGTCTGCATCCCATTTTGTTGTTGGAATTGAGACTTCGTTATCTAAGTTGCATAAGAGTTTGTATATTTTGGAGAGTTTTATTCAATGAAAAATTAATCATAGAGGTAACTAGTTCTGGTAATTTTAAGTCATTGTCACTGGATTTAAATGTTTTAGTAATTACAGATTTAAGTTGCTGATATTCCAAGAATTTATTTATTCCATGTTTTTCTTGTAGTTCTTGGTGTGTTATGAATCTTCTGTCGATAATCAAGTGCTCGAGTAGTCTTATGCCCCCTGCTTGCCAAGCAGGGAAGTGCAACATTTTTTTATTTATCAGGATGTCTGGGTTGTTCCAGATGGGTGTCATTTTGCATGGTAGTAGTGAAGAGTTTGACATTTTAAGAAAATCCCACCAGGCTGTTAAAGTAGTACTTATATTACTACTCTGGTAGCAGTCATGTTTTTTTTATTGTTGGGCTTATAAATGGTAGATCTGACAAGTTGATCTTTCCACAAAATGCCTGTTCCAGATCCATCCATGGGTTGGTTTCTGGATTGTTTTTTATCCATCTTAAAAGGTACTGCAGTCTGTTGGCAAGAAAGTAGTTATGGAAGTTAGGTAATTCTAAGCCTCCACAGCTTTTTCTAGATTTTAAAGTTTTTAGACTAATTCTTGCAGGTTTATTGTTCCATAAGAAGCTGGATATGGCAGAGTCTAATGTTTTGAACCATTTTAGTGGTGGTTGTGTGGGGATCATTGAGAACAGATAATTAACTTTGGGTAAAATGTTCATTTTTACTGTGGCTATCTTACCCATGAGTGACAGAGGCAGGTTGACCCAGCGGGTTAGATCATCCTGTATACTTTTCAGTAATGGGGTGTAGTTTAGTTGCACCAGTTCTGATAGTTTCGGGGAGAAATAAATTCCTAGATATTTGATATTGCCTGATTTGACTGGTATTGAGATTGTTTGCTCAACATTACCATTCAGTGACAATAAAACTGATTTGTTCCAGTTAATTGAGTAGTCTGAGATAGAGGAAAATTCATTAATAATTGTTGTTGTTTCACTAATGGAATGTGAATTGTTTAGAAAAAGTAACATGTCATCAGCATAAAGACTAATTTTATGATTACTGTATTTTGTTGTAATTCCTTTAATGCTCTCACGCTGTCTTATTGTTGCAGCCAAAGGTTCAATAAATATAGCAAAAAGAGAGGGGGACAGTGGACAACCCTGTCTGGTCCCTCTACCAAGGAAAAACCTGTCAGAAGTCTGTTTGTTGGTTCTGACTGATGCATTTGGGTTGTGATATAATATTTTAATCCAATCAATGAAGGATTCCCCAAACCCAAACTTATGGAGGGCAGCAATGAGGAACTTCCAGTTTACTCTGTCAAATGCTTTTTCAGCATCCAATGAGAGTATGGTTGTTTCCTGGTTTTTAATAGTGGCAAAATCTATTATGTTAACAAGTCTGCGGACGTTATCACTTGAGTGTCTGCCTTTGATGAATCCAGTTTGATCATGATGAATTATATGAGGAGTGATTTTTTCTATTCTCTGCGCGAGTGTTTTGCAAATAATTTTTACGTCTGCATTGATTAGAGAAATGGGGCGATAGCTTGAAGGAATTGTGGGATCTTTTTCTGGTTTGAGAAGGAGGATTATGTTAGCTGAATTCATGTGAGGTGGCAGTGATTGGCTTTCCTTGATAAAAGTAACCATTTTATAAAAAGTTTGTGCCAGCTGTTCCCAGAATTCTTTATAAAACTCAGCAGGAAAGCCACCAGGCCCTGGAGCTTTGTTGTTGGGCATCAGCAACAGAGCTTCATGAAGTTCAGCCAATGAGAGCGGAGAGTCTAAGTTTGAGCTTTGATCCTCATTTAATCTGGGTAGAGTTACATTATTAAGAAATGAGTTAATACTTTGCTCTGATGGATTGACCTGTTATGTGTATAGGTTTTTATAAAAATCTTTAAACGTTTTATTGATTTTAACCGGGACGTGAGTGACAGTTCCTGTCTGGACCATAATAGAGGTAATTGTTGATTTTTCTTTATTAATTTTAAGCTGATTAGCTAAAAATTTACCCGATTTGTTTGAGTTATCAAAATTTTCGAGTCGAAGTTTTTGTATTTGGAATTGTGTTTGTTTATTGATGATGTCATTTAACTGAAGCTTTAAATTTTTCAGATCTCCCAGAATGTGTTCTTGTGCAGAAGCAGCATAAGCAGCCTCTAGATCTTTGATTTTATTTTCTATTTCTAATAAATCTGCTTTCTCTTTGTGTTTTTTATTTGTTGAATAAGAAATAATTTTTCCTCTCATCACTGCTTTTGCTGTTTCCCAAAGAACACATGGTGAAATATCTGGAGTATCATTAAATTCTAAGAAGGTTGCCCACTCTTTTTTAAAGAATTGAATAAACTCTTGATCTTTTAACAGCGAAGTGTTAAACCTCCAGGTTAAGCCAGAAGGTGTGGGTAGATCTCTAGAAATATTTACAGAAACTGGTGCATGATCACTAATGATAATTGGATGAATGTTGGAATCCTTGATATCTTTTAAAAGAGAATTACTGACTAATAAATAGTCTAAGCGAGACTGTGAGTGGTGAACTGGAGAAAAGAAAGTGAACCCTTTAGTGTTTGGATGACATGAGCGCCAAGCGTCGCAGAGACCCAACTCATCCATGTACTGCTTCAAAATACTTGCAGAACGCCATGTGCGCTGGTGTCCTGCTGTGCTGAGTCTGTCAAGTTCAGGATCAAGGACCAAGTTGAGGTCTCCTCCTATAATTATTGTGGAGTCAGCGTGAACCGAAAGTGAGGTGAAGAATCTGTGAAAGGAGGATTCATCAGCATTGGGACCATAGATACTGGCTATACAGAAGTCTTTATTCTGAACTGATATGTTAATAATTACAAATCTGCCTTCTGGATCAACAATTGTGTTCTTATGAGTAAATGTAATATTTTTATTAATCAAAATAGCAACTCCTCTTTGTTTGGAGTTGTAACTAACTGAGTAGATGAATGGGAATTGTGAGCAGCACAGGAGATGATCAGCTGATCTGGATAAGTGGGTCTCCTGAAAAGAGAAAAGAAAAACAAGAAAAAACAAATACAACAAAACAACCTAAACATGAGAGGGGAGAGAAATAACTGATTTGATGGAGGTGTGGATGATTGATGAGCTGATTTTCCATTAATTTAAATGATTTTAGTCGGTTTCATAAGCGCATTATGGAGGTTCAGATCGCAGCATATGAGGGTCTTCAGCGCAGCCACGGGGTGATCTCGGGGTCCCGAAAGAGCCGTCCATCAATGAAGAGTTTGTCCACTGAGACAACCGCTCGAGACCCGGCGGTGAGGTGCTTCCTCCTCAGCGGGAAAAGGATCTTCCTGCGCCGGAGGATCTCCGCCGGGAACTGGTCGTTGACGCTGAAGTGTGTTCCCTTCAGCTCCCGGCCGCGGCTCCTCACCAGCTCCTTCTGTTTGTAGTGCTCGAACTTAGCCACTATGGGTCTCGGACGCTGGTTATCAGACCTCCTTCCTCCGAGTCGGTGCACTCTATGGAAGGAGATCTTCTGGACCTCCTCCTTGGGGAGCTTCAGCTGGACCTCCATGAAGGACTTCACCGTGGCCTCCGGGTCTTCTCCCGCCTCCTCTGGAATCCCAGAGATGACCAGGTTGTCCCTCATGCTCCTCGCCTGAAGATCCAGGAGGGTTTCCTTGATGGAGCGGTTCTCCTCAGAGAGACGAGCGGTGTCGCTGCTCAGAGTCTGGACGGTCTCTCTGAGGGTCTGGTTCTCCGCTGCGAGCTCCTGCACCTGCTGCTGGCTGAACTCCAGGGACTCTCGCAGGCCTTGGAACTCTTTATGGAGAATCTCCAGCAGGTTCAGGCGGCAATCAAGGCTGGAGAGCTTCTTATCTATGGACTCCAGGATTTCACTGATGCCGCTGCCTGGAGAAGAAGCGGCCCCGGGAGAGTCTTCAGGACGGCCGCGTTTGGAGGAAGGAGTGGTGGTGTTTGTCTTCCCCATGACGAAGGTATTGTAACACTCGTCTATGAAGCTCTCCAGGTCCTCCAGGCTGTCAAGAACTTAATAATCTTTTTAGAGGTTTAGTGAATATTGTTGTAATTATGACTTATATGGCGGAAAAAAAAAAGCAGACGGAAATGTTTGTTCAACCGCTTTTCGCGCCGCCAAGTTTACTCACCACACACGTCTCGTCGACTCTCGCGATACTCACAGCATCTCACGCCCCCGCCCACAACTCCTGATGAACTCCTCCTTAGAAGAATTTCTAATTCCGCTCTGCAGAAACTATGTCCTAAAAATGACGCAGGTTTTCAGATTTTGAGCTAAAAACTGCATAACTAAAAGGCCACTGGGAACACTAACAATAAATCAAAGGATGATTAGAGTGGGACTTTAAACACCTGAATATCCAAATAAATGACCATTTTCCTTTATATTATTTTGCTAAGCTAAGTGAGTCTTTTGAAAAAGTTCTATTGATTTCACCTAAGTTTTAAAATTAACCCTAAAATCTGCAAAAATACTCTTGTGCATTTCACAAATCCAATAAATGTAACTCTCTAAATCGTGTTATTGGAAAAATGTAATTTATGTGGGCCCCTGTGCACACAAGAGCCTGTTTGGTCCATTTTTATTTTGTGTCCTCTGACCAACTCTCATGAGCCCTCCACACAGCCTCAGACTGCTAGAATTAATGAAAGCCTTTGTGCCGTTGGTGTTAAAGCCTGCAGATCTACTTATCTGTCCACTGTTGAGCTGTTACAAAGTGTATCATCAGAATGTGCAGCACCAAATTACCACTTATTAGTAACAGTACCAGCAGTGACAACTTTTATCAGGGAAAACATCTCCTACTCTGCCTAATTGTTTCCCTCAGGGCCTGCTGTTATGTGGACCGGTATTGACAGCCAGGCATCATTAGGACATCACACTTGAGCTGATGAGCAGAGATTTCAGGGGATTTGTCCATCCTGATTGGTTAATTTGATGTGAATAAAATGACACCTCAACGGTAGCAAAGAGTTATTAAAGTCTGCGGGAGTACGTTTGCACACTGGCAGTCAGTGTGTGTGCTTCTGTTTGTAAAACCCTGATGAAGCACTGCCCTCTGGGGCTGAGGCGGGCTGGGAGTGAATATCTGGCGCTGAACGGGGTTTAGAGGTTGAAAGGACAGTAAAGTTTATGTTAACTTGAATATCAGCAAGTAGCTGATAACTGTCAATTTCTCGCAGTCTGGCCAATGAAAACAAATGACAAAGAGCTCAGGTCAAGTCTTTTTTTGTCCTTAACAATGGGATCTTGCCTGATACAGATTTTCTGCCCGCCTGTCACGTTTACCCTCTGATATTTTGTCACTTTTGTCCGCATGCAGCATTGTTCACCTTCACAGGAACGTCTGTGTGTGCTCCCGTCCTCAGATTCTGATTTCCAGTTGGATAGAATTGTTGTTGCTGTAGCTCTTTAGTCATGCCGAAACCCCACCACCACCACCTCCATCTTCCAGTGTACACTGTTAAAATCCCCAGAGGGATGGCAGATAGAAATCAAAGTCTAAGCCCCACTCTGTGCAGTCATCACTCGTTCAGGGCCTGCTCCCAAATGATCTGATCTTTTAAAGGAGTTCAGGCTCCAAACACCTCACATCTTTCAATCCTTTTTCCCAGGTTCTTATTACCCCTGCAACTGCAGGTTTAAAAAAAAAACAGTTTTCTCCTCCTGTGTATTGCCTCCTTCACCAGAAACTTACTTTACCAATATTTTCAAGGGAAGATCTTAGTGAAAAATGTGCATTTTGCCAGCTATATCACTCATTAATTCTCCGTTTATTTTTCAGCCAAAAACGCTTTGATGTCTATCTGAGGAGCTGCAAAAGCTAAAAGTGAAGATCTATTCTGCTTCCTCTTGGTTACCAAAGGCCAGACTTTGGCTCACATGAGATTATCAGCTATTTTCACACAAACATGATAAGAAAGCGAGGGAAGGATTTGCTTCCATCCTGCCTATCAGGCAACCCACTGAGGGCTCGGTAATTATTTTGGCAGCAATGCTAATGTGGTGACGCTTATTGTTTCCTGAACTGATTTCCTTAATCCTCCACTTGTTCCACGCTTTGTAAACATGGGGATGAGTTTTTGTAATCTGGAAGGGAGTTGGAGTGGGGTCCCACTGATGCATAAAAACGCATGCACACACACACGCACACATCCACACCAGCATCAACAACTTGCCCCTCTAACTTCTCCTCGTCAGCTGCTGCCCTAATTAGTCAGAATTAAGACGAATGCCTGGGCCTCCCACGATCAATTGGTATTGAGCGGACCTTCGCTCCCCCTTGCCTTGGGGCCTCTCTTGGTCGGCAGATCATTTATATCAATCGCTTTTGTTTTTCTTTCCTTCCACCCTTCGCATTCTTCTATCCACCTAGTGCAGGATTCAGTATATCGGTTGGCATGCAGAATTGATGGCAGGCAAAATGGTTTGGCACAGCGGACTCTGTACACTAAGAATATTCAGGGATGCATTTGCTTATTAATATGTGTCCTATCACGGCCACTCATGTACTTTTGTGTGTTACTAATGAGCTCACTTTGTTAAAGCAGCACTTCAGTTTCCCTCTCTTTGCTTTTTTCCATAAAATCTTTGGCTTGGTAAATGGTAAATGGCATAGACTTATATAGCGCTTCCTACTACTTAGAGCAGTGGTCTCTAACCAATGGGCTGAGAAATGGTACCGGTCCGTGGGACAGTTGATGCGGGCCTCCGAAAAAAAACCCCAACAAACTAAGTTTTTCAGGTATATCTATAATCTGATTCTGAAGGAATTTACTGGATTCTCCCCACCACAGCCAACTCATTCTTGACAATTTCAAGTGACTAGGTCACATGTAGAAAATCCATCTGATACTTTCTGAAAGCAACTACACTGAACGCTAAATTGTAAACCCCAAAGTTAACAAAAAAAAAAACTAACTAATGTATGTGGAATGTTTCTTTTCACAAAATGAGAAAAAGGAAGAAGAGCCTTCGACTTCAAAGAAAAAAGAAGTCTATATCACATTTGAATGGTTCCTACAGAAAATCCAGAGTACAAAAAACTTTAAGCCAGCTGCAGATATTTTCCAGAGGATGAAGATAAACTTTACCCTCAAAAGTTACGGGAAACAGGAAGCTAAAATAAAATATTGGATGCTCAGTTCAGCCTTGTAGAGGCCAATCCTTGCAAATATTATATAAATATATAATATATATTATAAATATCTGACATTAAACCGGTTCGTAGCCTGAAAAAAGTTTGGGAGTGTAATGTGAGTATTGATACATTATCAGTTTTGATATCCACTACCCTCATAAAGTATCAATTTCTAATGAATAAATGAGAAAATAAAACTACACGTGTCATTTTTAGATGTTTTTTGGTTATTAGGTGAGTTATTCTAGCATATTGAACTGCTCCATCAGTCAAGTGATCAGACTCATGGATCGCGAGTTGCACGTGTTACCCTTAGCGACAACAGAGCGCGGTATGAGTAGTTGATTTCAGAAAGAAGGGTTTTGTTTTTTTAACCTTGCACATTAAATCTGCTACCTGGTCGGTTTTTGATAGTATTTGTTCTTAGGATGGCAAATAAAATGCTTGAGAAAAAAAATTCACCAATGAGGAGTTGATATCAAAGATTTTATGCCAACGGTAATCGGTATCGTTTCTTAAAAGTGGTCGCCTATGACTGTTTGGGACTTTGGGAACTCAGGAGTGTGTGGAAGCTAAAACTGATTTATTCCAAACTCCTCCTTTGTCATTGACACTTTCATCAGTTTTTGTGGTTATCAGGCAAAAGGCACTGAATTTGATGAAACGATTGTTTAGGTCTCACTGTATGGGCTGTTCACTCTATTGATTTAGGCCACCTGGATCAAGATCGGAATCAGCACAAATACTTTCAAGTCACTCAGCAGCCCATGTTACTTCCTTCAAGCCCCCTTCCTGCCTTCTTTTCTCACCCTACTTTTCTTTTTGTTTTGCGGCTTTTGATGCTCGCACACTGTCAGACATGAAAAAGACGTTTGAAACCAGCTGTAATCGAAGGCAGGAAGGGGGCAGTGCTGCACTATACTGTAAACTGCAAGTACGGCATCAACGACTGACTGTCTTTTAAAATGTAATCAAATGTACTTGACTCACATGTTGCTCCAAAAGGCTTCGCATCTTTGACCTGGTGTACTCCGTGTGGCTTAAATAAAACGGCCTTTCCTTTTGAATAAAACCTTTCCAGCCAGTCAGCAACCCTGAACATGATGAAGCGCTCACACAGACGGATGGACGCATCTCCCTGAACTTTTCCTCCTTTACAATATGTCTGCTGTGTCCAGCATCTTTTTATCTTACTTTTGTTTTTCTCTCTCTTTTTTTTTTCATAAACACAAGACCAAATAGTTTGTGTGTGGTGTAACTTTTCTGTTTACTCAAGAACGGCACCTGGCTAAAATTAAAAGAAAAAAAGAGAAGGGTAGAAAATGATATTTCTTTCAGAACCTTTCTCCAAGGTTAATGGTACATAGCTGAACTGCTACTTAGAATGGATCTATTTTCAGTTTGTGTGTGTGGCAGCAGGTCAGGATGTGTGTACTTGTGTGTACTTTTCACTTGCAGACCCTGAGAGTGTTATGTTCTGAGTGGTTCTACCCTTTAAACACGCAGAACTATCTAAGGTCCGTAGTGTGTTGCACTGTGTGCATATGTGGATATTACATGCCTTCACTTATACCTCTCATTAGCAAGCAATTGGTTCTCTTCAGTTCTGTGCATTGCCTGCAAATTTTTTTCTCCAGATTTTTGGTTAAAAAGCTTAACTGTACCTGCTCCCTGCTTGAACCTAATATGCCAAAATAAAACAAACCCCTTCATGCCTTAGGTCATTAATTTACAGCGTACACTATAATTTAGCAGAACCTTAAATGGGAAAAAAATTAAAAAACGTTTTTTCATGTACAGTGTTCCATTTATATATTTTGGTTCAGCTTTCGTAGTCTCTAGGGGATTATGTCATTTTTAACTAAAATAAAAAAATGAATGGGTTTTTTGGACATAGTTCATTAGAAATACACCTCTGAGTAATGGGCGGGACTGTTGCCACAGAGTAAGCTTGCTCCTATTTCCCATCATCCATCTGTTTACATGCTCTCCCGCTAGCTTGCAGCCTCCTTACACTCCCAACTTAACATTACTAGTGCAACAAAAATGGCGACCAATATTGGAGCTATCCAGTCGTACAGTTTTGAGCCAGATGCCAGCTCAGAAGGGGATGCTTCAGAATGGAGCGGAGCAAGGTGCCAATGGCCCGCTGATTGTAGCACCTTTGTCACTGCCAAAAGCTTTTTCCAAAAGCATTTTTCCGTCTGCTCCTGATTCACAGGAATAAAGAAATACTCAGAAATTCAATTTTAATCTCAATTTTCTTCATATTTGACCTCCATCATGAAAAAAAAACGCAACAGCACATGTTAAAAATACAAAAACATAATTTTCGGTGAAGTGGGTTTTTAAACAACTCAGAGAAAAGAGTATAAAGTGTGCAGTGAGGGGTTTTACATCTACAAACATCTACAATTGTACTCTGCTGATAATTTTAAGAATGTAACCCCCAGCTGTAAACTAGGGAACACTGTACAGATGATTGGAAATAAATGCAAATATGCATCAAATTACTTCGGCTCTAAATGTAGCTTAATTTAGCATTTACATGAAACCAAAAACAAAGGATTTTTTTCTGTCATTGCTGGAAAAATGTAAGCGTCAAGGGGTTAAACCTCAGGTTACATTGGTTTGCACAGCAAATGTAGTTTGGTTTTCCACGTTTTGCTATATTAGTGCTCCGTTTCTTCTTCGTGCATGAATGCATATAATGCCTGAGAGAACTGTTTGACTTACGCTCTGCGTCCATCTCCCTGACATGCACACAAGTATCCAGAAATAAAACTCCTCTGTCACAGTTTCTTTGTCGTTCTCTTTAGGCTGGTAGAATGATGGCGATCAGTTCTGTTCCACAGCAGTCCTGACTACAAAGACCAGATTTTTTTCGAAATTCTTCCTTCTTACTTTGCCTTTGAATGAAAATACCATATACCCCAAAACTCACCAAAATTTTCACACACCTAGCACCCAGTGAAAATGACCCCCCCCCCCCCCAATAAATAAATAAATAAAAAATAATAATAATAAAAGGGATGATATTCAAACTGTCAAAAGTAAACTTTTGTTGAAGAAATCTTCACAAATTTCACACACACACCACAAGGTTAAGACTTCAACCACAACCAATGTTTTGTTGATCTTTGACCTCGTGAAGAGGCAGCCATCTTGAATTCTCCCTAAAAATGACCTCTAGTGCCAGTTCCAAATTCAAACTCCTCCCAGGGATTTTGTTGCTTCCTATTGGGAAACTGCTTCTTTATGTTGGGTTTAGAAGTTGTAGATTTTAAAGGCGTCAGTGTGGCAAGTTTGCACCTTTGTAAATTAATAGATTTAACCGTTGGTAAAAAGGGGGTGACGGGGGGCTACGAGGTCGCTCACAGCTTACTTTGCTCCTCATTTTTAACTGAAAGTGCAAGTCAAAAGGGACAAAAAAGGACAAAAGAGGGATGCTGATCTGCTTCATCTTTCGCGAACAAGTAGACAATTGTGACTATTTCGGCTTTGAAAATATTAAAGTCCTATTCAAATGTAAACATTACCCTGTGTGCTCACGCAGAATGAGCTTATTATTAGATCTGCAACGTATCACAGAGGAGAGACTGTCAGGCTCTCTGCGAATGTGTGTGCATATTTGATTTGTTAGGACAATTTTTTCTGCTTAATTTGCCATTATGGATTCTAATAAGTTAAGTGGCTCGTATATTTTCTCTCTTTTAGCTCCCTGCTGTGATAACACTAACTACACTATTGAAGCTTTAATTAACCAGAAGGATCTACAGGATAGTAAAGGAAAAGGCATTGTGATATTTTAATCTTTCAGCGAGAAAAAGGGAAACCAAACGATTCTAATAAAGAAGCTTTGGTGAAACATCTGTAATAAAAGCCAAAAGAGAGTATCACTGGTGAGAAGTCAACAGATATCCTGAAAAGCTCACTATTTAAGATGGCACCAGCACTATGAAATAATATTTTCTTACAACCTCAATCCTCAGGGTAAAGAAAACCTACTTTTTTCTGTTCCTACGCTCAAACCTACTTGTTTCTGATGACAGCTGGGCCTCTGCAGAGGCTAATGATAACCTGACTCAGGTGTGTGTTTCAGAAAAAAAAACAAGTATGTTTCTCCCTCAGGATGATGATAGGGAAACTGATCTCTGAGCAAAGTTTTAACTCTGAAGAAAGATAACACCATCTAAAGAGGATCCTTCATACTTCCACACAGGTGAGATTTATAAGCCAAATCCTCTAATCTAAGAACAAAAAAAGGCTTCAAAGCAGCAAACAATAGGATACTATGCAGTGTACCACATTATTTTTTTTTCTATTTTGTGAAAGTCAATTAAAAAAATAATATAAAAATCTTTTAACATTGGTTTTTGGGAATAATTTTAAATGTTTTCAGTATGAAAATATTTTTTTGATGTTGATTCAATAAATTAACTGTTGTTAGTTGAGCTTTATTCAGAGCTGGCTTTAACCTCTTGACACCTGAATTATTTCCAGCTATGAAAAAGAAATTTTCACTTATGTTTTTGCCCTTATGCTAAATTAAGGTAAATTTGGAGGTGAAGGGATTTAATGCATGTTTGCATCAAGGTGTTAAATGTGTCAGATGTAAATCTTAATACTTGTTAAATCAAAACATAAGCAATTACTGACCTCCACATTTTTTAAAAAACTAAATCATACACGCAGGCACATCTTTTTTTAATGACGCAGAAGATGACATGATGTGAGGACAAAAAAAAAGATTTTAAACAGAAATTGTGATCATAATGTTTCTAAATCATCTTTCTCAATTTAAAATAGTTATAATAATGTCTGCAACAACAATTGTACTGATCTTATTCAACATTCTTGTGTGTTTTCATATCACTGACACTCTTTGTCTCATGGGGTTATAGATCTTGCAGGGCTGGGGATCATTGTAGATACTTTACTGTCTGAATATCATCCGTAGTTGCTCACCATATTGACATTAAAAGCAGTTCTATTTGTCCCGATGTGACATTATGTTGAACGAAACAGTAAATCTCTTTGGATGGAATTTGAATCCAACACAATACCTGATTTGTGATGATTTATTCATGAACTGTAAAGAGGGGGGATTTATTGGGTTTGTAAAACGGATTTTTAAAAAAATTAATTATCAACATTCTTTCTAAACAAAAAAATGTTTTCTTTGATACTGAGAAGGATAGAAAAAAAAACAGTTGGAGTCAACAGTTTTGATTGGAACCTTCTTGTCTTCAGCTGCTTCTTCTGGATCTGCTCCGTTGCTGAAAGTGATGCACAGACAGAAAAATAACAATAAGACAGTCTGTTCTTCCTGCTTCATGATGTTTTCACAACTAGAACATGTTGTCTTGAGATCCACATGGCAGAGTTTTGCTTGTAGATTCCAAAAAAGGGGGGGGGGTCTGATGTTGTTCTCCCAGCGGCAGACCTTTGGGCCACGCAGACAGGCAGGGGGAACCTTGATAGCCGCAAGAAAGGGGTGAGGGTGCTGTTTGACTGCTGCGTCTGTCTATCAGGAGATTTGTGTGAACGCTGAGGGCGCGGATTGAAGACAGTGTCAGGGCGATACCCTTGACGCTGATGTGATCGAGTAGACAGCTGCGACCTGGTCCTTTCTTTACCCAGCACCCATCCTTTCCCCCCTGCAACTCAAACCACTTCTCTTTACAAGACAGGTCCCCAAGAGTGAGGGATAACTTCAGCCAAGTTATTAGACCTAAAGAACATCCCTGTAATTTATGCATGATTGCTGAGCAATCTGAGGCAATTCATCATTTTCTTTTCTATCTTTCTTTTTTTAATCTGTTGGTGTCTTGTTCCTTTGGACTTTAATCTTTAGGGCTATTAGGAATGCCTGTGAAATAGCTGGTACAGCTAAGGTGACAGTGTGACATTGGTACGATCATTGTGCAGGTTTGTGATACTGGGGGAAAGCAAGCTATTAAAGAAAGAGGATTTGACTTTAATATTTAAGATATTTTTATGTAATTGTTTGACTGATAGAAGCTCTTAGTTCATGCAGCCAACAGATAAAGTAGGCCTATTCATTCTATTTTTTTATTTTATTTTATTTCTTAAACAATGTACCCAATGAAAAACAACATGGTATATTAGATATTTGCCAACAATCCCATAAGCTATGAAATAATTTGAATGCTTTGTCAGCAGTTTAAGAAGATGTGTCTAGCTAGCATTGTGTAATGTCATCCTGTGCTTGCAGAAGAAATCTGGGAGAAGATTCAAATTTTGTCGATTTGCTGATTGCAAAGAGTACGGCGCTAAGAGTATATGGTCATTAAGCGTCATTCTCTCCGAAATAGTCTTCTAAACTGTAAGCAAAAAGATAAACAAGTAAAACATGGTTTCAAACATTAGTTTTGGGCCTATACAGATGAATACACAAAAACAGAACAAAAAGTTCTGTATTTTTTTGTCACTTAATTGAAAATGTAAAAATCATATTTTCTACAAAATCAATGCACATTAAAATATTTCAAACTATTAATTTTTTGTTCCTTATGATAGTTAAAGGTAATTAAAACCCAATATTTCTGCAAAATTGTGAAAAACAAAAAGTAAAAAAATACTGTTGAAATTCATAGTGTCATGCTTTCATCAGCTAAAAACACTTGCAAAACTTTCTTGAGTCTCCCACTTTAGTGTCTCAGTCTGGGTCAGCAGCTACTCAGTCATGAGTGAGACTTCTGTTTTGACAGATGTCCAGAGAACAGCCATTGACACCATTCACAAGAGGGGAAAGTCACAAAAAGACATTGTTAAAATAAGCTGGTTGTTCAGATTGCTGTATCCAAGCATATTAACAAAATATTTAAATGGAAAGAAAACATTTGGAAGGGAAAGCCACAACCTTAAAGAAACTGGAGCAAAACCTATTCAAGAATTTGAAGGAGTGACGGGGCTGTGTGGTGGTGTATTGGTTAGCACTACACCAGAAGGCCCTGTTTCATATTCCAACTGGGACCTTTCTTTTCTGCGTGGCACTCTGACATTCTCCAACAGTGCCTCATAGGCTAACTGATGCATTTGAAACTGTCCCGAGGTGTTATTGTGTGTGGCGTACCCTGCCAATACCCAACAGTTGTGACCCTGAAAGGCATTAAATGGGGTTAGATTGATGGCTCAAGGAGTGGAGTGAGGCTGGAGCATCAATATTACCCCACACAGACAAAAACTAGACATTGCTGTTGGATTTCTCCTGTCAAACTATTACTGAACCAGAGACAACATTAGGAGCATCTTACCTGGAGTTGGTGTGTTTGGTTGGCCAGCGAACTCTCCTGATCTGAACCCACCTGAAAATGTATGAGCCGTCGTCCAGAAGCAGAGGAGAGACGCCAGACCCAACAATGCAGATGACCTGAAGGCAGCTAATAGAGCCAATTGGGCTTCAATGACACATTCACAGAGCCCACAGGGGGTCTTCTCCACGTAACGGAGCATTGATGCAGTAAACCATGTCAAAGGAGGTCCAACCAAGTATTGAGTGCATAGTTTTCAGAAGCCTGACATTTGTGTTGAAGACAATCCTTTTCGTTTGGGATGATGTGATGTTCTGAATTTTCAAAACACAGACTTTTAGGGCTTAATTATCTATGAGCAATAATCATCAAAACAGCAAGAAATTAAGTCTTAACCATTTAAAATATGTGTGATGATTACAAATAAACATGTTTTGAAATGATACTATAATTTTGGAGATTTACCTGCAGTTAAAAAATGTGAACAATCACAGCTTCAAATTCTGTTCTGTTTGTAATAATTAGCTAAATTGTTTGCTTAGATTTTTAGCCACAATTTCTGTAGTCAAAATCTAAGATAATCCATTAAATATGTCACCAAAGACAATTTGTCTTTTTTCCATATTTTTTTATTACTTTTTTTTTCTTTTATCATGGGTTCTGGCAGACAGAGTGAAATGTCCACAGTGCTACTTCTGACCCTTCGTCCTGTTTGGTTATCCATCTGTGACTTCCAGGCATAGCTAACGGATGCCGACCTTGCTCCCATGTTCTCTCTTGGTTGCACTCAGGATCTATCAGCCTAGGGATGTGTCTTGATTTACCCTCCTTGTCCCTTTACCTCTTTATGCTGGTGGAGTGTCACTGCAGTTTACTCCTTGGCTTGTTGCAGGCTGTTGTAGTCTAAATGGGCTCAGTAGAGGCTAATTTAGTGAGTGAACAGCATGAGCAAGACTTGGAGAGCAGAAGGCAAAAGAACTAGAAGACATTTGTTAGAGGACATGCTCTGTAGTGACCCTAGCTTGTCTTTATGATAATATTTACATATCCGTTTTGGGTTTTTCTAATCAAGTTTTAACATGGAAAGCCTGTTATCGACAACGAAAGCATTTCTAGGAGCTTTTAGGTGGTTGCAATTCATTGTTTCTTGGCTTTAAATAAAAACGCAGATTTACTATAACTTTGTTGGAAACTTTCTAGTCTATGTCAAAATGACACATCAGCACATTCATAGCAACTGCAGAAAGTTTAAATTACAGAAAGTCTTTCTTAGCCTGCTGAGTATCTCAGAAACATTTTTTTCTAAAGGAAGTTTATAATAGTCTTTAGGGTCCTGTATTGGCAATTTAAATTTTTTATATTGCAATTGACGTATTAGTTTGACATTTTGGGAAATATGAACATTTGTTTTCTAACTGGGTGAAATTAGAGAATCGATATCACTCTGGCCAGCAGTCTATGTAACCTTTGTTAAGCGACAGATTGGACTGTAAAAATGGTAAATGTTCAGAAGTTGAGCTGCAGGTATTTTTTGCTTTGAAACAAACAGAAAAATGTGTCTTCAGTATCCATACTTTCCTCCAAAGCATTTTAATTGATATGCTTATTAGCAGTAGCAGAGATAGAACATCCAATATGGGGTGTGTGTGTAATTTTAATTTAACAAATTTATTTGCTTTTGCAATGTGACGCTTGCATTAAAAATTACTTAATTTTCATCAGTAATTATAATATTGACTCAAAAATTGGGGGTGGGCAAATCCTTTTACAGAAGGGCACTGCCCCCTTGCCCCCCTGGAGCTCCGCCCCTGCTGCTAAGTGATACAAAATATTAGCTGTATTTCTGAACAAAAACTACAAGCATAAACCTTTTTAAATTCCATCTTGTAGTGTTAATACTTCCCAAAAAAATATTTTTACTTTGCTGTAATCAGTAACTGAGTCAAAATTTGTGAGGATTTATAGGCTCACACAGATGGTTGTGGTTCACGCTCCTAATGCATTCACGAGTACGAGTCATTTTTCTCAATGTGTCACAGTGCAGAGCTGCCTTTTCCATATAATTACTGAAACAGAAGAATGTGATTCAAGTCGTATGTTATTGCTTTTTTTATTTAGAGTTTCATCCCCTTTATTTCCAATGTTTTTGTGGATATTTTCCTCACAATACAGGAAAGAAACTATCATGGGTTCTAGATAATCTATTATGAAGTTGGACTGTGTAAGTGTGCTTTCTTGTTTTTATGTGGGTGTGTGCTCTCCAGCGTGCTTGTGTTTGTCAGTCTAAGCCACATGGGTTTTTTTTCTTTTGTTTTTTTTTTTTTTTTGTTGTTTTTTTTTTTTTGGGATTGTAACTCCAAACGTTTCATTGACAGTCAAATTGATTTCCCACCGGTCGATTCTGCTTGAGTTTACACAAGGAAGCACAGAATTACAGTGTTGGATATCCTTTTGTTCTGTACAGTTGCATCATTTTATTTGCTTTTTACAGCATTACCACTAACAAAGGGACTTTACAAAACCTAAAAGAGGAAACTTTTGCCAGATTTGCTATTTAAATTAGAAGCATTTTAAAGTACTTTTATTTTTTTATGAAAAATTTAGCAAATATGAAACAAGCTGATAAAATAGCAACAGCTCAAATGGTTAAGACATGCAAATGTGAGTGAAACTTTTTTTTAAAGTTAAAGTATTTGGTTTAAAAATGATCAAGCGACTAATACTCAAAATAAATACGTAAAATGTTAGTGGGAGTACAATGGTATGGAAACTTAGAATTCAGTTTTTTTGTTTATTTTGTGTTTTGTGTACATTTTTTTTTTGTGTTTTTTGTGCTTATTGTTTAAAGGACTACATAAAAACTATAAGATGACCTGCAATTAAGAGTTGAAAATCTACAATATGTCTGTGTCATAGACTTACCTTATCCACAGACATTACAGAGCTAAACGTTGAAGTAGTGCTAAAGATTTAGCAGTATCATTTGTTTATTTTTGTTTGTGTTGATAAAACTACGAGTACAACAACAGAAAACAAGTTGCAGCCAAAGTTTTCTTTTGTGCATTTGTAATTCCATAAAAATTAGAACAAAAAACATGAAAAAGAAGTTAGAATGAAAATCACTTTTTCTTATACACTGATTGCAGTACGAATAGAAGAAAAAAAACACGTATATAAGAAAAGTGACCCCTCTCTTCTTATGAATATGATGTGGACCTAATATGACCAGTGTTAGGGGTAATAAATTACAAAGTAACAAATTACTCTAACTTTATTATATTGTCAGTTTCAGAGTAACGTTATAATTAGTTCAAATTTTGCTAATTAAATAACAATTTCTAGACTACAGAAACCCTCATTACTTCATTACTCACATTTTTGTGCAGTGAAACCATCAGTGACTAAAATGCATGACTTGTGTAAACCCCTGAGTCTGACATTCTGCATTTACATGTGCAAAATGTCTTTGATTGGATTAGAATAGAACTGTGTACAAAGGCCCTGAAAAAAATTCTTACAATTATAACAAACACGCCACACTTTTGATCGAAATAAATCGTTTTTACACGTGAAGAACATCAAAAATACCGGAAACGACCCTAGAAGAAGAAATGGCGAGTTTCGTTGTAAACGAACAAAGCTGCACCATAGAGCGAGATGATCTCCTAAGCGTGCTTTTCATATTTTTTATATTATTTTAAGTGATGATTCGCACAGTTTTCTGAATACGTGCGACCAGTGCTTTATTCTTGGCTGCACGGACACGGAAGAAGTGTTAAGATTTGGTTACTATGTACCATGTAACTTCCATGCCTTTATTTTGTGGGTTTTACAATCTTGTTTATGCTAGCTTTATTCATTTTAGAACTTGAGTAAAAAAAAAAGTAAATTAACAAGAAGTGAATTCCTTTTTTAATTAGGGAATGAGTAATGTGGTTTAATTACAATTTAATTCAGTAATCAAAGTATTCAATTACTCAAAGTAATTTACCCAACATTAATTTGACAGTGGATAAATGAGCTAACAAATGAAAAGAAGATAGAAGCTCAGTTAAGATCTCACTCCTTTTTTTTTGTCTCCTGTCGTTGTCCTTTTTCGTTTATCATCTATTGTGAATAGATACATGTCATGTTTGTTTACGGGATGTTGTAACACCCTCTTGTTAAGTGGTTTATGTATTTTTGCTTTTCGATTTTTGGTTTTGTTTGTACCACTAAACTTAAAGAAAAACAACAACAAATAATGAAGGATGAATGACATTTGGAACTACTTGACTTTATTTTCTATTACAAAAGGATTTGAAAGAAAATTCTATATACTGAGTTTCTTTGAGTCCAACAGGGAAGTACTTCCTTGCTGTGTTTTTTATCATTCAGAATGAGTCATGGATATACTTTTACCACAGCTGAACAAGTACATTCAACTGAAGAACAGTAGCTTTGACTCCCAAACGGGCAGAGTTGCAGGAGGCCAGAGGGCAGTATTGGGATACGGTGTGGCTGTCTTCAGAGTACATGGCTGCTCTTCAGAGACCATTGTTGTGCACTGCATCATCTCGCAGTCTGCACTGAGCCTGCAGGATGTGTTGCTCCGTTTGATGGTTCCAAGATGACACGGCGGAGCATTTTTCTTTCATCTGGGTCTGGCACTTTCTTCTTGTCCATTTTTTTTTTCTCATCAAACTTTTTCTTTCTGATTGTTCTTTTCCCCTAATAGTTTGTTGTGTCAACACGAGGCCCCCACATTTTATTTAAAATGACATAGAAGAGAGGACAGCAAAGATAGTTAGAGGTTTGAGAAAACCTTTGGGAACAGCAGTTTTCTTTCAACCGGGGTGATCTTTATGGGACACAAGCATTTTGAGACATCTGGAAAGTAAAATGTTGGTGACAAATCAATAATCAGAAGCTCTGTTATAACCCATCTAATTTCATGTTTCTATAGCTCGATTCTTGCTTTCCTCCTCTGACTCTTTTGCTTTTAGTGGGCAGAAGACAGACAGTACAGAAAAATTCTGCGATCAGAGATGGAAGGATGCTGTCAGTCATGTCCTGGTAGAGAAAGAGGTTGAATGTGGTCAAACTTATTCAGAGTCGGATAAGAGCCATCTGACACGCCTCATAAGAATCAATCTCTCCATTTTCCAAAGCACTCAGTCCTCTTATGTCATTCTCCATCCAACTTTTTCCTCCCACTCTCACTCTTTGACATTTTCTTATGTTAATCACTAGCAGAAGTTGTATTTCAAAGAGGTGGACAGAACAGTATGAATCACACCAATTCCTGTCTTTCTGCGAGCTTTTTGCAAACTCTGAGATCCCAAATGTTTTGAGGTATTTTTACCTTGATCCAGACTTCATTTACAAAACATCAGCATGAGTTGAACCTTCTCTGATTAGTCAAATGGAGCAAGCCAATACTTAGAGGTGTAATAATTAGCAACACATGGTAGGCCTAAAGGTAAACAGTTCATAACAGCCACATATCCAGTTTGGCATGCAAAGGAAATGTTTTGCACATGTTTTATGGGTGAAAACCACAAAAGCATGTTCTTTACGAATGTGGCACCCTTCAAAATCCTTATAAAATGCTTTTCTGCATGTTATAAAACAAAGGGATGCTTAAACAATTCCTTGTCCCCAACTGCTACAATGATTAAATTATTTCCTATTTCTTTAGTCCTATCATTGATTTTTAACTGGAATTTTGTTTTCGCTCATCTGCTTCCTCTTCTCAAATTTCTGAAGTTACCAAAGCCGTAGTCAAAACTGCCTTACAGATAGCCACAAGCTGTTTGCGGGCAAAAAATGGGCAAGAAATATCAGTTGTAGACCGCTTTGTCAGCCCGTAGAGCACACATATTCAGCCACATTTTTTCTACGGGCATGCTGCGGGCGACATGTCTTCACTAACACTTGTGAGAGAGGTGAGAAGCAGGTGTGTTGTACGGATTTTTCATTCTTTCAGCCTCCCGCCCCCAAATCCTTCGCTTTGCGCTCTGCGCAGGATTTGTGCTGTTCAAGTAGTACATGCACGGTCTTTGCACACAGCCTGAATGTTAGAATTTGGAAAATTAGAATGTAGTTTGTCTGCACCTTACGGGCACTTGAGGTGGCCACACAAGCCTGGTGGGAACTGCAAGACATACATGTGCTCCCCTGATCTGAAAACCTGCAACACCAGAACGGGTTAACCCCCCCCACGTGGGTGCATGTTACTGAGGCTAGTTGCTTGGTTCAGATGTTCTAGTATTTTTGTTTTATCGATAGCTGTGTTTTTCAACTTCTTTTAAGCCAATGTACACTTTTTCCTTGACAAAAATTCAGTGGCATACCAGAGTCCAAAAATGTAAAAAAAGGAGAAAATATATTGTCTATATTGATGTCCAGTCCCTCCATGGTCTCGTGTGTGTTTTTTTTTTTAAATAATTGTGGCAGAAAAGGTGGAAGTTGCAGCTGTTTTTCCTAAATGTTCTGATGAAAATTTTGATAGTTTTCAGTAATAATTTTAAACTAAATGAAACTTTCTCCAGGTCACTGTCTTCAGTCCAGTTTATCAAAATGCAATTTTATGTAACTTCACCAAAAAAAAATCTTTCTAAACAGTAATTTATTGTTTGAGATATATTTTTTAAATGTTTGTGCCAGAGTAAATGTAATTTTGAAACATTATATGATCACAACATGCTTGATAATTTTACACAAAAAAGACCAACATTATATTTATGACTATGTTTAATTGTAACTACAGAAAAAGTGAAGATTTTGAAGTTTTTTCTTTTGTCTTAATCAAAATGTAACTTTAATAAAAAAAAAAAAAATGTTTTGTCTTTTTGGGTAGATTCAGTTCATCTTAAATGGCCCTGCATCTTAATCCTGTTTCTTTTATTTTATTAATACTTCTATCTAAAATGAACTTGGACCAAAGACTGGGATGTCTGGCTGTTTAATAAGCATAAACCTTGCAGGAGAATCAAGCTGTTTACCTCTGATTACATTCAGAAGATTTGAAAACAGTTCGAACAGACTGTTTGATACATGCGTTTGTGTTTTAAGACCGTCATTGTAGTGCAGAGACATCACTTTAACCTAATGTAATCATAGGAGATGTAGTGCTAAAACTGACGACAATGCCGAACAGACTCGCATCCCTGAGCTTCATTATTTTGTTCACTTTTTCTGATTTTTCATATTCCTAACTTCTCAGTGTTTAATCAGGGCCTGTTTGGACGAACACAGAGCCGATATCCTGGCGAGGGTCACTGTTTTTAGATCAGAGAACATGCACAATTTCCCACAGTACACCTGACTATCTCTCGCGGTACACTGGTTGAAAAACCCCAAAAACGTATCAATATATTTTGTTGTCCACTTGCAGACTGTTGTCATGTCATTAAAATAATCTGGCCTAATGGGAATTATCTGAATTGATTTAAATCATTTTTCCTTTTTGTGCAGCTTTGACGAGCTCTGTTATGAACTGAAGCTTTAAAAAGGAATGGAGTTGAATTAAAAACATATTTCTTGACTTGTTCTGTGTATAATAATTTTTTTTTAGCTCAATGGAGAAGCATTAGTACCTTCCAGCTTTATTTTAACATATTTTACTGACTTTTTGCTGTAAATAATTCCCACAGCTGTATATGAGATTAATACCTTAGTAATGGAGGCTTAATTCTTACATCAGACAGAAAATCACACTGATTTCTTCCGTACTGGAGTCATTTCTCTGGCGGTTTTTTTTTTTTTTTTTTTTTTTTTTTCCCCCCCTTAAAAATTGCACCTGCTACTTATGCAAATCCCTTTTTTTGTCATTTCTTTTTGAAATGTTGTCTATAGATGCACCAAATTGACTTGAGTCAACAGATTAGTTTCTTTTTTGTTATTCTTTTCCTCCCCCTCTTCATCATTTTCTGTGTTTTCCAATGCCTTACTCTCGCTTGGTCGTCTTTACCAGTTTCCCACATCAAAAGAGTTTGATGGTTTGACAGGATGGGCCCTGGAAACTGCTTCCTCCCTTCAGACCCACCAGACTCTGCTCCCCCATTGAACTGTTGTGTGCCCCATTTTTTTTTTTCCTTCCATAGCAACTATGAAGCAGGCTGAGCATGAGTGAAAAGAGTGAGGTCTCCAGTGGAAGCAGCATCTTGTCTCAGACAGCTGTCTCCTAAAAAGACAAAAGGAAAAAGAAAACAAAAACAGAGAAAAGGGAAAGTTTGGGGAAAGTTGCCCCCTCTCCCCAGTCCCCCCAGCCAGCTCCCTTGCTTAAGTATGAAAAACAACAAAAGAGGAGATGCTTCACCGCAGAATAATTTCTAAATACTTTTAGGCACAACCTTTACGAACTTTAGCTTTCCAATAAATGTAATTTTTGATTACTATATTATACGCAGGGCGCTCCGCTTGATCGGTTTCCAAGCAACCTGTTCACTTTATGCATGCTGCAACTGCTGACTGACAATCTTAAAGCCTCCATTCGTGGGATCCCCTCTGTAGAAGTAACCCACATTTCACTCTATTTTAGACTTAATGTCAAACACAAGGTCTCACCAAAAACATATGGGTCTCTCCACTCAACATGTATCAAAATACAGACTGGTTCCCTGGGAAGCCTGCGTGAGCAATTCTTCTTCCTCTGTCACTTCTCTACCAGTTTTTTTTATTTTTTATTTGGATGTAGAGCGTCAGGGCGACTTTAAAGTCGGGCTATGTCTGCTGGATTACACCAGAATCCCAGTAGTTTTAAACAGTCACACTCTGCCTCTCAAAGCCAGACACTTTGGTTTGGAACGTTTAATAAAGGAGCTTGGGATTCTGCAGTGACAAGCGAAGCATTTTGTAAGGGTGGAACGACAGAGACAAGTAGAACTCAGCAACAAGGATTTGCCTTTTTTTTGGTTTTATTTTATATTTTGTCTCCAAACTTTCATTTTCTGTGTTACTCTTCACAAACATCAGCAAGAGAGACTTGTCAATGACAATTGTTAAATTATCGATTTTATATGAAGAGAGTCCCGGTTCTTATTTCTTTTTTCTACTTTAAAATGTACTCGTAATTTATCTATTACACTGTTTTTTGTGGAAATGTTTGACATCTATCTGTTTAGAACAAGCCCCGTTTCTTTTTTGTAAACATGTTTTATTATACTACACAATAATTCCATAATGAATCTGAAACTGTGTTTAACAAAAAAAAAAAAAAAACTCCATTCTAAGTGGTAAGTCATTACTTTTTTTATTGGGAAAATCACCAAAATTAAGATTAAGAGTTTTTATGTTTTATTACATCTAGAGACGAAATAAAAATGTATAAATCTACAAACAACGCAAAGACAAGGTCAGAACAAAGAGAAATGTCTTTTTTTTAAAAACAGGCAAAACTCCATTAAACTACATACAAAGTCCAAATGTTTTATTCCAAAGAGTATCACAATTGTGTAACAATGCTTGAGCTAAAAACCTTTACATTAACTTTTAAAGGAAAATAAAGCTGATGAAAGGGAGATCATGTCAGTGTCAATGCATGTCATTGCAAACAGCCAAAGTGATTGGCAAACTCACCAGTTTAGTTCCAGTTTATTTCAATAAACAGAGCCGTAATTGCCTTTTTAAATAAAGAGTTAATAAAAGAGAGTCCCACTCAGATCATCTTTTGATTTGTCAAAGCATTCCCACTTATGTGTTAAACATGATCATGTCTGTTTTAACCAAATTAATATAAAAAATATTGTCGTTTTGTCTGTTCTAGATTCACAATAATATGATGAAAGAAACGCTCCAGAAAAGTAATTTTAAGCTTAATTTTCTTTAGATATGTCCTATATGAAAAAAGTGCCACAAAAACATGCTAAATACACAAAACCCCCCACAATTTTAATCAGAGCTGGTCTTAAAAGTGCCTAAAAACTAAATGGTTTTACTGTTTTTCAAAAGAACAAAGTTTAAACCTTTTCTTTTTTTTTCATCTCACTTGTTAAACACAATGCGTAGCCTGCTGAACAGCCTCCCTCATGCTACCTCCTCTGTCAGCTTCATTGTGTTTATCTATCCTCGCTGTCATTCTTATCAACGAAATGGTTGGTGAGAGTATGGATCCAGTTCATTACAATCCATCATTTATGACAAGTACACACAGTAATCTCTTTTAAACAGCAGGGAATGATGCTGATGCTGCATGGCAGAAGAGGCCATACAGTATTATGGACGTGCATATTGATAATCAATTTTCTTCATTTTTAACCATCAAAATAGTTTTTCCCAAAACTAAATACACAAGGCAATGTTGTGGATTCACATCCTTTAAAGTAAATACTCAAAGCTGAATTGACTCATTGCGATGGAGTTATTGCTAATAACGGCGCTCCTCCTGGCAGTCGGAGCACATTAAAACCACACTTTTCACTTGAAGAAATGACTAAGCCGTTATTTTTAAAGTGTATAGATAAGTCAATCGCACCAGTAAATTTCTATTCAAGAGATTGAGATGCTGTGGAGGCAAAAAAAAATTCTTAAGCTCATCTAAAAAAAGCATACACTTATGATAAATAGGGAGGCAGAACAATGGGGTGTGGTGACATCAAATGTCACTATTGCTTTGCAATTGTGTTGAACTTTTCTTCAGTGATCAGTCACACAAGTGACTATTTTATTTATTTATTTTATTTTATTTTTTTGCAGATTTGCTTGGTTTCCTGGTTCTTGATTTGCTAAAAATGGCAACTTGGGATCCATCCAATCACACTGCAACAGTACATGACTGCCTTTTTTATTTTAACAATTAATTTGTTTTTTGATACTTAATCAGAGGAAATTAAGATATTTGCTGAAAAACAACTTCAAGTGTAAAAAAAAAAAAAAAAAAACAAATTATTGTAATTTCCTGTATCACTTAATGAAAACTACAGTAGAATTCTAATTTCTGTGCTTTTTTTGTTTTTTCTTTTTCCCATCATACTTTTCTGCAACTTCCACCTGCCTGCAGGTTCAAATGTTCTGACAGAAAGTTATCCCTCAATTATATGTTTTCTTTGTTGTCAAAAAAAGGAAAAGTTAAAGGAGTTATCAAGAGCTACATCGGAGAACTTTCTCTGCCACTACTGTTGGAATTTGTGTGGCAAAAATACAGCTTACCCAAAACTGAAACGCTTTTGATGATCGCTTTCTGCGCTACCCCCTGGGGAGAGGTTCTGATGGCTCCAAGTTCTTCGCCTTTTTTTTTTCCCTGTGGGCCTTGAAAAGCAGATCCTGTCTCGACGAGCCAGTTGGCTTGGTGTGGCGCAGTGACCGCATCGCCATCTTGGGCTTAGAGTCTGTCAGTCAGTCACAGTCTGTTGGTTGTGAAGCAAAAGTTCCTCCCTGTTCTGGGTTCTTTGTCTAAAACGTCGCTGACCCTGCAGACGATTTGTGCAACACTGAAACCTTTGGCCTCCCTCCTTTCTGTGTTTCCTATCCAAGATGGAATTCACTGGCGCCTTCTGCCTTCAGGTGAGGCCTGCAAGTCCAGAGATAGTTCTGCACAGTTGTTCAGATGCACACACATGTACAAACTCAACAGCACTTGCTTGCAACACAAAAGCAGCCAAGATTCCTTTTTATTTGTATTCCAAAACTCTGCAAAGCTAGAACAGAGCAGCCATGACACCAATTTCTTCTTCTGTCTGTGTGCCATGCCAGTTGCACATTTTCCCAGAGGGCAATGTACCGTAGTGGTGACCTGAAGTTACCAGGACTACAGAATATATTATGACAGACGTTAAGCGTGAGAAGGCGCAGCTCTCATCACCCATCACCTCTGTGAAATGAAGGGGGCCTGAAAGCAGCCAGCCACCCTGCTGGACACAGCTCAGCTGTTAGAGGAACTGTTTGACAGGAGTGGCAGGTACTTGACCTTCTCTCTTGCTTTTTCTTACTCTCACTTCTTCTCTCTTGTCTCACACTCTCTTGTTCAGTGTCACTGCCTCGCCGCCGGCTGCCCAGCCACTCCCAAGCCTATTGGGTGTTGTCAGAGAACTAACAGTCCCTGCCCGTTTTGCTGTGCCAACAGTTGTTTGTTTCTTTCTTTTCACAGCAAGAATCCCAGACAAAAGACCTTATGCTGCTTCAGCATCATCTGCTCTGGCATATCAATAGTTTGTTTGAAAATTGCATTTTTTTTATAGATAAGTTATAGGAAGTGTAAAAAAAAATATATATATATTTTAATACCCCTATCTGATCACCTTTTGATCAGTTTCAAGTGTTCCCAGGGGTCTTTTAGGAGGTATTCAGACTCAACACATTAATTCCACTTAAAGTTTGTCTAAATACATCCAAGCGTACCCTGGTCCAGGACCAAGTACCACCCTCAAACCCATCCTTGGAGGTGGTCTTGGTTCATTTCCAATCAGACTGAGCTCCGGTACGCTCTGTGTTTTCCTAAGTCTTAATGGGCCCTGTGTTCAGAGCAGAACAACTGGACCAAACGGCCACCGTAGTCGGGCATTACAGGATGTAAACAGAGTAGGAAGGAAGCAACCATGAACTGGAAACAAAGACGTACATGGATCTTGTTGTCTACAAGTGATGGTAAGAGTGGAGCAGAGCAGGGAGCTTGTGGCCCGCCCAATTTTCTACATCACAAATTCAATCTTTTTTTTTTAAACAGCATTTTTTTATCTGCTCCTGATTCGTGATTTGAAAAAAAGACATACTCAGAAATGTTAAGTTTAATTTTGTGTCTAATAATGTGTCTTCCATCATCAGAAAATGTGGCCTTTAATATGTGATGTTGCACAAAGATCATTGGATTAGTATAAAAATGTACTGGGGGAGACAAATAAATGGAGACCTCTAATCCCAAGGATGATGGCTTGTCTACTGTATTCTGAGTCTGGATCTGCATGTTTGCCCAGGGAGCACAGCTGAATTTTTAACAGCCTTGATGCACATTTTCATTTCTACAGCAGACAGTGTGCCATGTATTCGTCTCTCCCAACAATGGTAAAATGTCAGCATACTTTCAAGCATCTCTAAATTAAACATTCCTCCCTCTGAGGATACAGCTATAAAGTCATTCTTCCACACAGAACTATTTTTCCTTTCTTTTCTATTTTCACAGTTAGCAATTTTTTTTGTGAACGAGAGACTTGGGGTAGTTTATTAATGAAAGTTAAATGTGCATTTTATTCCAAGTATTTTGTAATTTTAGCTAAAATCACAAATAAAAACTTTCTGGCTGCCCTCCATGGTCACACATGGTCACTTAACTAAAGTGCCAGGTCTTGATTTGTGCCATGGCAAGGAAAAAAGTTGAAGACAAGACTTAAGAGGACGACTTGGATATTTTATTAATAGGATGTATTAATATTCAATGGCAGTGGGACAATGGTGTTTCTTTTTGCAGAAGCATAATGAATAACCAAGTGCCTCTGAGGTACCTGATTCGTCAGCATGAATATTCAGGCATTGGAAGAGCATGATGGAGTTTTCGAGGGCCTCTTTGCTCTGTAATTGTGGATCACACCCCAGCATTTTGTTTCACCCAACTACTCACTTCTCCACGTGCACACTCAGGCAATTTGAATAGGACTAGCAGCACCTTGAGACCGATGCCTATAGATCTGATCTGAAACTTTCAATAATGAACCTCCCATAGAAGCTGGGCTGATTGATTACACTGCTGTTGTTTTGTTTAGGTTTTTAATTGATTGATAAATTGTTGGCTGAGATGTGATTGATTATGAAAAGTCAGGATTGGGTTACTGGTGAGAGGTTGCATCTTGCTTTGTTTAATTTAGTCGATGAATCCCACTTTGAGTTGTAATGCTTGTAATCCCCTTTTTGTCCTTGTGGTCAGACACTTTTTTTTTTTTTTGTTCCCTCTCTCGTCTCCTGGGTTTCAGTGAACATATGTTTTTGTTCACGTGTTGTTAGCCTGAAGCACAGGATGTCCTGTTCTTGCCAGGGAAGTAATATTTGATCGTGGCATTCTGCAAATGATTTCATTACACACCTCAAAGACTTATATTTTATAGAGCACACACAAGGACATGTAAATCTTTTAAAGTAAAGACAGATGACGAGTGAAAAATGACAACAAACTAAACACAGCTATAACTATGTTGTCAACTGTTTTCATTTTGAAATCAAAAACTTAGGATTATTTTTAAACTTTCAGATTGTCTGGATTTCATGGGTTAGCTAGAGAATCTGAAAGTGGAATTTTAAAATTTGTACAAATTTCTTATTTAAAAAAAGAAGCTAATTTATTAAAGAAAACTTCAATGAATTTGGTTAAATTGTTTTACTTTTTAAACTAGGCTGCATGATCAGATTCAGACTTTGCTTTGTTGAATTTATGGCTTCTGAACTATCCTGGAGTGAAGCTAACTTGCTTAAAGATCCACCTAAAGACATGTTTTTGATGTTTTTTTTTTTTTTTATTTCTTGTTACATTTTTCTGATATTGGAGGACATATAATAGGAAAATGAAGTTCAAAATTGTATTTCTGCACACTGTATTTCTTTAAATCATTGTGAATCAGGAGTAGACGAAAATGTGTTTGAAAAAGAGCCTATTTGTGCCTTAGAAAATAAGATGGACAGACAATAAGCTCCCTACTCCGCTCCATGCTTACGCATCCACTTGCAGACAAATAGATCAATTAATATTTTTGTTTCCCTCCTCTGAGCTGCCATCTGGCTCAAAACTGTGGAGCTCAATAGCTCCAATATTGTTCACCTTTTTAGTTGCACCAGCAATGTTAGATTGGGGATATAAGGGGCTGTAATCTAGGGGGGAGAGTATGTAGAATAATGAGCAACAGGGAGTGGGTACGGGGTTACATCCATTGACATCACTGAACGAAGCGAGATGTTGATGTCAACCATAGAAATTGCTTTACCCCTGGCTCTCGCGAAATGACGCCCAATCCATCACCATTGCTTCCTAAAACAATCGCCGTCATTATTAGGGTAACTACAATCATGAGTGAGCTTGTTCGTCCACACCTTCCACTGAAAGCGGGCTCTGGAGAAGCTGTCAATCAAATGTTCGAGGTGGGGCCAGCGGGTACCACGTGCTTTTACTGAGGCATCTAATTCCAGTCTAATGAATTGGTCAGTTTATAACTTAAATACTTGCACTAAAGAAAAAAATATAATGTAAAAAAAAGTTAGAATAAGAAGAAGGTTTCAGAGCAATAATGGTTATTCTGACAAAATGAGTAATAACTGTTTATTTCTCAATAGAACTATGAGATTTTGACTTTTTGGAGTTAGATGGTACTTCCTATTTGGAAATGCGAGAGGGGAGGGGTTGAGATCTCCAGTGAATATACAGTCAGTGGTTGCATCGCACCAATGATCCCGCCTTCAGCTAGGAGGCAAATTTCGATTAAACTACTGCCACTCTGCAGAAAATTTGTCCTATAAAACAGGTTTTTCATTTTTAAAATTTTGGCTTACAGCAGCATCATCATGATTAAAGATTCACTGGGAACACTTTTAAAATAGATCAAAAGATTATTGGAGTAGCTCTGCAAAGGCTTAATGACAAATGAAGAAAACAATCTTAGCACAAATTTGTTTAAATATAGTAACTTTTAAAATTAATTTGCTATGTTAAGTATTTACTAATCAGCATGAACAGATTCTAATTTTGTTTTGGTGAATTTATGGCTTCTGAAATGTTTTAGGGTGAAAATAACTTGTTTAAGTCCTTAATTTTGTCATCCCACCGTGCACATTTCCTAATGCACAGATTTCTCCTTCCTGGACACAGGGAGATTTACGAGCAGGACATGTATCATCACCATCTGCCAGCCTTGCTGCCAGATGTGAATGGCTATATCAAATGGTAGCAATCAAATGTGTCATATTTACAGTTGAAATACACAAGGATAACAATAAAAATGGAGGAAGTGATGCTCCTACTCATTTACACATTTAGTGGTGTTTTACCTTTTCCTGTCTTGAGTGAGAACTGAAGACATTTCTTTACTATGTGATATCAACTTGTACTTTCTAAATATGGAATCCTGCTGGTCCAGCAGATGCCGCACACTGATGTGGCAGAGCAGCATGAAGATGCAAGACACTCCGATGCATTTACTATCATTTGATTCTCTTCTGACTCCCCTTGCTTGCATAAATTTCTGCCCAAAAACTGCAGCATTAAACTTAAAGTTGAGTTTGCCACTAACGACTTTTTTTTTTGACCCACAGGACACTTAACCTATTTTTTGCTTTATCACCCAGTTTGGAGGATTGCAGTGTAGAAAAAGAAAACCTAAAGCAATTTATTTATGTTGACATCCGATGGGAGTAAACTCTGATCTGCATTTATAATTTAACTCTTTAGGACTGGATGTGGAATTATGGGTTTAAATCTTTTGACCTGACTAAATGAATAGTCACCTTAAATTTGAGTGGATTATTGCAACTGAAATTCCACATTTTTCTAATTGGTTTGAGGAGAAATTGCAAAAACTGGCCCCTTAGAAATAATGGGTAAGAAAAATGCTCTGACCACAAGTTCCTTTTTAAAGAAAAAAATTGTAGTAGCTAGCTGCATTTTCACTGACTGTGAAATTTCATTAATTGGATAATACATTTCTCTAATGGAAACACTACATTTAAAAACAAAACATGCAAGTTTTCCACTTGGAGGAGATGGTTTTTGAGGGGTATTAAAATTGATTTATTTTGCTGAACTGCAATGGAAACACTTTTTTTCTAATTAAATGAGTCACATCCATGTTTAGTTCCTTGGCAACGAATGGGACTTTTTCTAATTTTTGTTAAAAACTAAATACAGTTATAATCACAGGTTGGGTGCTGGCAACCAGCCTTACACAAAAACTGGGTAGAAGGAAAAACGTAACAAGGTAGGGAAAAGGTCCCTGATGATGTCACATCATTTTAACACTAGAGAACACATAAAGCTCAAATTTGGCTACTGTTTTTTTTCCATGTATTTTCAAAAAAATATATTATTTTTTGAATTAAGTTTTTGGCCAGTGTGAATTACTGCTAGCTAAAATGAACATAGTAGTAAAAAATAGTCGCATTGTTTTTTTTGAACCAGTTTTTTGCTCAGAAACATCCTTCAGGAAAGTTTTCTCCATCTGGTGGATGGCGATCAAAGAGGAGAAAAAACATGACCATGGCCCCAACTGATGGACAAAAGACGTTCTTACCTTTGAGGTGACCTGGCTCTCCCAGCTGGTTGCTTTGTATTGAAGCGAAGGAAGTAATTGATCAAACAGCTAATGACAACCCAGATCCACCCATGGACCCTTTTGGACACAATTTGAACTCATCACACACTTCGCTGTGGTTTTCACTGACAACTTGTAAACTTGTCTTAACACTTGATGAGAAAAGCTTTGTCATGTGTTGCATTTCAAACCAATTTAATCAGTTTTAGCAAAGTGGGCCAATGTGAGATCAGTCAGGCGATATCTCTTTTCTGCCTTTTCTTTATTAATGTCGCAAAAGTTGGCTTGTTTTAAAGACTCTCTGAGGAAAATTGTGTTTTTAGCATGTTCTGGTGGCATTTTCCTTTTGATGGAGGACAAGTTTAAAGACAATTAGCTTAAAAATGCATTTCTGAGCATTTATTTGAATTGTTTTCAATCAGGAGTAGACAGAAAAAAAGTTCTGAGCAAACTACAAGCTTTATGTTCCTCTCTATTCTGATTTATCCACATGTAGACTAATGGAATCGTGCACCGTATTTTCCGCACTAAAGAGTGCACTGGATTATAAAGCACACCATTAATTAATGGTCTATTGTCAAACATTGTCATTTATAGGGCACATCAATCAAGCCGCCTTAAGTGAGACAAGAGTCAGAGATAAGTCTGTCAGTCGGACTCAATTAACTGTTTACAGTAACTCTAAAACTCGTTTGTAATAACTCCCACCTCTGTTTTCAAAACCGTGTAGCTCTCAAAATTGCTTGGACATCAGTAATCACAACCAGAATTCATCCATACATAAGGTGCTCTGGATTATAGGGATTATTATCAAGAAAATGGCTTTTTAGTGTGCCTTATAATGTGGAAGATGTGGTACTACGTCATTTTTCTTTGTCTAAGTTGCAATTTGGCTCATATTTGTACTCCTGGATAGCTCCAACATCGCTCACCATTTTTGTTGCACCAGTAATGTTGGGTTGTAAGCTAGCACGAAAGAGTGTAAATGGAGAGCCCCCAGTGACGGAGAGGGGAAGGTGGTTTGTTTTAATTGATTACAATAGATTTTTCTAGTTTATTTTGGAATTTTGTTTGGTCTGCTTTCAAAGTTTCAAGTTTTTTTTTTTTTCAAAACTTTCCGCAAATTGAAGAACATTTGGTAACAGTTTGATTTACAATCTAAATCACAAAAATTCTAAATGCAAAATGACAAACTATAAGCATGATCAACAAAAAATTAACAACATTTGAACACATTCTAATATTAAGCATAAACTACAAACACAACTAAAAATAACATTTCTTATAAATCAGTTATGTTTGGATGAATGCTTTTTAAATGTTCCAGTAGTTTTGTTTTACCTGAACACGTCTCACTGACTAAAAACAAGTCTAAGTGAGTCGACCGTCTTTTTTTCTGTAGTGAAGAGCAGGTACATGCACTGGGCTTTGGACAGCCTGGAGGTTCCCTGTGGGATCCAGCAGAAAAGGCAGCAACGGAGTGAATGTTACTAACCCATCCTAGTTCCATTAGGGACAAAACTAGAGGATTACTGCCAGGGGCAAGGCTAATGACTGTATTGGCCACAGAAAGCCGGTTTACTGCAACTGTGGCAGGGAGGCGTGACGCCAAAATCTCCCACTAAGTCCCAGGGAGAGTGGCTTTAATAAAAGAAACCGGAAACACTCGCTCTGCCATCTTGCATCAAAAAAAAAAAAAAAAGTTTTAAAAAGTTTGTAAAAAATGAAAAAAATACATCTTTTAAGTATTGTTTTCCATTGATAAAACAATCATGTTAATAAATAAGTAAAACGAATGATTTGGAGTAAAACATATTATCTCTAAGCTTTAAAATATATATATATTTTTTAAATATATGACATTTTTGTGGAAAGAGGATGAATGCAGAGACATTCTCTCCACATTTAATTTAAAACATCTAGGTCACAAAACATTCATGAATAAGTAGGAGCATTCAGGCAGTGTGTCATCGTAGTAATCCAGCTGTAACATATATGTGGCAGAAATGTTCATCTGTTGTCATGCAGGAACTTGACACCATTCACTCTTTCTAAAGTTTGAGTTGACTCCGGCAAAGAAAAGCATCTTTAACTAGGACATTGAAACAGAGATGTGATAATAAACTGGGGACATAAAAAGGTTTTTCCATGGCACATTAAGGAGTAAAAAGGAGCCCTAAAAGCAACAGGAGACGTCCTGATCATCAAGATGCCTTTATATTCCTCACGACGTCGAGAGACCCTTCAGTTTGGTGACATTTAAGAATATCTGATCTGAAGAATTTCTTATCATTTGCTGCAGCTCCTTTTATACTCTCCCTCTTTCTGCTCTCGGTTGTGCTCTTCCTGTTCTCTTTCCTGTCTGAATAGCACACAGACGCACAGACACACATGCCTGGGAATTGATTTGGCTGGCTCAGAATGTGCAGGGGCAAAGGAGAGCGCTCATGGAGAAGTTTGTACAATTGATCTCCAGAGGGCTTGAGATGCAGGACTCACTCGTTTCTCCAACTCGGTCTCACTCTGTCACAACCTTTCTAGCTCACAAGCTTTCTTCCACTGCTGGGCTTATGTCTTTCTAAGCAAAACGTTGGATTTTTCTGGATTAAACGGAAAGGGGGGTGGATTACAAAACTAAGTTGGATAAAAATTAAAAAGGGAGGGGTGGTTGTGTGTCCCTGAAGGAAATTTTTTGGTAAATTTGGCAGTAAAACTGTGTCAGAGAACAGATTACTGAATTTCCTCCTGTGCTCCCCCTTTTGCAGGATTCAGTGCCTTACTTTAAGATTGGTTTCACTCCCATTTAGTCACACCTGCTATTTACCAGTCTATTCCTGTTTCACAATCTTGAAACATGTTTGCAATAAAATCAACTTAAATGTTGTGTTTTCATCATGAAACTGTATTTAGCTAAAGATCAGTATTGTGTTATTTGCTCTGATGTACAGCTGTGATGGCACCACGAGCAGAGAGCACAAAGAGTTTATCAGAAAGGATGCATG
Source organism: Adrianichthys oophorus (assembly GCA_036245035.1). Classification (NCBI taxonomy): domain Eukaryota; kingdom Metazoa; phylum Chordata; class Actinopteri; order Beloniformes; family Adrianichthyidae; genus Adrianichthys; species Adrianichthys oophorus. The sequence goes on along the minus strand of BSAI01000089.1, from coordinate 155,348 downwards.
GGCGAAAAATTTACATTTTCTAAAAGGTGACAAACATACCCACTGATGAGTATCTGCCCTGTGACTGGGAGATTGTGTGATGAATTCCTCTGTTGGGGTCATTCTAAAGGCTGTAAGTGAGACCCAGAAGCTCCTATCCTTAGCACGTAGGTCAGATTTATGAGCATTGCTGTGACTGCTGCTCAGTTCCCATAGGAGGTTGGTCAAACGCAGAGGATTCTTGAGGATGCTGCTGATACAAAGAGAACAAATTTCAAAAACATTTAGCAAAACTGATCAGTTTACCTGCTTGTTTATTATCTCTCAATAAAATGTTTGGGGATCTTCTCATTCATGTAAGATCTGTGTCATTTTCACATCTTAGTTTAAAATTAAGTTGTTTTTTTTGTGAAATTTTAGCTTCAAACTTTTGATGTACACACTCTGGCTCAAAAAAGATATTTTGCAATGCATTAAAAAACAAAAAATATTTTTTTGTAAGCACTAAAGCCTCGCGTGATGACTGGTTATTAGAGAAAAACATAAAGTAAATGGAAAATAGAGTAACTTTGTTATGAATTGTGCTTGTTCTATTCAGAGAATCTGAAGATTTATTGGAGAACTGTTCCGTCTGCAAAACAATTGATTTTCCTAAAAGTCTGATGTTATCCTCTGAAGAAAAGTTTTATGCAAAGTGAAATATTTACCTCTAAAGTGTGAAAAACATATGATAATGAGAGAAATAATCCTGGGATATCTGTCAAAGTATAGCTCTTTAAATGAAAACCCTCTCATCATATATAGTACTCCTGCTTTAGAGTGTAATGAGCTTATCTAAGAATACACAATTATTAAATCAACAGTTTCCTTGAATAAACTGATCTCCATGAGGAAATGTGCCAATAAAGACGTATAGTACGACTCGCCATATGGTGAATATTTAATTAAAAGAAAAAAAAACAAAAAAACAAGCATTAACACCATATGAAACAAGCTGGGGATGATTCATGTCTGCCTGCATTTTATTTCTGAAATCCTTGTATATTTGTGAAGGAGAAAAGTCGGGCAAAGGATTAAGGGAGAACAGCAAACTGCCAAAATCTGCAGCGCCTGTCAGAGTTTGGAAAAGAGAGAAAGAGGGGAGAAAAAATGTCAAGAAGGAGACTGCAAATGAGGTTTCTTTCAATACAGTAGATCGATGGGGATGCAGGAAAGGATGTTGTGCGCATTGATGAGATGAACCAGGAGACAACATTGTTTGTTGGGCTGTACGGTTTAAAACAATGTACTGTAAAGTGTATGCGACTAGAGAAATACAACAAGAATATGACAGTTTTTAGGAGATTTTCAGAGTAGGCACCACTTTATTACAAAAAATGCAACATAGATTAAAATTTCAGTTGCAGAAAGTGAAGCAAACCCTCTCTAAATAACACATACAGTGAAAGGCTAATTGAAACAGTATCACTTTTAAATAACCTTTTTTTTTTTTTCCTTGGAACCTTGATGGTGATCATTCATGGTCTCTGCATTTAGTGGATAACCTCCAATGACTTGCTAATTATTTTTAGGCATTTGTCCTTTGTGTTATTCAGTTCCCTGGGCTGGTCCTTTCGTTGGAAGAAGTGATTCTGAAGGACAGGCTTTCAGTAGTCGTCCGTGTCACCCGCCTTGTGGAGTATACACTCTTCAACATGAGGCCCATCATGGCAGACAAGTCCCAACACTGTTGATGAAACTCTTCACATCAGACAAATGTTTACTTGCACAGTCTTCTTTAGGTCTTCAGAGAATTTAACGGTACTAATCTCCACATCATACATGTACTAATGTATGTAAGTTACAATGTTAAGTCAATGTAAAGACGCGATCTGAGGTGACATGATTTGAGCAGCATGCGTGACGCTGTGTCAACCGATCAGGGACTCGGCTTTGAGCATGTGACGTTTTCAGTGACTAGATAAAAGGGTAGAAAAATAAATTCAGTATGGCCGAGCGATGCGAGGATTTTCATTCGGAACTTCCTTCCATTTTCTTAGCCTGCTGGGGCTGCGGGGTTGCTGATGTTTAAGACGTCTGTCAGGTGCAGCTCCGTTGCAGCAGTGCAGCGTGCTGCACCATGAAAGACTGGTAAACCTCGACAAGGCGACGTGCTTGCCGGCGCCTCTGTAGTGCTCTCCAACACATATAAGCACGTGCTCCTCACTCAACATCATCCTTGTTTTCCACGATGTGGTCAATGAATGAAGTTTGTCGTGGTTGCTCCGCGGCCAAGGCGTCAAGGCGTTGAGCAGTAAATTTGATGAGCGTCAAAAGAGAGGCAGCAGATGGGAATTTGACGCCACGGCTGCGTCTGGTGTGAATGCACCATTAGTGTCAGCTGTTCTGCTCTTTTTCTCAGCGTTGGCAGCTAATATGTTGAGAAACCAGTGACCCTGAGGTTATTTATGCACTCTTCTCTTCTCTTATTGTGTTGTAAGTCATTGATGGACCCTGAAACTGAGCTAATGATGACTTGGTGTGCTGCAGATTTAGAAACTGTCATTTTCACACATAAAAGCAGATTTTATTTTTATTTATTTTTTTGTTTGTTAGTTTTGTTGGGTTATGAATTTAACCATTCAAATGTACATGGGAAATTGCATAGCTCTGTGTTATCAAAGGCCATTCAGGCTATAAAAGTACAGATTATTGATCTTTTAAGGAGCGCAGGTTGTTAGATGTGTCTTGACTGGGACAAACACTGTGGGGATTTCTGAATGCCAGCAATATATCATCATCCAATGATTGCATCTAGGGCTGTCACCTTGCTAGGAGAACTTCCTTTAGTTGTTTACAGGTACTTTCTGTGCATATGTGGGGTTTCCTCCAAGCATTCTGGATTCCTCCTAAAAAATTCTTCATAGGTTGATTAGTGAAGCTAAAGCTGCTTCCTAGGTGTTAGTGGTTGTTGGTTTATGTCCACTCTATTTGGGTCCCCAAATCACTCACTAAGTCCTTGTTAAATGCATGTTTTGTGTCATAAATATGTGCTTGTATTTCCCAAATTAAACTTGACAATGGTTATCTGCTGTTTTGACATCCATTATCACGTGGGCACATCACATTCATTCATTCATTCATTCATTCATTTTCCAATCCGCTTTATCCCTTTCGGGGTCACGGGGTTGTCGGAGCCTAACCCGGCTACTCATGGGCGAAGGCAGGGTACACCCCTGAACTGGTCGCCAGCCTGTCGCAGGGGCCACAAACACACACCCACACACACTCACATTCACACCTAGGGACAATTTACAGTGACCAATTAACCTATGAAGCATGTTTTTGGACGGTGGGAGGAAGCCGGAGTACCCGGAGAAAACCCACGCATGCACGGGGAGAACATGCAAACTCCGCACAGAAAGGTCCCCCAGCCAGGACTTGAACCGGGAACCTTCTTGCTGTGAGGCAGGAGCGCTAACCACTGCGCCACCGTGCAGCCCTGCACATCACATTAAAAATAAAATAACATTTTATGAAGTTTAATTTTGACAGTACAAAGGAAATTTTCAATTTAAAACCTGGACCTGTGTCTGGTTCTCCAGGCTATTTCAGCGATGTTGACATGTCAACAAACTAGAAATGGAAGTCCTGGGTAAAGCCTGCGGTGCGGAGAGATGGATGTCAAATGCAGATTTGATGGAGGTGATGTGAGCATTCAGATTAGTTAATAAACATTCTATTTTATTGCGTCAATAAAATGGAGACTCATCGCAGACAGACCAGTGGAAATCAAGCTTGAGCTCCTTGAGGTTGTGGAAGAGAGCAGGGAGCATGTGGCCTGTCTAACACATTTGTTACATCACAAATACACTTTTAAACAGCATTTTTTTTGTCTGCTCATTAGTCACAACAATTTTACTCAGAAAATGCAATTTTAAGTGTAATCTTCTCAATAGATTTTCCTCCATCAGAAAAATCTCACAAGAACATGCAAAAAACACAATTTTCTTTGGATGGGATCCACAGTCTCCACGTTTTCTGTTTCTACCAGCCCATTTACACTAAAAGTGTTATTTTCAGTTATCTATTTTCCTATCTGGTGCACTCACAAATTCAACCCATTGCTGTGTGTGTTGGTACCTCCTTAACCCAGGCAAAGTTGTACTCTGAAACAGGAGGTAAATAAAAAAAAAAAACAGATCCTGCGCAAGCAGGTACATGAACTATAATCAGCTTTGCTCCCTGCTGTGAAACAGAAATAAAGAGGGGAAACATCCACCAACAGTTACTGTACGACTCAGTCTAAAAGCCCCTACAGTTTGCTGCTCTTTTGCTGATGTCTCTTTTTTGTGCACCTCATTTTTTCCTCCACGCTGTATTTAGAAACAGTCACACAAACAGTGACAAGTGTTATGTTATATCTGGGAATGATTGTGTGCTCAGAAAACAGGGAAAGCTTGTCCAACCTTCCATTAGATACAGAGATATTTTAATCCCGTTGTCAAAACTGGCCTGTCTTTGTCATGTAAGACGGATGCTCTAATCATGCCTGCATAATCAAATACAGTCGATCATATTCAGTTTTCTGGATTGTGTTGTGCAAAAACAACTTTTTTTTATTTTAATATCATATTGATCTGGATTTTATCTCTGTATGGGGACCTTTAGACCACTGCATACCCACATTTAATGATTTTTATAACACTAATATGTTAATCTAGTACCTTCAGTCACATCCTGCAGTTTCTTCCATTTATAACCGGATAATGGGAATTGACTGCTTTGTTAAACGGAAGTAATTGCTGGGAGGTATAATGTTTTCTGTGGAGGAAACGGTTCCATCCTTCAGGGTAATGTTTACTGAATGAAGATGGAGACAGCACAACCCAAAAGTCCACTCCTCTTCAACCACTGTCTGCAGTGGTGCCCTTGTGCATGTTGTTCACATGGAGGCGCATCCATCTTCTTTTTAGAACAAATTACTTGCCGTCTGTGATTCTCACTCCCAGTATAAATGAAGAGGGTGGAAAAGCAGCAGGCTGATGGATCTTAGTAAAGGATCTTATTAAAGGTGTTGCATTGATAATCAGCGGAGAAAGAACAAGTGTGAGATAGCAGGTAAAAGGGAGAAGGAAGGACGCCTGAATTGGCAGGAAAAACGGCAAAGATGTGTGTGTTAACAGAAGCAAGATGTCCTTGGGAAAAAAAATGGAAATAAAGAGAGACGGAGCAAAGGAAAGGCAAAAAGAATGTTGATCTGTCTCAAATGTAGCAGTGATGCCACTTTGGTTTATCTCCATCAGTGCCTCTGACGGACCAGAGAGGCTATTCCACTTGTGTGAGCTGAGTGAAACTCCATGTTTACGAAGGAATAAACGTTTATAGCCCTCTACTCGTGCTTCCTCCCTCAGTGTTTTTCCTCTTGGCATTTCTGCGGCTCTCTATTTTGGAAGTGAGAAAGTACAATCTTTATTAATAAACCATGGAAGTCCCATACTTCTTTTCTTCGTCGCTGATTTAAATGCAATAATGATATGTTTCGTTTGCTTTCCTCTCTAGACGTCTTTGCTTTTTTTTTTTCTCTCTATTTTGGAAAGTGCATCTAAACAAAGCCACAACCTCCGCCGGTTAAAGTCCTCCTTTACATTGTGTTTACCACTGGAGCAGGTTTTGTACAATCTCACCCAAGATACAGAGCGGTGCTTTGACAGACGACGAAATGCTTAGAGCTTAGTGAGTCATGCTTTTCCATCCCTTAACAGGATCATTTCCACCTGCTAAGATTCTTGGCCTTTTGGATTTTTTTCTTTTTTTTTTTTGTAAAGTAAATATTTAAGAAAGGATTGATCAGGGATTTTGCACATCAATCAAAAGTCAGGCCATGGGCCTTAGTATTTTTCTTTTGAAAGACCCACTCCAATGAAAGTTGTTTTTGGTGTATTCAGACTAGATACACTTGGTTTGTAAAGTGAACCAGAGTTATCCCTGACGGGCGATTCTCTTTAGGTGCAGAGAGAGGAGCTTGAAAAAATTTACATCATGCAGACTCCTTGTGTCAAGCACACATGGCATGTCTTTATGTCAGTAACTGCCTTGCAGCATGCCTACACCATACAAAAGCAACAAGTAAAAAGTGTTGCAGCTCACCTTGATACAGATGTTCAAAATTAGACAGCAAAATATAAAGTTTGAATAAGTGAATTATCCCGACAGATATTGCAAAGTACAGCACCTCCATCTTTCTCTTGTAGTTTTGATCTACCCTCATAACTCCTGGCCAATGACAGAAGAGCTCTTTAGTCACATAGTTTTGTTTACAGGCTTTGGTTTGAAACAGAAATCTCCGGTAGACTCTAGCCTGAATACTGACCAACTACAAGCTTCAGAACTCGATCCGGACCAACGGACTTTCCCATTTCCCAGTCTGAATACACACTTTCTCATATTGGCGGACATATCTAAAGAAAATGAAAAATTTAAATTCCGTTTCTGAGCATTTCTTTATTCAAATTCTGTTGATTCAGGAACATACTACAATGAGCGGGCCATAAGCTCGTTATAAGCCATTAACGGCTTATTTGTTCCCGTCTGATGGGGACCTGTCTGCAGACAAGATGGCTCCCAGACATCATAGCCAGGAGCAAATTAACCACAACTTTAGCCTGCCTCCAGTACAAAATAAAGTTTTAGTGTGCAAGATGAGGGGGCAAGATGTGAAGATGAGGGGGCAAAAACCAGTCATTTATTCTTGTCAAAATTGATATGAACAACCCTTTTACACTGATCCTTTAGCTCCTTTAGCTGCAGTGTTTACATTCCTTTGACAACGGATCAGCGGATTCATGTTGATCGCGTAAGGAGTTGCAGCAAATTAAAGGGCGTAGTAAGCTTTGACAGACATCTTCCATGTAAAAGGTTTAAATATTAAAATTTAAAAAAGAGAAATTTGTGATGAACTCCAACTGCTCTGCAGAAACTATGTTCTAGAAAACAACACAGGATTTTTTATTCTGCCTAAAAACTGCATAGTGACAATTAGAGACCACTGGAAACACTTTTATAATGGATCAAAAGATGATAGGAGTGGGAGTGGAAAACATTGACTTTCACAGCAGATGCAATTCATGGCCTTGGCTTTTTATGCTTTCATGTGGCATGCAAACTTACACAAGACCAACTTTTCAGATGTTGGAGTTTGAACTGAGGTGAAGTGGGATCAGGCTGTAAGGGGAAACATTTGGTGCTTGTACAGAAGGTATTATGCACACCCTGCTACACTGCATGCTAGAAGAAACACACTGAGCCTTTGAGCTCGGCTTTATTAGATCCACGCATAAAGTAATGTCACTTACAGCTGGTGTGCAGACTTTATGTAATCACACAGCCTGAACCAGTCAAGCAATGGCAACTGTACACATGCACTGCAGGATGGGAATTTCATTTTAGCATTGGGGGGGTAGAATGAACAACAACAAAAAAATCCAATCCAAAAGCTGGAGGTGCTGTAGCTTGCAGTGAAGTTGTCATCATTTAGTGGGTTTCTGTCTGTTGTGCCGTCATGTGGCGTTGAGCCTCTTTTTAACTCCTAAAAAGTTGTTTCCCACACTATTTGATTCAATTGGTAAATTAACAGCAAACCTTTTAATTATGGCTCGCCGCAGTCACTTACTGCAAGGACCATATTGTTTTCGCTTATGGAAAAATGTCTGTGTCTTTGAGTGAAAATTTGACCCCTGCCACATGCGTGAAAAGTCACCAAAATTTGTGCACACCTAGTACCCAGCAAAAACAAATTTTGAGTATAGTGAATAACCCCCCCAGCACCACCACCAACCCCAAGTCGATGACATCATGGCAAGCGAAACCGTAAAAAAATGAATGGGCTGAAAATCGCTTATGGAGCCAGCAAAAAACAAATGAAACAAAAACATGTGTTGGGGATATCTAAGATAACTTTAGAAATTATTATGAGATGGCAACACAGCCTACGGCTTGGTGGCCATTTTGTGTCAAAGGTGCTACAATTATATTGGGAAAAAACTCTAATGATGCATTCACACCCAATGTGATTCATGTGTCAAACTCGCATTGGATGCCTTTCTTTGGGTGTGTGTCAAATTCCCTGCTGAACGCTTGTCCAATAATATGTTCACAAACTTGATTCTCTTACAGCAAGTGGGAGGAGCTACTCTTCAAAGTTTTTAGCCTCATTGCTACATAGAAGCACTGAGTGAATATCTTATTTACAATGTACTGAAGACCCAGATGAGGGTGAAAGATTAGGATTATTTACTTTAGAGAACTCCACAAAAGTATAGATGATCATCCATTTCTGGATTCATGAGATCATTCAGAGACTCTCCCAGTACTGTGAGGCTCATCTACTGCACAATCTGCGTCAGAATGCTGATTGCTGCTGGTGCTTCCATGTCTCTGTGACCCAGTTTGATGACTTGCTGTCCCGCATTAGTAAAAGAGGAAAATAAATCTTTTTATTATCGCTGAAAATAGTCAGATTCCCCTCCATGTTGGTTTTTGGACTCCACCCGCCGAACACATCAGCACGTCACGAGCCAAAGCCGAGTCCCTGATTGCTTGAAACGATGCGTCTTCTTTGCCAAAGTTCAGATTTTTTAACTCTCATCATGCCATGGCTCCTATCATCCACGACGTCCAAACGCTCTGCTACCAGGCTGACATGCCCGGTGCTCAAATCATGCTACAGGACCTCTGACTGCATCTGTACATTGACCTAACATTAAAATGAATACCCGAGATGAATTAATTACATTCAGCGTTAACACAGCTTTATTAAAAGACTGATCTAGAGCTGTTCTATCTACAGTCCAGATTCTGTACCAAAGTTTCACAGGTTTCCTGACCAACCTAAATGGAACAAGGATGGATGCCTAACAGAACAATAAGGGATCTCCAGATGGCAAGTGTGGCTTAAAAGAAATATGGGTTGGTGTTTATCACGAGGGGGTAAAACCCAAATGATGATCTCCAACATAATTCCTTTCTGCCAATAAATAACATCTTAGAATCAAATATTACAGATCATCATTTAAAGCTGTGTCCCTTTGTTTTTTTTTTGTCTGTTATACTGTAATCCTGGCTTTCTGTCTTTCAGTTCCTCTTTATTTTTTAATCTTTTCTCAAGAGGAGTTCAGAATAGCAGCAGTCAGAAGGGAGTTGTTACATGGATTTAACTGGGCCGGTTGCCTCCATAATTATTTATGATGGTAATCCACAGGTTAATGATGATCCTCTTGAGATGGCATTGAGGAATCACCATGAGGCTTAGTTTTTTTAAGGATAAACTTAATTTAAAATCGTATTATTTTTACTGTAATATTCTGCTGCAATGCTTTCTATTAAAAAGAAAATCTATTTTAAAAATGTTTTCTCGCAGAGGCAACATTATAGTCTAGTTTGTGAGCTTTTTTGGCTGTTAGGCAGCCTAATAGTGGGCTGACTGTGCCTGACAGAATGCAGAAAAGCGAAATATTAAAAAAAAATAAGTTTTTTTTCACATTTTGCTGATGTGTCATAAAAAATAAGATAAGTAGTATGCTTCATTTGTACAACAACAAGTCTTGTAATAGTTTTCTGGTCAGATAGGAGCTCTCTTTGCATGTGCATAACCATAAATTGATTTTTTTTTTTTTTTTTTTCTATCTTGGTTACACAACAATGCATCAGGGAGAACTTCCGTCATCTATAGGGATGGTGACTCAAAGTATAAGAGATAAATTATATTTTTCTGAAAAGGCTTAAGCTCTTTAACACCCATTGAGTTTATTTATGAACCTTGATACATTTGTATCATGTTCCTTGTTAGGAATGTCCTTAGAAGACAGGGTATGGGGGGGGGGATAAAAATGTATTAGCCCACTGAACATGCTTATTATAATGTTACTGAGCCACACCTCAGTGCCTCTCCATGCTGCCTATTACATGTAACGCGTGAGCAAATGTGCTCCAGTCTATGGAGCGTGACTGAGTTTTGTTTTCGGAGGAGAATAACTGCGCCTCATGAATCAACAGAGCGTGATGCATCTGTATGGCAGCAAGTTGGGCCTCTGCACTCGCACAAATTCTGCGACACCTCGCTCTGCAAATGTCAGCCCCATCCAATTAGATGGTTGAGGGATGCCATTGCCCACAAGGGGATGCCACCAATAAAGTTCTATATTTGTCATTGGGTACAGTTTTTTTATTTTATTTTATTATTTTACTTTTTTTCATCTTTTTCAAGGAAACGTCATACAGAAGATTGTTGTGGGTGCCAGCACAATGCAATTCAGTGGGAGACAAAGATATGTGAGCTGCTACAGAGTCATATCTTATGCTGCTGCATCCTCAAACATTTTCTCAGATTTTCTTGGGTCACATCTGTGCTTGTTATTCATTTGCAAGTAGTTTGGACCTCCTACACATCAGCTATATTTACAACAATGTATGTGGTCTGCATTTGACTTCACTTACATGTTTTATTGCTCAACATGTACTTACATTATATTGCCTTGTTGCACAAATGTAATTTATCTGGATGCCCAATAGCTTGATGCAATAATATTTTCCTCTGAGTGTTGAATGAGTAAATGCAACAAATATCTTTGGTTTTTTTCTCAGTTTAGTTTTTATCAGTATATTTATATGTAAATATTACACTCAAGATATTAAAAAATAAAATCAGTTTTATAACTGGATTGAATTTATTTTAAATAAAAGGGATTTGAACTTAGATGTGAAAGCAAAATGTCCCCATAGGTGAGACGGCCTTTTTGGATTTGTAGCAGTTCTTACTGACAGTCATCTGAGAGTCAGTTTAGATTGTTTTGACTTAATTCAAATCCAATTTGTGTCTTTCATTTAAATTATTGATTTGAAAGTTGCTGTGTGAACAAACTCTTTTGTGATGCAGCAAGTGAAATGGGTGGGACTAAAGTCTCCCACTCCACCTTACTTTTGATGCATCCACTTGCAGACAAATGTATAGATTGTCTTATTTTAATTGTCTAGGCTGGCTCAAAGCTGTACGGCCGGATAGCTCCATTATTGCTCAGCGTTTTTGCTGCATTGCTAATGATAGCTTGGGGTTGTAAGGGGCTGAAAGCTAGCAGGAGAGAGTGTAGAAAATATATATAAAATTAAAAATAAAAAAGGATGATGGGATATTGGCGGAGGCTTACTTCTGCACTAGCAGTCTTACCCACCACTCAGAGGCAAATTACTGATACAGAAGTGGCATAATCATAATTAAAAGATCACTGAGGTTTTACAACAGATCAAGCTACAATAGTAGTGGGACTGTAAGTAAGTTAGGGTTCCTAAAATCTGTTGGGATGTGTTAAAAAACAAAACAAAAAAGAAAACGCAATTTTTGGGCTCCATTGTGACTTTAAAATACTTCAGAACATTTGCTCATTAATGAAAACTTCTTTAAGGGTCCGTTCTGTTTTTCATTTTACAGCAGCCTTTGGGACATTAAAACCCTTTTTTTGTTGTATAGGATGTTTACATTATGTTGAATCAAGAATAATTGTTTTCTATCTTATTGTTGAATTTTATAAATTGTCTGCCGAGAAAACCAAGAAAAGTAACAAACTATGACTTCATAATGATGTGTTGGAAGACGAACATTAATGAAAACACACTTCCACGTATACAATAGGCAGGTCAGATACAAACTTCATTCAAAAACAGACTGTATATTTTCTGATATTGAAAGAGAAAAGTAGTTAAGTGTGGAATAGTTTTTTTTTTTTTTTTCGTCCTTTTTGGGTGGCTGTCAGAGCAGAGAGGGGTTATTGGCTAAGATGAAGCGTCTGCTCATGCAAATCTATCTTTTCCTGCCACAGTGATTTCTACACATTAATTAATCCAACTTAAAAACCTGCTGCTGCTAGTAATTGTGCCAATCTGCCACTCAGATAAGGAAGAGGAAATGTGCAGGCTTCTGCAGTCTTCTAAGAGAATTTCTTAAATGGTAAATAAAATTCCAACTATAGAATGCTTTTTAAAGTCATGATTCTGCAGATACAGAATCACTTTTGTGTTTTTCTAAAAGCTGAACGTTTCAGATCTGTAGAAGTTATTATATTTTCATTGTCAAACTCTTAAGAAAACGGCTGGGTTTGAACTGGTTTTACTTGGTTAACATTTACTTAAGGTTGAACCATTGGGCGGATAGGTGATTATAAAAGCGACAATCTTTATGGGAGTGTTAGAGATTTTTAGCTTCCTAAAAGCAATCTGATGTTCATTCCAGCATGTTAACAGTCCAAATCTCCAAAGGCTGGAAATGTTTTGTGCGAGGGGCTCCTGTATGGGTCAGTGGGTAATGCTGGAGGAAAAACTGAGCTCTGGGCTTGTTCTGTGAGTTTTGAGTTCTGTTTAAGAGGTCACCAGTGTCAGTCTTTAAGGAACACTTTTCAATACTTTTGTACTGATTTGTTGGTGAAAGAAACATTTGAGATGCTCCAATTGAATGATGGAAAATTGGTTCAATCATCTGCCATAAGTGTTGGAAAAAACTTTGCTAATGGTTTGTGCAGTTATCAAATTAAATTATATTTTAATTGTTACTGCACGTGAATGCAAAAAAAATGGTCAAATATTTTCAGTAAAATTATGTCCTGAAAAGAACAAAATAGGGAGTTTCACTGGGTAAAATATTAAATATCACAAAATCCGCAACTGTGCATTAAAGGGTCCACTCACTTATTTAAATGCAGTTGCTCTTCTTTACTTAGGGTAAAAGGCTGGCTGGCGAATAATTAATGAGGTGAAACAAAGCAAAAGAGGTCTATAGGCAGCGATGACCTGGAGTAGAATGTAGGGAAATCATAATGGTTTCAGTTTTTGCTCTCAATCTTTAGAATGGATCAATAGATGACATGTTTTTTTTTTTTACAAGAGTGCTTGTATACACTATAGAATGAATATGATATATATATATATATATATACACATACATACATACATACATACATACACACACACACACAGTGGGGATCAGAAGTTTGGGAACCCTAAAGATTTAAAGCTTTACATATTTTTTTTCCCCACAAAAAACAATGTACAGCATTGAAGAGAAGCTTATTTATTTATTTTTGTTTGTCTTGTTTATTTATTTTTGTTTGTTTCCTTAAATGACAACATTAAAAGTACCCTTCCATGTTAGATTAATTTCAATGAAACTTTAGCAGTGGCTTTAGAAGTAGAAAGCAACAAGCTGAAGTCGACAAATGCGGAAAGTCCCTAAGGGGTTACAAAGTGTCCATCAGCTGCCTGTCTGTGCCCCGGCCCCAAGCCTTTCCCATCCTCCATCAGCTTGCCTCCCTTCAAAGTGTCAAGTGAGTAAAAAGTTTTTGTAGACAGGGTAAAGTCCATAGAGTGCAGATGTGGCCTCGGGAAAGTTTATTAAACTGTGGTCAGTATCACACTCAAGACTGAAGGAGAATAAAAGCCAGAGTTATCAGCCATAAAGCCAATATTTTAAACTTCCAATATGTAATTAACCTCCTAAATTATGTTATAGTCACATATTTGCATTGTGAACATTTGGTTTCACTTTCTACCAATTGAACAGACTGTGTTAATTAAAGAAAGAGAGGTACAAGTTCTCCCACAATATTTACTGTTGTGTCCAGATGACTTAACTCTTTGACTTATTTTTTATTCTGTTACCTATTAAACCATATAAGCAGCTAATAGATTTTCCTTTCAGAACCATTTGGATCAAAGGCAAGAAAAAGAAGAAGATTTTAAAAATCACTTCAGCTCCAGAACCTACAAACTGTTTAAATGCATTCCAATACTTTTCTAATCCAACTATATTTTTTATCTATTGCAAAATCGTTCCCATTACGTTCCGATTATGTCGTTTATTTATTTATTTTTTTTTCAGAAAAACCTGTCATTTTCTAGGAAATAGTTTCTGCAGAGCGGCATGAGTTTATTGGAAATCCTTCTCTGAGTTGTGGACAAAGTAACCCTGGCCTACTCATCCCAGCTGCCGTGTCACAAATGAGAGCTTTATCAAACTGCAGGTTTTTATCTGCTACTAATCATCACAATTTAAATAAAGAAATACTCCGAAATGAACCTTAAATTTTTATTTTTTTTATATATGTCCTCCATCATAACAAACATGTTACAAGAACATTCTAAAAATGCTAAAAGCAAAATTTCATTTAAGGGTCTTTAAGAATAGCATATCCTAAAAAAAAGCGGTCACACAAATGTTAAAGGCTAAACTTTTTATGTGACAGGAAAACTTCTCATTGCCAGAATTTGATAGAAGTACTCAGGAAGTGATGTGAATGCTCAGGAGTTTCGTTTTTGTCACGAGTGTGTTTAAAAAAATTTTTAAAAAAGCAAACATTTATGGCCAAAATATTCTAGCTTCAAAACCTGTTTTTTTTCTTTTCGTTTTTACACCTTTTACTCCTTCTGCCATGTATTAATTATATCAGCTTTAAAATATGGAGCTTTTATTTTTTAAATAATTTTTAAGCTTCTTTTTGCTTATGTTTTTTTTAATGCAAATATTTCCCTCCTTCATATTGCAAAACAGTTATCTGTGGCTGTTTATTTATACAATGTCATTACCTTCAGGGTTTAATACAATGTTATTGAACAGAACAAAAAGGGCCCTCATTTTATGAAACCCAGTCCAAATAAAAGATCCAAGGTCTTTTTTCACCATTCTGCAAATGTAAACACTTCTGCTTTATTTCTTCTTGTTATTTTCCATCCAGCATGTCCTCTCTTCTGTGCGGTGTACCTGAGGACCTAAGTGCCAAAATCTTTGAATATTAAACCTTGAAACATAATAATGGTAAGTAAACAGGCTGAGTAGACATTCGTGCAAAAGCATTTATTTAGTTGTTATGACATTAGGAAGAAAATTGATATTCATGGTGGTAGTTTATATTTGCAATTTAATTAATTTTGTCAAGGAACATGTTCATGACAACATCATTACTACTTTATTAAACTTGCTGTAGACACTGAGTTGGTCAGGGAGTATGAATTGGGACTGAGGACACAATATTGCTTTGAAACAAAGATATTAGCAAAGAAGGGATTGTTTTTGCTCAGAATTCATGTTGATCAGCACATTTTTGTTTTTCCTGTACTGCTGCTATATCAAAATTTCCTCTCGTTAGGTTACACTCTGATAGTGGAAATGGCTGTCAGCGGTGACGTGAGGCTCACAGCTGGTGAGGCACCGACTTCATCAGTCAGATTTACAAATGCATGAACCCTACAGAGTTTATTCACAATTGGATTGGCAGCATTTTAAGTGTGCTGTTAAAAATTTCAACGTTCATTTCAGCAGAGAAAAAAAAATCCAAATTTTGCCTATGGTCCTATTTCTTCTTCTGAAGAAATGCATTAATAACCTGTTTGTAGAAATCTTCCTTTTCTTTCTTTGGTTTTAAAAGTCTCTCTATCTCAGTGGAGATCACTACCAGTGACGTGTCTAAACAAATTCTTGAGTTTAGGAGTTTAGAGATGTAATCCTCCATTTGGAAAATTATGCTAAACAATATAACTGGACGGCTGCATTTGACTTGCAACCGCTAATTCTATCATTCCTTAACCGCAGTGTCACATTCTCCGGGCTCACCAGCACCCTTGTGGCATGCGTACTGCGGTGAGGCAGGTGTACTGAGCGCCTCACAGAGTGTATTTCTAAAGCGCATTTTCAGCGGGGGACAAAGTGTGTGTGTGTGTGTGTGTGTGTGTGTGTGTGTGTGTGTGTGTGTG
>BSAI01000089.1:89968-139591 GCA_036245035.1 Adrianichthys oophorus | reverse complement strand
TGTGTGTGTGTGTGTGTGTGTGTGTGTGTGTGTGTGTGTGTGTGTGTCATTAAAATGACTGTTATTCAGAAATACATATTTACACTTAGATTACACGTTGAATCCGTTAAATATTACGTTTGTCAAATACTTTGAATAATCGCCAATCAATCAACTTTCACTTTTGGAAAAAAACTGTTTAAAATATGTTGTCACACCAACCTAAACCTTTACCTTATTTAAACAACGAACATTTTTTAACTGGATTCCCTATTTTTAAAGATTAAAAAAAACAAACTAATATATACTCCCAGAACCTTATTACCTTTATATTGGAACCTTGATTTCAGAAACTTTCCTTTCATGTCATCTCTCAGCTGAAAGTCCTCATGCCTCAGACAGTGCCAGGAGCTGACATTTGGTTTTGTTTGCAGAGTGCTCAAAGCCAACTGAATCAACAAACTGGCTGATTAAAATGAAACTGGGGCCTCTATTTCTGTCTTTTTTTCCTCACTCTGTGACTCAAAGGACCTCACTACATACATTTTTCTCTTTTGAATGACAGTGGCAAACCTCAGTTTCTGTTATTCCGTCACTAGTAATAAAACATTGATAAAAAATATATCACTGTTGCAGAATATGGGAGTGATTTAACTCCAGCTTTTTAAGCCTGTCTTAAAAAAAAAACAATAACAAAGAAGCACAATTCTTAAGCAATATTAGAGATAAAAGTTGAGGTAACATTTCTTGTTAAAATAGCTGATTATTCACAAAGGGAATGGCTTTTTCTCTTCATTTATGAGGATGTTAGTGACTGCCTCCAGACAGAAAAATCTGTGGGATGTTATGCTACATCTTCTCACATGCTCACCACATTAAAAGGGCAAGATGTAGGTTGAAAATTAGAAGTGGTTGCACAGGTCAGAATTAAAAAAACTTCCATGTCAACTGTTTCTATGCACCGGTGACTCATGAGACGCAGCAGGGGAAAAGCTCAGTTTGCACGCAACTTTATTTTGTGTTAGTTTATTTTATTCTTTTAGCAAACACAGCAACAGCATAATTCATGACAGCAGCTGCTGCATTTTTTTTGTACTTGGTGAACTGCAACTGACTAAGCATTAACCGCAAAGCAGAGCGCTTAATTAGTTAGTTTGGACTGCACACTCCAGAAAACTGTTTCCTTTACCACAATTGCTTCAAAACAAAAGCTTGTTTTTGCAAGTCTTTTATAAATACAGGTACAACTTCCAAGCATGACTGAGTTTAGATCATAAGTAAGTAAAGAGCTGTGACTTAAAAATTTGTATTTTTTTAATATATTTTTATCTCCCATTAACAAGGATTTACATTATAACAACTCACGCTGCTGTTGAATTAGAAGCTCTTGTTGCTGCTTTTATGAACAGACACTACCTTTACATCAGTGACAGCAGACAATACCGAAATATCTTCATCTGGCATTTTTGCAGACATCTGCTGTGCCTGAAACAGCCGGACACAGGGGTTACTTGCTGCTGCATGTGCAATGATGCCTAGCCCATCCCTGCTGTCCGTGAGCCACTTTGCTGCCTACCCGCTTAAAGAAAGTTTCAAAACTCCAAAACATTACATCTTCACACTTGTCTTATTTTTATTCTAGCAAACATAAATATCATGTTTTTACTCGATCCGGAAAATGTTGTACCACTAAAATGAATCAAATGAAAGGGCAAAGAACCTTTTTTTTTCCCAGTATGGCAGCATGCAGTTTTGAATGTGTGATGAAGAATTTCTCAGCTTTTGAACTGTAATATCATTGTGTAGAATGTGTAAATTGCTTTTATTGATATAGATCAGATTAGTGTTCAGCTGAACTAACAACCATTTAGAAAATAAACTCAAACTGTAGAGACAGAAACTGGAGAGAGGACAAAAGAACAAAATAAAATCTATTCCTATCGTACACCTTGATGAGCCGTTCAAAAGATTGGATTTGTTCGTGAAAGTCACATCTCTATGCAAACAGACACTGTGTGTGAGAATCACCTGTTGCGATAAATCCATATTTTAATTAGGACTCTTGGTAGCCTAATGTTTCTTTTTTTTTTTTTGTCTTGAAGTTGTAGCCTGCTCTTCTGTCTGTTCCTGCACTTATCCCATTTGCAAAGAAAGGTTAGAAATACAACTTTTCTGGTGTTACACGCCCCCCGGACTGCTTTTAGCGCTCAAAAGACTGAAATGTATCGAGAGAATCTAGTCGGTTTTCAAAGCAAAAACATTTTTCAGAATAAAAATTGTTCTAAACTCGTCCTAAACTCTCGTCCTAAACTTTATGATATTTTTCATATTTTCATTGAGACAACAATAAAAAGGTGCTCTAATTTGATTTATTTTTCTTGCTCAAACTATTGTGGAACAGCAAATCGTCAAACTGGGTCACAGAGAGATGGAAACACTGCTGAAAGCAGTCGTCATTCAGACACGGCAGAGTGAAAGCTGGAAAAGACTGAAGGATCTCATGAACATGGAGTTGAGATCCGCACAGACAGTGGTCCATGCAGCAATCAGGCTAAAAACATTTGGCGGTAGCTCCTTCCATGCACGTCTGGAACGTGTAGTACCCATTTTTAGCAGCAAATTCGTGTCCAAATAGAGGCGGGCCATGCAGATTTGACACACAAATCTTGTTCAGTGTGAAAGCAGCGTAAGGATTTAAAACCATTTTTCCTTGATCTGATGGAAAAGTAAACAAGGCTCAAACATTCTGCTGTACTTTATAAACATAAGTTAACTGTTTACATGCAGCCATTCCTGGTAAATTACTCTGAGATAAAATTAGAATGAATATTACAGGTGAAATTGATTGTGTCCCTCCCCCCCCAAAAAATTCCTTTTTTATATACCTTAAAGGAAAACACTTGCAGCATTAGCTGAGCATGATCATCTGTAAATTAGTCCTTATCTTGGCAGTACATTTCCACCGTCACTCTGTAGTAGTGAGCTCTCGGTGCGCTTCTGTACTTGTCACATACACAGACCTTTGTGTGATACTGCGGGCCACAATGGGTGACATCCTAACTAATCAGCACCTGCTGCCTGTGACAACAGAGGTATATCAGCAGATGACTTGTCCTGTGATCCCACACTGTGCCATGATATGTGGGTTTGATAGCAAATAGAATAAAGGTGTGAGTCCAGACATTGCAGACAGAAGATCACAGTAGGAAAGTGAGAGGCAGTGGCTCACATGCAGAGTTAGTGGCTTGTGTGATTGTCTAATGACGAACAAAGTCATCCGCAATTCTCATATGGGATAGGAAGTCATGGGCGTCAGCTATCACCCTTACAGATGCACCTAAGCGTGAATGTCTCCTTTTGGCAAACTGCTATAACACCTCCTACAGTTTGCGCAAATTTGGCTTGTGTGTGTCATTGTGTGTGTGTGTGTGTGTGTGTGTGTGTGTGTGTTGCCAAAAACTTCGTCATACAGGCAAAACCCAATTATTTTTGACCACGCAGAAGTGTCTTACTTTTTAACAGCACAGAAGCCAAGTATTTTCATGACAAAAATAATGCTTTGTTGTTAAATTTGAGTATTTCTCACTTTTCAGCTTTGCTCCCCAAAGTCTGGATCTATTTCCTATTCTGTGCATAGCGGTTAAATTAAATCCTTCATTGTCATTTTCTGCTTACCTTGGAGTTGGCAGACACAAATTGATCTCTAGTTTTCCACACTTTTTAATCAACCCCAGAATGAAAGAAAAAAGGAAGTGATTCCAACAAGGTAAAACAGTTTGTCCTCAATAAATAGAATCCCATCGATGTTGGAGCAGGGAATGTTGAAGCTGGAGATGCTGCAGTGAAGATGTGACCTTTAGTTTTTTTATATGTTCTGGATGAAAAAGAATTGACTAGCCATGTCCCAGCATGTGGACACACACTAGGACAAAGAAAAAAAAAAGATCCCATGAAGAAATGTTTGGTTTTTCATGGTTTACTCAACGTTTTCCTACTTGTAAAATCCACAGCCATCTGCACCACACATCTCCGGCAAAAAAACACTGACAATTTACAACCTTTAAGTAACATCTGTTAGGAATAGAACTGTTCTTTTTGTATCCTAGAGAGCCTGAGAAAATATCTGGGTTGATAACCTGAAAGTGAACTTCAGGAATGATTGATGTTTACAACCATTCCTACCAAGATAAGAAAATTAGCTAGTAAATGTTCTGCCAAGAACTTCCCTCGGTTATGTTGGGAATAAAGTCTTCCCAACTTAGAGAGCAGGCAGGGACATGTGAGGATAAGGGGTCATATTGACCTTCGGTAATTAATTGTTGACTACACTTTCAAACAGAGGACCAACAAAGTTTTAAGAATTACTGTTTGAGAAAGGAAACGGATGGACTGTTTTGCTTCCCTCTGGGAATCGTCCGACTGAAAGGAATTGTTTCTGTGATGTGCTACAGATTATGTACGCAAAACCTATAAAAAAGTCTGGTAACGGAGAGTCAGGGGCTTCTTCTTCCTGACTGGATTGACTGCATTTGGTCTTCGATTGATGATCAGGGGTTTGAGATGATGAAGATCTTCTGAATTTATTCTTGAATAACCCTTTGAGTAGATGGCAGATTCCAGTTTTTCTTGATTATGAGTTCCCTTTCAATCTTTTTCAGAAAAGCCAAATACAATCTAAGAAACGGTGCAGGGAAATCAAACAAGGAATACAATCTTGCCAACTTTACAAAGGATTCTCAAATATTCTACCAGATTGTCCGAGTGACGAGGTTTGAAAAAGCATATCGTCAAGATTTTCAACAAACAAGCAAAACACAGAATGTGACATACTAATACTTTTTAATTTATGAAAGTCTGTTTCCGTCCCCATATAGAAAAAGATCCAATACATCAAAACTTTTAACCATCCCACAATTTCACTTAACATTTTCAAAGAAGCAATCCTATTTAATCTATCATTGAGGTAGTTGTCTTTGTCAACTCAAAACATGAGACAATAATATTGGGAAATGGATAAATTACGTAAGGGATTATGCCTGACGAGGTATGTTTTCAGAAATTAATGGAAGACGTGGACGTGTGAAGAGTTCAGCACAAAGCGGTGGACGAATGCCCTCACAAAGTCTATTCATTTCTACTAAGAAAACACTGTGAGGAAAGCCCCTGCTAATTTCAGTGTTCATTGATGAGGAAGAAAGTACCCAAAAAACTCCATTGGAATTTAGTCCTTGTAATAAAAAAATTGGATCCGTCATACAGAGTACTCTAGGTCGCCACCATGACAGACAATGCCCTGTAAAATCAATCCCACTTATACATCCCTGGGTTGGGCCCTATGTGGCTTCAGGCCAATGTCTGGCAAGACAGAAGAACACCCCCCCCACCCCCCATGGTCCTTAATCCTTACCTTCTGGTTCTCCAGAAATCCTGCTAATATATGATTCTGATTACCTGGATCAGGTGTGTTCAGCCAATAAGGAGCTTCAATGGCAGGTTGGTTGGAAAACATGTAGGACACTGGTCCTCGAGGACTGGATTTGGGCACTCCTGGCTTAAATGGTCGTCTTCACCAAATCTACGTCTTGAATTATGTCAGTCTCCCTGTTCCTTCCAGCAATTTCCTTTTTAGTTTTGCTTTTCAGTGGAAAAGAACTGATTAGGTCGTCAAAGCACCCCCTAACTGGTTTCAACTGGTCTGGAGCTCCATGTGGGTTACTGTGACAATGCATTCATCAATGTGTTGTTAACAAAGTATAAAAGAGTAACCTTGAAAAAACGACCTTGCTCAGCTGCAGGGTAGCAAAGTGGTAGATATGCAACACATCATAAGTTATGCAAAGCATCATATTAGAGGTAAAGTGCACCTCTTCCTGCTTATTTTTGACCAGATTGCAAGAAATAAAATTAAATGTGTATCAACGAATAAAAATAAGAGGGTTTATGAACATGTATTCACTCTGTATCAAGAAACGAGGTAAGCGAGACAGACAGCAAACTATTTAAAATTAAAGGCAACAATGCTGTTGATGGCAAAGTTTGATAGAGATACTGGCATGTCCATCATAAAGACATTTGAAGGACCAAGGTCTTTTCTACTGTTACTGATAAACTGTGAAATAAAGTCTGTCCAAATGTTCCCAGTTGCTGTTGCTCCGATTACCAACTGGCATTTAGGTACCACAATAATATAGAACACTCAGGCTGTGTGACTTCTTTTTTAGGTGTCCAATATAATTGCCCATTACCACTTTTTATTGGACACCCAACAACCAATCAGAATAGAGTATTTACCCGGACCACGGTATAACAATCTCATGGAAGCCAAAGTCAAAAACAATTTGAAAGTCTATCTTTGTCTGTCTTTTTTCTTTTTTTAATAATATTTTGTCTTTTAAACTTTTGAAACCAGGGTGCACAACACCGAGCTCCATCAATTGTGGGTCCTTGGGCAAATCCCACATGCTCTGTTTCACTGTTATTCTTATACACATAGCCAGAGAAACGGTTATCAAAAGGCCAAATGGAGGAGCCAGGTTCAGAGCCAGGTCAAACTTTAAACAATTCACTGCAAAGTGCCAGTGTTGTCGTCAGTTGCGACATTTCAGTCAAGCATTAAAGAGAATCATTAGGGAGTCATGGAGAATGTCATATTAGCAATGCTTTTGTTGAACATTCATTGATGTTGTTGATGCTGTAAGTCATGGTGTTTTGTGGCATCAACCCAGTATCATCTTTTGTGGAGACAGGACAATAAAATAGGCACATGCTGTAACTATTAATTAACTTGTTGAAATCAAAATCGCCTTTTGCCAACAAAATAGGATAAAAAAACAGTGAATTAAAATATAAACATCTTCAATTTTGATTTATGAAGGCTAACATCCCAAAAATGCCACCAAACGAAAATAAAATATGGTATTCCTTTTCATTGTTCACTTCAAAAGAGTAGTCTAAAAAAAAAAAGAAGAAAACTCAAATTTTAAGAAGAAATAAAGTTAGTGGTACATGCAAGTCATTTTTACTTAAAAAAAATCATATAAGATATAAAAAACTAGAAACAGGGAGTTTCACACTAGCATTCATGAATGGAAAATAAACTGTTAGAATTGCTTAAAACTGATTTTTATTTACAGCTCAATAAATACTTTTTTTTGTAGTTTTAAGCAAATGATTTGTATTTTTTGAGTTCTTATTTCCCCAGTTGCTGTTCATTTTGACTACAGTCACAAAAACAAGTGTAATAAGTGGAAATTAGTCATTTTAGAACAAAATGGGAACAGAATTAGAACACAACCCGAGTACAAGTTGACCCATCTTAATAAATCTTCATAAAATCTAAACCTAGCACATATTGTTAGACCAAGAAATGTTGAAGAACATGGTCCAAAATGACTTTTGTTATTAGGGTTCACTAATACAAAAAACAGCTTATTCATCCAGTGCAAAGTTGACCTTTTACGATGACTGTTAGTGACTGTTTTTCTGTGGAAATTTTACATGTGACAAACTTCTTGTCATGGGTTTCAAAAATTTTGGGAAACTGTCTTTTAACGAGGCAAAAAATTCCCAGTTGTGTCGATTTTGAGAAAATCTCGGAAAAGTGTAGAGCAAGGGTAAGTTAGCACAACTTAAAATCTGGTAAAATACATTGAATGTAAAAAAAAAAGGTTTTAAATTTTTGTTAGAAATAGTTTACAATGTTGCCTTTAATCTGAAATACAGAGGTGTTTAGCTTTGCCCATGTAGTTAAAAAACTATAAATGAATAAAAGAGCCTCTTTTTACTGACGTATCAGATTCAGGACTCAAAGCAGAATGCCCTTCTGTTCTGGCTCGATTGTGTCATCAGGTCTTTCAATTCAAAAACACTGACTTATTTTTGGATGTTCCCTTTTTTTTTGTTTCAACATATGTTTGCACAAACAGAGACAATGAAACAAGGAGTTTGAAGATAACCAGAAAGCAATCAACATTTGGCAGCAGTTGTCAGGCAGTGAATGATTTATGTCCGATCTCAGCTCTGTTTTACTTCTCTGCCTGCCAGTCAGCTGCTGGTGTGTTGTTGTGAAGCAGAGGTGCTCCTTGCAGTTTGATTGGAGTGGCGTGGAGCTGCAGCACATGAAAAAAGAGCCAGTGTCACCTTGTCACTCTCAGGCACGCCGCCAAAACGCTGGCGGGGGGTTGGAGCCGGCGCGCTGCCGAGGAGGGGAGTGTGTTGAGCTCTGTAGTGATGAATCATTGTGCCAATCGGCTCCCTCTCTTACCCTTTCTTTCTCTAGTTCCTCACTGCACCCTCCACCTCACCCCATCCCTAACACCGTAATTATCCGCCCGCAGAGGGTGGGACATCTGCAAAAACACCAGCGTTTTATCCTTCCTGTGTTGGGAAGATAATGGGGGATGTTGGAGAACATAATTTGGCCTCAACTTGGGATTTGAATGCTTGGTTGGGTCTAACATCTCTGTCCTCTTTATTATTTACTCATTGTCCTATTCAGAGAGTCTTAATTCTTGCTTGGTGGCAGCAGGTGCACTATTCTTACAACCTGTCAACACGATCTATCAGAGGACCTATGTGGTTTATCTGAAGCTCGCATTAGAGGCTCTCTACTGCTCAGGTCTGTGATTAGAGACTGAGGGTCGAATGTGAAGTCACCCAAGATCAAGGCCTGAGCTGAAATAGATGCTCCCATGGCAGCAAGCCTGTCACAACAGCCAAAGCTCTGCGGTGCAGACGAGAGGTGGGTGGAGGTGACCCTGAGGGTCTCTTGATATTGCAGACACACATGCTCACTCACAGCAAAGGCTGTTGGCGATCAGGACTGATGAGAGGACTTTTTGATACCCAGTCATCCAGCAGTTTAAGTCATCGGTTCAATCAAAGCGAAAGGCAAAGGCTTCTTTTTCGTGATTTATGAAACGGTTGACTGTCTATTTGCAATTTCCACTCTGTAAAAATTGATATTTGTCATCCAACTCTTGGAATCTGGAAATATATGATGACAGTTGTCAGACTAGGAAGATTTTGAAGAAGTTATGACTTGATGGTTCAGGAATTGCTGTTAATCAGTATAGGCTGCAAGAATTAACCACGGCATACATTCAATTCCTAAATTACAAATGTGCCTCGCACAGCCATACACATGGATAGCAGAAAATTAATAAGTAGTGCACATAATTTATTGGACACAGACTCTTCTTTAGATTGATTGTTGAACCTCTGATTGCTTTTTGTAATTAATGGATCTGCTGTGCAGTCTGAATTAAACATAACTTATGGACACTTTATAGCAAATCCCGACAAAATAGATAGAATTAAGTCTCCCATGGGGATGTGCTTTATTGTTGGCTTAACTTTGACTCAGTTTGAGTGGAATTTTACTTCTCAACCAGTCTCTGTTACCAAAAACCATGCAACAAAGCAACACAATCCTCAGTCTTGCACAATATGCACATTCTGTAACTTTTTTTGTTTTTGTATGTAAAGAAAATGGCTTTCCAAGCTCAGTGCCCAGTTTCCTTCTTCTGGTCAAACCCTAACAAGGTCAATGAACTGCAGCACTAATTATCACCTGAGGCTGCTGGTTCTACTCAGAGTATTGGGAACTCCCTCACCTCCATGCCTGTCTGCCTAGTTAGTAGAACTTGGAATTGAAGTGTGTTACTATTACAGCAACAGTTTATTTTTAACATTGTTATGTACATATTTTTGTTTTTTATTTAAAGATATTATTTTTAATTCCTGTAGTGTGTTTGTATGGCTGCTTCTTATCATCTTCTGATCCTCATTTGATATATTTTAAAAGCATTTCTTATGTTATTTATGATTTTGTCGATTTTAGCCTAAATTAAAATAAAAAAAATTATAATTTTTCAGTACATAGTTTCTGCAGAGAGGCAGGAGCTCATTAGAAATTTGCCTCTGAGATGTGTGCGTATGTTGGAGCGGAGCAAACCTGTCCACTTTTTCCCCCTACCCATTGTTAAAGGCTGTCTTTATGCTCTAGCTTACAGCCCCAACCTAACACCGTTGGTGCAACAATAAATGGGGGGAAATATTGGAGAAGTCCAGCTATAGCTTGAGCCAGATGATGAAAGTAATGCGTGAGAATGGAACGGAGCAGGGAGGTTGTGGTTCATCCAGAATATTTTCTACGTAGGAAACACTTCCTTTTTTTTAAAACTGCTTTTTCTCATCTACTCTGATTCACAATGGTTTTCATATAGAAATACTCAGAAAGGCTTAATTTAAGCTGAATTTTCTTAGTATATTTCCTCCATCATGACAAAAATGCCTCAAGAACACATTAAAAGCATTTCCATCAGAGTGGGTCTTTAAATGTGCCCGTGATAGCTAGTTGTTATGTCTTTCCTCAGTGAATTGTCTCTAGTTTTTGTGAAACGAGTCAAAGGGATGAGCTGACGTCTCATTTGAAGACTAATTAGGTTACTCAGAGGGTGGGCATGCATTGCAATGATGCTTAAATTGAACTCATTTAGCTGACCAGTACCAAGTCACATCAGTACTCCACGGGTGAATGAAAAAGCATAATGTTATGCGTTACTGAGGACTCGGTGGAAATATTCTGCATATCTCAGCTATAAAATACCCTATAATTGGAGGTATAACCTGTTTGTAACAGCACAGCACATTTGCTCACACAGTTTATTTTTTAAAAGGAAAAAAACATAATAGCCAAGGGAGGAACATCTTTAATGCTAGGGAAAAGTTTAAATATATAGATATACATTGTGCAGTCATCTCCTAAACAACAAGTAAGGTTAAAAGAAGGATATAAAGTTAAAGAAATTTTAAGTTGTTTTTTATGGTAATGAATGTTAATTTAGCCCACCTCTTTAGGCTATATGCGCTTCTTCCTTACAGTGGCTGGCCTTGCATCACTAGCTCTGTCATCTCTGAAGAAACACTGCCTTATGTGTTTTTCAACATAAAGAAAAGGACAGAAAAAGCTTGAAAGCAAAAGAATCTTTAAAGAGAATCCCCTAAAGGGCCAGAGGGATAGTGGGAGAGAATAAAAAGACTCCATGTAACCTCCATGTACATCTGCTGGTGCTACCTGGAACACAACGTTCTGGAGGAGTTGAAAATTTGCCCTAGACATCCATTATCATTTATGAAAGCTCATGATTTCAATATTCACCCTCAGCTGAGTTGGTGTGTTCACACAAAAGCTGCAGTGCAGAGGAAGAAACCTTAAGTAGTGAAAAAAAAATCTGATAATTAAAAAAAAGGAAAAAAAAAGACAGAGTAAGAGACACCACTAACCTCATCTTACAACCTTCTTTGTTAAACCATCACTCTTTGTGACTCTTGTAATTAACACACAAAGCAAAAGGATGGAAAGAACTAGCTTCAATTGGTCCCTGTGAGACTTAGGTCTCAGCCTACAAATAAGATATTGCCGCATAGACAGTATTTTACTGAAAGCGGAGAATAGATTTGTCTCCTGGCAGACACAGCAGATATTTCATCCAGGGTATGCCTGCACTTTAAAGCATTGTTGGTATTAGTGCATCTAAAACTTGTTGGGGGCTTGCTTTCCCCATGGGATTGTTTTCACAAAATCACTTTAAACACACATATTTACACGGCTCATTCTCAGAACCCAAACCGGAGATTCTGAATAGGGGGTGGAAAAAATGACAACTTTCATTTTTTTTTCTTTTCTAATTGGCAAATAGTGATTCAATTTTGTAACGGTAGGAAATGACAGTTCGGCAGCAGGGAGCCTGAAGCTCCACGCGGCAGCCGCAGGGTGTGGATCCCAGCCGGGCAAAGTAATTGAATAGCTCAGAGCGGATCACATTTGGCTGTATTAAGTTTGTTGGATCTCCAAGAACTCTGAGAATGACTGTACTGGAAGCTTTAGCAGATAGTATAACGGCCAAGAACCAATGAAGAACCGCTGTAATCTAACAGGAGACTCCTCTGCAAACCCTTAGAAGGTCTCTGCATCATTTGCCCCAAAACGATAGAAAACTGTATACAATGTCTGCCGCTTACAATTGTCTAGAGTTTTAGTAGGTTCATTGAAGATTTATTTCAGGCAAATCCAGATGTTTTTTGTGCAGTTCACACAGAATCCTCATTGCAACATGAATTCTTTTTTTTTTTTTCTGTGAAAAGATGTGCGCTTTGATGTGGAGAAACGAGTTTACTCATTCATCAGGTTTTGGAGTTGTGGCAGACACAAGGTTTCTCTGGGATGATTAATGGCATTCAGACGACCAGGTGGATGGAGAAGGGGAGGAGGTAAATAATTTAACAGCCTGACAAACAAAGGAAGCTCTGTGATGCATTGTCTGAATGTAAAGTCAAGCCACAGGTGGGATTTTTGCATTGTGAGCACAGTTCAGTTGCAGAAACTTCCCTCCGTCGATGGAAGACCCCGTAAGGGGTGTTTTTGAAGCGAGCCCTGGAGTTGCAGTCACCTCTGCGAAATGACTGACAGGATCCAGCATTTGGGCAGGATAGAAAATAGAATAAATAAATATATAACAGAGAAAACATCCCCTACTATAGTGGAGATGCAACTAATGCAGCGGGAGGACATGGACAGGAAACCTATTAGGGCTAAGCGAGGGCCTGGAGTCCACTCAAGTTTTACTCTTTGAGTCAGCCTGTGTATCCCTGATACATTCTGTCATACACACACACACACCAGGCCCTCGCATATCTTCTCTACCTCCCATCCCAGCTCCGTTCCATCTGAACTCTTTCAGCGCTGAGCTGAGCAGACTCAAGGAAACGGTTCATTTAAATGTACATAATTTGCTCTTGGAAGCTCACTCTTGGTCTCACTGTTCCCCCGCGGCGCCACAGAGAAACGGCCCAGGAGAGATAGACATGGAGAAAAGATTTTATCCTTGAAGAATCCAGTGGCCTGTACAGAAGCACAGAGTGGTGAAAGCCAGTCAGAGTGAGCGCTTCAGGTAGACTGCACATCCCCCCCGAGACTTTGATGCCAACATGTGTTTTCATAATTTTATTGAAATCCTGTAGAGAAAACAAAGAAACAGAAAACAAATCACAATGCAGCAAATGTATCCAACTACTTCATTTACAGTGTGAGCCACACAGACCAATTATCTCCCAGTTCTTGGCTAAATCACCGAAAATACAAATTACAAGTGCAATAAAAACCGTGACAATACTGGAGCTACTCAACAGTGTTTGAGCCAGATGCTAGCTCAGATGATGAAAACAAAGACGCACATGATCTTGGTGTCTACAAGGGAATGTAACAGAGTGGAGCAAACCAGGGAGCTTGTGGCTTGCCGTAGAATCTTGTGCGTCACACCTACAAGCTTTTTCCAAAAGCTTATATTTTGTCTGCTCCTGATTCACAACGATTTGAATAAAGAAATCCTCAAAAATGTTATTTTGACCTTAATGTTCTTAATGTATATGTTTTCCTGCATGTTGCAAACACCAAAAACACGAGTTTCAATGGCGTGGGCCTTGAAACTCAAAAGTTTACATTGGAGGAAATATTGAACATTTGAAAAACGAAATTGTAAATTAAAAACAAAAAAAAATTAAACTTGAAAGGGTGAAAGAGGTTATGTGACATCATTTCTGCACCACAACAGCGTCTGTTGTTGGCTCCGCCTGTGTCATCCCGTCCTCTGATGTGACGTGCGGTGGCGATGATGCTCTCCTACAGTTGGGTTAGTTAGAGGAGTGATGACAAAGGTGGCGCCAACAACAGACGCTGTTTTGGAGCTGAAATTTCAGTCATCTGTTTGCTTGTTGCACTGTGTGAGGGTTTTTATAACCCTAATAACCACCTGTATTTACACCTACACACTACAGTTCACCCTTTAGAAAATTACAACATTGCTTTGTATTTATGTTATTGTTACTTTTAGAATGAATACAATGAACTATTGATTTTTGTCATGAATAAACATATATATATATTTTAAATAGGAAGTAGTTCATACTTTGTGACAGAGCATGACCGCAGTCAGAAGCCTAATGGAGTGATGCGTTCTGTCCTTTCACTGTTTGTCAATGAATTATATAAAGTTTTTTATCAGTTTGTTTCGCTCAATGTGCCTTTTAGTCTGAAATATTTAATTTTAAAAAAAGAACATTAAATTTTTCTTCAACCAAAGAGCCGCATGCAACTCCAGAGCCTTAAGTCGCCGACCTTTGAATTTGACTGTATCAAATTCTGTTTTAACAAAGAAAGTAAATAAAACTAGCAAATCTCTCTAAAGGGTTTTGTTTTAGCTGTCAACCCAAACCAAATGACAACAAAAATATGGTGGGATTCAGTTTTGGATTTTTTGGTACATTTTTAAAAACTTGCCTTCCAAACGTATCTAAAAAAGTAAAACGGAAATGTAAATGAAATATGAATGATTCTAGCAAACAAATCCATTTGTGTTTATTTTTTTTTGTTTATCTCATTACACCTTTGCTTACCTATACATTTACGTTCTTTCAAAGTTGCCATTTTTAAAAAAGGAAAATCAAGCATGATGACAATCACTTTTGCCCCCCTAAAATTATTCCCAACTTTTCTCATTGCCTCTTAAGTTTAAATTTTATAAACATTATGGAAACAATCATAAATAAAAATCCTTTAAAAATTCACTACATTCACTACTAAGTTCACTACTAAGTTTTAATTTTTCAACTTGCATTTTAATATTTCTGTTTTTTCTTTGCGTGCGTTCAGTGCTCTCTGCAGTTTTCTCTGTACCCAAACATGAAAAACAGTTTAAACCAGGGCCAAGACCAACTCCTCCTCCTCCTCATCTTCCTCCTGCTCTCAGTAAGAACATCAGGAGCTATAGACAGATGATACGTGAGAAGAGCCAAGTGTCATCTCACATGCTTATTTTTTTGAGGAAGAAATGTGGGGTAGCTTTCTGTTTGTAAACTTTAGCATGAACATTTTCATCTGTTTAGCTTAAGAATAATATTAAAAAACAGAAAAGAAGGAGAAAAAAAATCAACATGGAGTTTTTTCTTTACCTAAATTAACAATTTTTTTGGTGCTTATCATTTCTTTTTTTCTTAAATTTTGTCGTTCCACTTTTACTTGCAACTCCTGACAGAAGAGCATAAAGAGAAAACAGCGCACATCTCTGTGTAGCACTGATTATTGCTTCTGTTCTACAGGCGGTAAAGTTGTGCTTCTGCTGCTTTTTTTTTTACTCTTGCTTCTATCTGACCAAGTTGGGGAGTTTCTACTCAAAGACTGTCAAGAACATATGTGTAATTCTGATTTTGTGCATACATGAAACTACACAGTTTTATGCACATGGCTCCAGGCATTCTCAGGTCAGCAAAGAGATCTAATCCCTTTAGGGAGTTCTGTCTCTGCCCCAAGGTCTCCTCCTGGTGGGACATGTCAGAAACACCTTTCCCGTAAGGCGCCTGTGAGGCATCCTGACTAGATCGCCAAACCACCTCAGCTGTCTCCTTGAGCAGCAACTCTATTCAAAGATTTTCATGAAAAACTGAACTCCTCACCACATCCCTGAAGGGAGCTCCATCTCCCTTAAGAATAAACTCCTTTTGGTTGCTTCTATTTGCAGTTTCACTTTCTTCAATGTATAAAACCGGACTAGAATCAATGCTGCAACACTTAAGGTCTTATTTCATTAATGTAATAATGTTGTTTATTTATTTTAATGTTCCACTCCAGAAAAAGGTGCTTAAAACACGCCATCGTCCACAGTGGGACAGATTGACCCCACCTTACCTTATGATATCTGAGTTTCAAGCTTTGGTCCTCTGCTCACAGAGTGGCTGACAGATTTGACATAAACACAATTTTTCAATGAAGCGTTGCATGTGTGAAAGGTTAATGGACTGCCCAGCTGCAAAAAAAAGAAAAAGCTAAGAGTGTAAAACTGCTGTTTTGTCAAAATACTATTGATTATTCACATATTTTTCCAGGGTTGTACAGTGAAAATAGAGAAATAAATTTACTTTTTATTTTATTTACCAAAAGCCACAATGAAACTCATAATGACTTGACAAAACTCTGAGTAAATTGAGTTTTTTGCTTGGCTTTTCTTCGTGCAATAATTCCTAAAATGTCAATAACAACATTGACAACATGAAATGAACTACCGAACATGTTCAAACCATCACACCTTTTTGACTTTTTGTTTGTGAATTTGGAATATTTTAATCCACTGTAAAGGGTGCTGGCATGACTTCCTGGTAAAATAGTGATTTATTAGTAGACCGAACTGAATTAAACTGCAGTATAGTTGTGGAATAATACACAAAGATTTTCAAGACAAAGGACGATTAGCAGTCAAACTAGATTTTTTTTTCCTTTGCCCTACTATCATTGATTACATTGATACTTGCTGTTATTAATGCATTTTTCATTCTTCTTCCCTTTACTTCAGGGACCTCTCCGCTGGCTCTTTATAACCCCGGATGGCCTTGGCACCAGATCTGTCCTTTAACTAATGGAGATGAGGTGTGCAGTGGTCTGCAGCAGCTTCTCCACTGGATGTGTGTCCGTATGCTTTAGGCTGATGGGTAAGGCCAAATGAAAGCGTGATTCATCTCCAAATTTAAATTTAAAGGGAGACTCTGATATAAAATGGCGTTTTTGGTGTTTTTTAACATGTCCTTGTGGCATTGATGATAACGGGATAACGGGAAGGGGGGATGGGGTTGCTCTGTGCCAACAGTCCCTCCCACAACTCAGAAGCAAATTTCTAATGACCTACTGCCACTCTGCAAAAACAGAAAAGTCATGATTAAAAGACCACTGGGAATGCTTTTAGACAGATCAAAAGATGGTTGGCTCTTTAAGAGGTTGGTTGCCATGTTGGATGTAATGATGCTTTTATAGCACTGCCCCTAAATCAGATCTGTGTCTGGCAGGTCTGTTGTAATACTAATATCAGTTTTGGTACAGTTTAGAGTTTGCTGATATTTTTAGGTGCTGATACGAAACAGAAAATGAGACCAAGTGGTCAAAAACTTCCCCTAATGGCTTCTTGTCACATGACATTTCTCTGCAGTTGGAGGTTCGACCCCTCCAAAAGACAGGTAGGACTCCGGGTTCGGTGAATCAAAACTGTCCCTCAAAACAACATAGAGTGGCTAATGATGCTAATCATTTTTAATTTCCAGAGTGTTTCCACGCTGAAGGTGACTCAATCATTGTGCTTACTGTATTCTTTTTTTTGGGTTCACCAGGAAGAGGTGGACCACTCTGCATTTAGTTGGAAAACTGCAGTCAGACTGCAGCTTGTGGGAGCAGAGAAAATATTGCACTTCACATTTTTTTCTTAGGCATAATGTGACATTCTTTTGTTTACTGTGATGTCTCTAATGTTTTTAATTATTGCTTTTCCTGACAGAATTTCAATAAGATATGTGGGAGTGTTTTTGTTCTTTTTTATTGTATTTAGAAAAAAATAAAAAGGAATGAGCAATTTCCAGCCTCACGACATAGTGCACTCAGATGCTGCAAACATCTTCAATTAGCTGTTGCAAAAACAATCTGGCCTTTTGGTTGAAGCACTCTAGGTCTTGCCAAACTTTGCCGGCTGTCATGGCAACAGGTGACACTCTGACATTTTCAGTTGGGTGTGTTTATCAACTCCCTCTCTCTCTGCAATGTGTGCCTCTGACATTTTGGAACGTGGAAACCTGGCAGTGTGTGCAGACGTAGCTGTGCTGCTGGTTCAGGCACCTCAGTTTGTGTTATTATGTTCAGATAATAGACAGAAAAATGCTGCATGTGTGCCTGCTCATGTGCACTAATTATGGCTGTTTCATCTGAACGAGAATGCATATCACT
Organism: Adrianichthys oophorus; assembly: GCA_036245035.1. NCBI lineage: Eukaryota > Metazoa > Chordata > Actinopteri > Beloniformes > Adrianichthyidae > Adrianichthys > Adrianichthys oophorus. The sequence goes on along the minus strand of BSAI01000089.1, from coordinate 121,797 downwards.
TATAGCCTTCATTTCTTGATTGTTCAATTTAAAAAAGTTCAGATGTTATTTTACAACTTTGTGTGACTTTGTTTTGTGCTCATGTATGAAATGTCTGTCGATGCATGTGCATATTTGGAAAAAAAAAAAAAAAGAGACTGTGTGCTTTAGCTTTGAGCCCAGTAATTGAAAATTAGATTGAACTGTGAAGTTGTGAGCTCATGGCTCATGGCCTAATTTGGCAGATGGTTCAATAAATCCCTCCGTGGAGCCATTCCTCAAGTTTCTGCCTGTGTAACTCCTCAGAGATAAAGCGTCCTTCGTATGATTCAAGTTTGCCGTCATACAATGATTTTGGGCATTGGTTTGGATCTGTTCTCCCTGTGAATCCTCGGCCCTTCCATCTGTTCTTCTTTACCATATATAGCATCATTGCCTCCTCTGCTCATTTAAAATCTCATTTAGTCTGAAAACAACAAATCTAGGGAATATCTTTTATACTGTTGTCTGGACAGATTAAATATTCATTAGTTTTGTAGGGGTATCTGGCCACAGTTCGTTAACAAGTAAAACAAAAACTAAACAGTATCACTAATGAACCCACTTACTACTTTGGAGAGTATAGCAAGTACAGCTTAAAGTTAAGGCAGTAGATTTGTATGTAGATTAATGCAAATTTAATTTATACATTTGAGTACGCTGGGGAGATGATATCTCTCAGACGGTCTGGAATCCCCTCTGCATCCTCTAAAGGAGCTGCAAGAAATGACAAAGGAGTGGATAGCTGGATGGAAATTTGGGGTACACTTTTTCTAGCCCAGAATATATTTGCAAGTTCCAGCCTTTACCAGGTTTATCACATCATCCTTAAAGTATTTATGTACGTATATTACATCATCAGTCTCACCCGGTTAAGGTCGGTCATCCACAGCTTTCCTCATTTCAGTTCATTGTCTTCGGTGTATATAAAGCCTCGTTTTCACTGAGCGGTACGGTCTGGTCTGGTTTCGAATGGTCCAGACAAATCAGGTGAGCGTTTCCACTCAAAGTTAGACTGTCACGATGCATGTGGGCTGACACTAACAACAACAAGAACTGACTTGTCTTTCAGTATTTTGACTATACAAAGAATTTAATGGTGTTTGAGAGAAGACTGCATGTGGAGAAGAGGAATATCGCTGCTTTCTTGTGTTATGACCTTCTGCCAATCAACAGGTTTCAACAGTAGCTTTGCACTAACTGGTCAGTTTCACTTTCCTATGGACCAACAACCAATGGGGGCCCAAAAATGGTCTGGCTTAAAGGGTCCATTTTATAATGGAAACGCTCAACATAACATACTGGACCAGGTCAGACTGTACTGTACCGCTCAGTAGAAGCGAGGCATAAGAGTGTGGTTTTCGGTCCATCCTGGTCAGGTCATCTGCTTGTCACCATTTTTGTTGTTCCAGCGTTTTTGTTTGCTGTTTTTATGTATTTATTTTGATCTATTAAACGTCTAAGTTTCTGCCACCACTGCATTAAATAGAATAAATAAAGTACTTGAAATGCAATTTTGAGCTCACTTTTTTTTTTTAGTACACAGCATGTCTTCTATCAGAAAAATGACACAGCAAAATGTTAAAAGCATCAGATACATGGTTTTGGGTCTTTAAAGTCATGTTTAAGTTTCGATGTTTTGGTTATTCTTATTCTTTTAAAGTTTGGAGCTCTTGCTACCAAGGTCGGTCTCTTTTGGGTCCAACTCCTTAAATTCCTGACAATAAACAAGTATTTGGAGCTCTTCTTGATTTTCTGAAGTTAGTTTTTTTTCAGAGATTTTTTTTTTCCACATTTCCAAATGGCCCCATAAACTATTCATTGTTACCGCACATTTCTAGTGAAAATGCAAGAAACTCGTTTCTGTGTGAATGTGTGAGATTTAACTTCATTTTACAAAAATAAAAAAATAAAAACTGTAGCCCAAATTGTTGTTTTTTTTATTTGTTTTTATAACAAGTGCGTAGTCAGGTTTATTATTCTCCTCCAAACCCCTACGTCTTCAAATCAGTGTCTTTATTTAGGGAAGCTGTCGACGAGAGCAGGTTGTGAGTGAGCGGTTCCCATAGAACACAGTCCACATTGACACGTGTCAGTATCTGTTAATCGCAGATGTCTATTTCTCTCCTTCTCTGCCCTCCTCCAGACCTCCCATGGCTCTTTCCCCTGACTCGGTGCCCAGAGCAAGCGCAGCACAGGTGACAAAAGGCGGCATGACTCGCACACCACACATCCATCAGACTGTGAAAAAATCAGCAGGATAGAGCGATCTAAATTTGAGCATTTATTACTCAGTTTGCCCAGAGTTATGCAAGACTCTGATGTTCACTTTTTTTATAACGTATATTAACTTACCTTCCATAAATTAACCTTAGATTTTCATTCTCTGTCATCTTGTAGCATGCCGGTTCTTTTTTTTTTTTTTTTTTTTTTACATTACCTGATTAACCATTTAATGTAGTTTTACATATATGTTGTGTCCAAATGCTAATATCTGATGTAAATGAAATGAAACTGTGTTTGAGTAGGAGTAACGTACAGGGCAATATCTCTTTTTTGACTTTTGCCCTTTGCAGTTTTATGCCCATGTTTCTCTCTGCCGTTTCCTGCTAAAGGCCTTGTAGCTTTGTCTGATGTCCGCTCACGCAAACAGAACTGTTCTTCCAGCACGCAAACATGCCCACACACACAATCACACACACATTTGCTTCAATTAGTTATATGGTGCGAGCTTACTACCTCCCACGATTTTTTTAGATGAAGAAAACACATACTTCCATCACCACAAGTTGGGTATTGAATGTACTTAAGAGCAAGCTTTTCCTTGAAACAAACTGTAAATGTAATCGTGGTTGTGGTGTTCTTATTTTCTGTGAACGTAACTGCATTTTTTTAAAATATTTTTTTAGGAAACATTCTCAGAAAAATTGCTTTAAATGAGATGGAACAATAGTGTTGCCAAAACAGCAGAACAACACAGAACTGGACCTCTGTAGGTTATTAGTAAAACTCAATCTTGTACACAGTTATCTTCTGTTTGCTTACAAAAGTGCTTGTTAGTCTTGGCTGCATAATTGAATACCATTAATGGAGCGACTACTGCCTCAACTAAGAACCAGTTTGATCTTTGTTCAAAGTGTGTCAGTTTTTTAGCCCTATTAGTAGTTTGTTCTTCTTTGGGATGTGTGCAAAGCACTAGGGAGGCAGTACTTTAAAAGGTCACTAATGCACTCAGCCTGCTGAAGGGGAAAAAAGGCATGTTGGATATTTGTTTGTGCTTTTTTATCTTTCTTTACAGAGAGTTCTCTGGAGATGTAGCACTCCAACATATGAAGATACGATGGTACTGCCACTATGAGGGCGCAGGAGAAAGTGGGGAGCGATTAGCGTATTGCATTCTGTCCGTTGCCGCCCTGCAGTATGCAGAGGCTGCACAATCAGCACAGTCACTATCAGACATTCATAAAAAAAGGACTGTCATATTTAAGACATCAGATTGAGTTTCAATTTTTGTTAGAGGTCTGAAAGATCAGGTCTTATTCTCTTGTGCAGCAGAATGCCGTACTATAGCAGAATTGCTGCAGAACGGAGAGCATGTTTCTCTGCTCAGGGAGTGACTGCAGAGAACACCTGGCCTGGCAGCTTCAGACTATCCAGGGACAATTGGGAATTGTTTCTTCCTAGGCTGCAAACCAAACTGACAAAGCAAATCACGTGTAGTGGAATGAGTAAACGGAGCAACAGCGTTAATGTGAGGCTATGATATCATGCAGTAGTCTGTATCTGTGTGTGGTAAAAGCTCCAGCCTGCAAAGGAATCCATGTTACCAACAGTCATCTGCTCTCCTAACCTTTGTGTTTGTTACACCAACTTTAAAAGGAACAACGAAGAAGGAAATATAAAATTTGAATCCATCTGTCTTTGAAGAATTTGTTTTACAATTTATTTACATTTAAAGCATGGAACCTTCTAGTAGCTATGTGAAAATAAAAGTGCACAACAGTACAAATAATTTTTTTTTTTTTTTGCTCAAAAAAGCATATCTGTAATGAAAGGGAGCTGGGTATTAAAATATTGTGCATTTTGGGGTACAATCACCAAATTTGGAATGGATGTACCTTTTTTTTTTTTTTTTTTTTTTTTAGAAAAGTGTGTTAGCCACAAGAAAAGTCAACATTTTAAAAATATTGAGAGCCGGGACACAACACCTTAAAAAAAAAACTTGGTTTGGGTTACATATTTATATAGTTACATTTTGGCCTAACCATGTAAAGAAGCAGGTGAGATATTGAAAAACTTTTCGAACAAATTCACATATTTACTTCAAAACCTTAATTTTTGTCGACTTTGTCAGACACACTCAAACTATATGTGATTATATTAACCTGACAAGAATTTCAAGTTCTAATTTATGTTTTTATAGGATTTAGTTACTCTGATATGCAAAACAGTAAAATACTGAAGTTTTATTTCACGTTTATGAAAACATCAATATACAAACTATTGTGTATGTACCCCTCACGTTTAAAGACTGTATTTTGTGCATGAACAGCCCATACTGTTGAGACTGGGGAAAATAGACATTGAATATTTTGGTTAATGGGATGGACACCATCTTTACAATTGGCCACTATTTTGGATTTTTGTCCTGGGTGGCGTGCTTATCTGAAAAAGAGATCTTAAGTCTGTTTCCACTGAGCGGTCCAGTTTGGTATCAGTAGTACGGTACGGTCCAGTAAATTCTGGCCAGCGTTTCCACTCAGTTAAGCCACGCTTCCACTGAGCGGTTTGTTGTCACGACACATACGTGGTGTAGACCACTAGTGCGTAACTGTAGTGCGACGCCTAGAAAAGCAACAACAATGGAGGTCATCCAGCAGCTCGTCTTTTTCTTGCTTTACTTTTGGTACGTTGTGTATAACAAGAATTTAATGTTGTTTGAAAGAAGATTGTGGGCGGCTAAGATAAATATTGCATATATCACAACACCAATAGGGTGGCTACAGCGGCTTCGCCCCAACCATTCCATTCAACTTTTCAACGGACCTACAACCGTTGGAGACCTCCAAGACGTATAGTTCGGTACTGTTTAATGAGTCCATTTTACAATGGAAACACTCCATACTACACCGTACTGTACCAGACTGAACCGCTCAGTGGAAACGAGGCTTAAAAGTACTTCCATGCCAAATTTTTTGCATGTTTTTTGTCTAATTGAGGGCTAAAATTACCCTTGCTGCTACGTTCTGCGTTTTGTTTATGACATTACAACAGGTTGTGTTTTTCTTGCACAATTTGACAGTCTCCTCATCCATCCTTTCGTCTTCCAAAAGCCACAAAAGTAAACATTTACATTAAATTAAACTCAATCAAAACCATTTTTAAGAATGTTTTATTCATTCATACATTTTATTATAGATCACTTTGAAAAATGGTGACTAACATCACAATCTGAAAATCAAAATTTAAAGCAAACAAAAAACATTTTAAATAAAAAAATGTTGGTAAAGAGTTATGAAAATTTCTGTCCCACAAGGTGAAAACAAGACAATTAAAAATGTGAATCTTCATGTTTGAAAATCAGGTATAAAACTTTTTGAAGCAATGATTTTAGAACTGGCAGGTCTTTGGCAGAGTAAACACAGAGTTCTATTGTTTGTTGCTGGTCTGTGGCCCATCCAAAGGATGTCTTTTTGATGATGTGTGTGTTATGGACGATTCGTGCCAAAGCAATAGCTCTTTAAACAGACTTTAGAGACTTTTAAGAAAGTTATTAGTTTGACAGGCTAAGAAGAGGTTCGTGTGTAGATCACACTACCAAGAACATTTCAAATAAACTTGAAACAGTACGTTTTGTTAAACTGTGAAGATAAACTCTGCTTTAAACAGACCTCTGAGTTAAATAAGAATGGTCAAATTTACTCCACCTGCAAATGTGCAATATGCAAGTGGATATGAGATTTAATTTGCCAATTCAGTGTTTGCTCCTGGTCATGCAACTGGTATTCTAAATAATAAAAAATGCTCTAAGAACATTAAAATAAGTATTGCCACTTCATGTATAACCTTAGAAGTAAATTTGCTAAATTGAATAAATCCTTAAACTGTTCAGAAAAGTCAGAAGCTACTTTTTAAGGCAGGTAAAAGATGGGCAGACACGGTAAAAATAACTCTCAATGCATTAGCGTTTGAAAGTCTAGAAAGGATGGGTTTTAAAGATTAAAAAAAAGATATGGAGCACCACCTCTGTGCAAAAGATCTGAATTTCTGCTCAAATATTTGATCTCATGTTGTATTAAGTACAAAAAAAAAAAGAGTCATGATAAAGTGAGGTGACGCCTTAATTGAACAGCTGATTGCAGACCACACAGATGTTAAAATGAAGCTGTTTGGTTTTCACTTACCTGTAAACTCTGACTTTGAACTCTAAATCAACATTTAGAAGGAAACAAAGAAGTTGCTGAATCTCATATTATCTTCAAAATATCCAAACCTAAGAATGTAACTGTTTCACGATCAGTTTATGCTTTTGCTTAGGCAAAAATGAATATACACTTTACCTGAACAACTGGGGCTCATTCCTGTTTTCTTGCATTAGTTCCACACAATTGTGTTTTTGATATTTTAGCTTCTTTTCAGCTTATGTGTTAATTGTAAGACTCCTTCACAATAAAATAAAACAGACTATTTCTTCCTTATTTGAAATCATCTGTTTAGGCCAACATGAGAAACACGTCTTTTAATAATGGACAGCAGAGGATGTGGTGCTGGAGGACAGATCCTCATGGGAGGACAAGCCCCTGCATGGGATGTACCACAGAACCATAACTAAAGTGACTGATATCAAGAAGTCCTACCAATGGCTAGAGAGGGCTGGCCAAGACCGCACAGAAGCGCTCATCCTGGCAGCTGAGGAACAAGCCCTTAGCACCAGAACGATAGAGGCTCAGATCTACCACACCTGACAAAACCCAAGGTGTAGGCTGTGCAAAGAGGCGCCTGAAACAATCCAGCACATAACTGCAGGGTGTAAGATGCTGGCCAGGAAAGCCTCCATGGAGCGCCACAATCAAGTCGCTGGGATAGTATACAGGAACATCTGTGCAGAATATGGACGAGAAACCCCAAAGTCAAAATGGGAAACATCTCCAAAAATGGTAGAGAATGAGAGAGCAAAGATCCTGTGAGACTTCCAGATACAGACTGACAGAATGGAGAACCAAACAGATATTGTAGTGGTGGACAAAGAACAGAGGAAAGCTGTTATGGTGGATGTGGCAGTACCAAGTCATAGTAACTTTTTTTTTTAATATATATTTTAGGGCTGTCAGCGTTAACACATTAAAGCATGCGATTAATTTGAAAAAAAGTATATATACAAGTTCATTTTTATTAAAGCAGATTAATTAAACATCAGAAGTAATGTCTTTCGTTGTGTGTCGAACGCTTCAGGCTTCCACGGTGTGCGTCAGTTTCTTAAAATACACACTTTGTCAGGCACTATCCCACTTACATGGTCACTTACAAAAGAAATAAATATTCAATCGATTTTTAGTACTTTATTCTTGTTATTTTTTTCGGGTTTAGATCGCTTTCTCACAAAAAGCGAACTATTTGATTGGTGGTGCAGCCTGTTGTCACAGTAACACAACAAAGCGTCACTGCAGCGGCAAAGCGTTCTATATGCTGATCGTCACGATAACTTTAATGAAGCATCAGATCAGAGAGAAAGTTCACCTCTTACAGCTTTTTTTGTGTCAAGAAGATGAAGTTTGTTCAAAGTAGCCTGCACAGTGATATAGAACATTTGGGCTATGTGACTGGAACTTCTTTTTGTTCGCGTGAATACACAGCAGCCAATCAGAATTGAGTATTCACCTGGACCATTCAAAGTGAAGAAACACAATGATTGTTTCTTATGGCTGTACATCAGCATCTTTGCTTCCTTGGAGTAATACTACAGACATAAAAGTCTTTAGAGTTTGTTTCCTAATTCTTCACAAATTAAAATCAATCTGATTATTTTTTTTAATTGATTGACAGCACTAATATATATATATATATATATATATATATATATGTATGTACATTTAAGAAATCAAATTAAAACTCCAGAAACAAAACAAAAATAAAATAAGAAACTGGAAAAGGTAGGTATTATGGGATTGGATGGTGACGTTTAAGTTTTGAAGAAGAGGGACAGCAGAAGGCTTTACCTGTTTTATTAGAACTGTAGTAAAATCGATTGGGGAATCATCAAACTTTTGCAGAGGGTGTGGCCAGAGTCTTTAAGAAATATCATGTTGGAAGATGTTGTCATGTCAAATAACTTCTAGTTGAAAAGGTGAACAAACACATTTAACTAATTCCTTTTCTGGTTTCTTATTTTGTTTCATTTTTTTAACATTTCCTTTTGATTTCAGAAAAAGTCTTTTGTTTTCTAAAATGTTTCCTTTTTGTTTGTTTATTTCTTTTTTGGGGGAGGATCTGTGCTTGAGAATTTTTGAATTATTGGTTAAGTTAATTTTGTTTTTAACTCCTAAAAGTTGTTTTTTTAATTATTTATTTTGCTTTTTAAATTGTGTTTGTGTTCTTTAATACGTTTTTGCATTAAGTGATTTACTGATGTAATTTGAGCTTCAGGGCCACCGTAGATTTCATACGACTTGGTTTGATCTAGAGTAAAGCGGCTAAAATGTTTCACAGAGGCCTGAGTGCCTCTCTTAAAAGTGAGGCGCAGACAGGCATAGCAGTGTGACATCCCATTCCTGCCAGGTCTGAGGAATGTCCAGTCCTTGACACTTGTCCAATCTAAGCTATCTCAAGTTCTCCCCTCCAGCTTCATGCAGGCTAATCTCTCTTGACACCTTACACAACCCCAACAGGGAATCACTCTACCCTGAAAACAATCCAGCGCTTTTCCTCTTTTCAATCCAAATGGGCACCAGCTCTGTTTGTCTTTCGTCCTTATTTCACTTTACCTTCTTGCCTCCCCATCTTTCCCCTCCCTGCTACTTCCATCTGTGGCTGACTCTTGTGTTTCCATCTGTCTTTGTCAAACTATATTCTGCTTCTCGCCTATCTCACTCAGTTGTTTTTCTCCCAGTCTGTCCTCCTTCATCTTTAATGCCTTGCTGGGTATATCTTGCCTCTGTTGATGAGAATCTGCTAAAGACACTATGATTACCAACTGATGAATCGTTTGCATCCTCTCAAGATGCATCCTGATTCAAAAACTTGTTTTTTTTTTAACTCCAACAGTGTTTCTAAAGCTGGAAAGTCATTATCTCTAAGAGCACCTTCCAGATGGAGAAAAGATCAAAAATAAACGACTGAGAATGTGCTAAACTCAGACATGTCTCCCTCAATGGCCCTCATCCTAAATATGCACAACGCTTTGGAGAAAAAAGAGAAATGAGGGACTTGCTGATGGGATCGTTTTTATTGTTTGCATAAATGAAGTCGTTTGCAAATTATTTTTTTTCTAAATTTGTGTATTTATGACTCAAGACAAAACCACTCAATAAAAAAGTAAAATAAAAATCCCATTTATTTTTTAAATGTATTCAACTGTTCCAAAAGAGAAGACAAGTCAAAGATTTCATTTACAAGCTGTTTGTTCCCAGGCTCAACCCTACAGAGCACAATCTCATTGGCTGATTAAGATGTCTGTCGTTGGCTGTAGCACAGAATACTGCAACTCTGAAAAAGAACCGTGTAAGTTGTGGCACTGCACATGCTAGAATGCGGACGCTCACTGATATGCATATACACACACAAACACACAGAGACTCACGCATACGTGCAGTCATAATAGGCAAAGTCACTCACCCAGTCAGTGTCATTCTCGAGCAAGCTGCCAGGCTGCTATGCTGCTTAAATATCACCATAATTCCTGTATGTTGCTGGATATGCAGCTAATGAATGGATGACATCCTGTGACGGGGAAAAAAAAGTCACTGTGCTTTTCTTCTCCAACTTCTGCAGCTCCAAACTTTGTGGATTTTGGTTGACCTTGGATCTCTTCAAAAGTTTATTTTTTGGCAATCCTTCTTTGTTTGTTTTAGTTTTTCACGAGCAGGACTTGGCAGAAAAGGAAAATATGAGTGCTTGTCAGATCCTAAATTTTAAAGTTCCAAATCTGGAGATTACCTTTCCTGAATCCCAACACCCAAGAGAGGCATTTACACAAATGAAAGTAATTTTATTAATATTTCTTCTGGTTTACTGAAATCTAAACAACAGCAAAACATTCTTCTACACTGCTTAAAGGCCCACTCCAATGAAAAGCGTTTTTAACTCCCACTCCCAGATTTTGGTGTTTTTGGGATGTTCTTGTGGCGTTTTTCTGACAATGGAGAATATATTCTAAGAAAATTGAGCTTAAAATTGCATTTGCTTATAAATCAGGAGCAGACAAAAAACTGCAGTTTGAAAAAAGCCTAAAGTTGTTTGGTAAAATCTCCAATCATGTGGACCACAAGCTCCCCGCTCCACTCCATTTTCCACTTGCAGATGACAAGATCCATGTACGTCTTCATTTTCCTCGCCTGAGCTGATGTCTGGCTCAAAACTGTACGGCTAGATTGCTCCAACATTGCTTGCCACTTGTCACGCACCGGTACTGTTAGGTTGGGATGTGAGAGGCTGTAAGCTGGTAGAAGAATGTAAGAAAGGGATGATGGGAAGTGTTGGCAGGCTTACTCTGCACCAACGGTCCTGCCCACAAGAGGTGAATTTTTAATGAGCTACTGTCGCTCTGCAGTAACTGTCATAGATAATGACAGTTTTTTTTTTATTTTTTTTTTTTTTATTTTGGCTAAAACCTGCATAATCATAATTTAAAAAATAGATTAAATAAATATAAATGTAGAGAAATAGATAAAAAAAAATGATTGGAGTGGGACTTTAAAAACAATGAAAGGGTTAAAGTGTGTTAGAGGTTTCATTTATGAGATGTGTTTTTTCTTCTTTTCCAGATATATTGGAAGTGTGGAAATCTTTTATTCCTCGCATGGATAATATGATGTTACCTTGTCATATCCAGGGACGAAGAAAAAGCACTCACTACCATAAAATACTAAAAGTCTTGATTTAAATGTTTCTTCTCCAGCTGTTAGATTTATGAGTTGCATCACAAATAACATTCATTCAAACAGTATATCTTCACAAGGGACAAATATATTGTTTTTAAACGTCTTTTGTGTAGAATAGCATTTATGTCTACAAAAAAAAAAACACACACACACACAATCTAAAATTGCACGCAACAACACTACAATTGTCAGTTGATCAAGTTGATGCAGCAGACTGCACTGTGGGTAGAAGATGAGTGAGATAATCCACGTTTGCAGGGTTTTCGTATGTGTTGACGCTTCTGTGCAATGTTGCAGAGCTACAGAGGAGAGAGACATTGAAAATGAAGAGCCTTTTGAGATGTCAGGGCTGTGGCGTGGAGTGCACAGGGTGCAAATAAAAATCCAGCCCATCTTACATCCCACTCCACCCACGTCCCCCGCCAGCCCATCTCACTGTGTCCTCAGGAGCTTTACGCTTGGGCTTGGCTGCAGAACCTGAATGTTTTGGCGGATGGATATGAAGCAGACGTGTCTGTGATGATGGAGAGAATTAGGAAAACCAGAAAGCATTCCATCTTTTATCACGCACACAAACACGCACGCACACACGCACGCACACCTTTCCTCCGTTATACAACTTCTTCTTTGAGTCATTTCCTGTCCATCAATCCTGGCGTCTGTCTTTTTTTCAGTCTGCGTAGAGGATGAAGCCAGAAAATGTGCTGTACTTGTTGTTGTTGCCACCATGGGCTTTGCCTCCGTCAAGTTTGATGTAAACCTCATCTCCTGCATCCAGATGGAGGATAACACTGTTGGAAGCGTAGTCATAATTCTGGTCAGCGTCTTGGGCGATGGCGCTAGCACGAACCTGTGGGAACAGAGAGGAATGAACATACAAGGGAATAAGTGGTTTTTTGGGGGGAATATCGCACATTAAATTCTTTCTTTATACTTCTCTGGCAGTCAGGAGGATATTTAAAAATATATACCTAATGTTAGAAATGTTTGTTTCATTGTTTAGGAGGTAGATGTATCCTTTCTTTTAATCACAATAGCTTGATTAGAAGATAAATCACAGTTAAAAGGTAATGCACCAATTGTTTTGCATAAAATAATGTGGTTAATAAACATAAATCCAGTTAGGTGGATGTACTTTGTCTCTAATTGGAAAAAAAAAAACCACAAAAGTTTTGTTTAATCTGAGTTTTCTTGAGTTTTAGTAAATTCTTTAGCAATTTTTTTTTTCAAAGTTTAAAATATTTTAAAGGGGGAATTAGCATCACAATTTGTTTTTGTTTTTTCTACATAAAATTTAAGAGTTGATATTAAATAAAAAATTTAAAAAAACAGGAAAATTAAAATGTCCACCCATGTCAAACAGGTAAAAATAAACTGAATATTAAAAAAATTCTGAAAATTTTTTTGTTTAAAATCATGAGAGACTTTCAATCGGGGCTGCATGGTGGCGCAGCGGTTAGCGCTCCTGCCTCACAGCAAGAAGGTTCCCGGTTCAAGCCCTGGCTGGGGGACCTTTCTGTGTGGAGTTTGCATGTTCTCCCCGTGCATGCGTGGGTTTTCTCCGGGTACTCCGGCTTCCTCCCACCGTCCAAAAACATGCTTCATAGGTTGATTGGTTACTCGAAATTGTCCCTAGGTGTGAATGTGAGTGTGCATGGGTGTGTGATTGTGGCCCCTGCGACAGACTGGCGACCAGTCCAGGGGTGTCCCCTGCCTTCGCCCATGAGTAGCCGGGTTAGGCTCCGGCAACCCCGTGACCCCGAAAGGGATAAAGCGGATTGGAAAATGAATGAATGAATGAATGACTTTCAATCGTTCCTTTTAGAAATATTTTCTGCATTTCAGCCAGAACAAAAGGAATTACAGAGATAACTGCTTTTCAATCACAATTATAAATTGTTGCTGACTGTATTGTGATAAGCCTAACTGCTGTGCTCTCACTCCAAAGTGTTTGGTGCTTTTTCTTAATCTTCTCTCAGTAATTAAAATCTCTTCTTAATAAACAAGATGTTTTCTCTTGGGTGGAAAATATATCATCAGTACTGCTTTTTAACCGACCACTACAAATATGACAAATTGTTAAAATGACATCTGCTATAAATGCGATCTGGAAATGACAGTTCAATGCAATGTCATTGCTTTTCTCCTTTTTGTAAAGGAAAACAAAGAAAATTGATACTTTTTAAAGAAATGAGTGGAAGGAGAGACTCCAAGTTGTTCACAAATAACAATATGTCTGTGAAATATGCAATCATGCATGCAGGCACGTATACTCTGAATAAAGTTTATGGAGTTTCGGCTCCAGAGGGTGTTTTTCTGGGTTCACAGGAAGTCAAACTTTTTTTTTCTAAATGTTTGTATTCTGATAACTCTTCAGGAAAGTTTGTATTCTTCAATGATAATCAATAACATCTCAGACTAAAAGCAAATGAAGTGCTGAAAGAAGCAGAAAGTAGATTTGACAGCAGTGCAGCCCCAGTTAAACATCATTAGTTTCAACTAATTTCTATTTGTCATACTCCGTCAGTGGCAATTGAGTGCAAATGGTTCATTACCACACAACCACTTCATTTTCACTGCTTGTTTTCCACAAATGGCTACTTTCAACAAGCAACACAGAAGAAATACTTCATAAAACTCAGTACGAGTACACTACACGTTTGCCTTGCTGAATGTAACTACTAGTTGTTTCTTGTGGTAAACTAGGGATGTGCAGTGATATTTTGAGGCTTTTCTGCTTCAAATTGTTTTTCCAGTATCTTGTATCTCTGCAAGTAGGTCAGTATTGCTGCTTTTAAAAATAATTTCCTATGAAAAATGTCAGCTAGACTGCTTCAGCTCTGTTAAGCTAGACTATGCACAGAAAAAAAATGGTAAAAAGTGGCTCTGTTTAAGGTCTACTGGAACTAAATGCTATTAAACCATTACTTACAAAGAGTGGCATAATTTGCAACCTGAACAATCGAAGTAAAAAAAAATCATTATTCTCCCCAGAGAAGTGGAAAGAAAAAGCATTGTTCATTTTTGAAAGTGGGGACTGGTCAAATAGGCCTATTAGTTATTTAGTTTGATCAGTAAGGTTGAACCAGAATCAAAAGTTTACATGCATTTGAGAAGTTTTTGTCTGGCTCATTACGGAGATGGTGTATAAAGCTTTAGATTAGGGGCCCTTTAGTGGGTGTTAACTGACTGGAACAGCTCTATCATAAAGATACCTTTTAATTAAGTGGTTTTTACAAAAGAGAACACACCACAGAGACGATCGTAAAGGAAAAAAGAGCTGCTGTCAGAAATGCAGAGGAAAATCTAAGAAGGTTGTTTATTTGATCAAATCTTCTAAATATGCTTGCAATTAATAACATTTTTTCTATAAACGTTTTCAATAATGCTTTTTCTGCGTTGGGGGTTTTAAGTTATACTAAAACAATCAGTAAACTGCAGAATGTGTGCAGAAATTAATAAAATAGCTAATAAAAGACTTTTAAAGAACCTAAAATTCTTCTAATACAATATTTTGTCACATTATTTTATATAAATTATAACAAGCAGTTTCCTCTGAAGCTTCACAGTAAAACTGTTCTGATCCTTGCATTTGCTGGTGCATTATCTCTGCACTAAATTTGCTTAAATGCCAGAATATTCTCTAACCTTAGCACTCACATTTGCAAAGATTTCTGAACTATTTTCTTAATCCTTGAGGCTGTCCTTTAAGCACAAGGACTAATATTTTTATTTTGCTTTTCTTTAATTTCATCTGGAGTAAAAACATGCTAAATGACGGTCATTTCTCTTTGAGATTTTTACAAACAGATTTTTTTAAAACTGTTTCATTTTATTGAATTAAGCTCAGGTGCAAATATGGACAAGGCTGAGTTCTATTTAACCTTCAAGAGAAAATAATTTGTAATAAAAAAAAACTATTAATTTGCAAAACAATTGGAAGATTTTAAAATACTACAGATTTTAAAAACTGCAACTTTTGAATACCTTGCTTGTAGTAAACATTGTCAGTTGCTCACACTAAAGAACATGGATAAATATTTTAAAACCCAAATCTATATGGAACAGGTGATCAATCTAATAATTCTAATTTTACAGGAATGAAAAACATTTTCCTAAAAAAAAGTTTTTAATTATTAATCATTCACAAGATTTACTCTTCTAATCAAGGATTATAGTCTTATAAGGTAGCCATGACCATGAAGTAATGTACTTAAATGAAAGTGCTTCAAAATAACAATATGAACAGTCAATAAAGCTAAAAGGATTTTGGGAGTTTAATGGTCAACAGCAGGAACCACCATTGGAGGCGCGCATGACTTTTGAGCCCCTCAGGCAGCATTGCATGAAAAAATATCATGCCACCACGATCACATAGGCTCTGGAGTACCTTGGAAAACCATTCCCACTCAGCGCAGTGTGCAGCTGCGTTGAGAATCTGAAATAGTATTACACAAGGAGAAAGCCATACATCAAAGCTGTGCAGGAAGTCCTCTGAGTGCTCAGAGCAAACACTCTTCTCAGGTATTTAAAAAGATAACAGATACGTTACATGATTAGATGAGTCTATGCTTTGGTTAGCTTTTGTCAAAAAACTTTCATAGATTTCATTGATCTTGTTTGTGGCGGTGATGGGAAAAAAACTCTACACTTGTGATGGAAAACGTCTGCACTTGATGCGTGGTTACATTATGGGTCTGAAAATACATGTTATTCTTTTGGCCAAATTAAGACGATAATTTTTCTCTTTTTTAATGGCTGGGTGGCTCCGTTGGCTACTTGTCTCCCTGGAGCTTAATCCAGTGTGGGTCCTTAGACAAGACCTATCACTCTACTGCCTAACTATGTAGCTACAAGGGGGGCCCAAGTCTGGGTCTCCTTGTGCTGGTCCCCAGCCCGGATAAAATACAGGGTTGTATCAGGAAAGGTATTCGGCGTAAAACTCTCTGCCAGACTACCTGTGCAAATCAACTTTCACTGATTCGCTGTGGCGACGCTTGAAAAGATATGCCAAAAGTTTAACAACATTTTTTCTTTTTTTCCTCAAAAAGTACAGATGGGAAAAAAAATTAAAAATTTTGAGTTCAAAAAGTGTTTTGCATTTTTACAGGAGTTATTGGAGATTCTTGGAGAAAAAAAAGCTGCATTTGGATTCTGGTGAGATGTGCGTAACCACTGAGATGACGACTTTCAGATTTAGCAGAATGAACATGTGCCGGTCTGACCCACTGACTGTATATGAAAACTGGACTGAGTAACCCCTCCCCCTGGCATTCCAAGTAGGAAGAACCCACTACTAGAGGCCAAAATCTCACAGACTTCTGAGAAATAGACAGCTATTACTCCGTCATTCTATTTGTCAGAATAACCATTCTTGCTCTGCTACCTTTTTTAACATGTTCTTGCTAATACTTTTTTGTTTCATGTATTTTTTTTCTATCGTGTAAGCTATTTAACCCTTTAAAGCAGAGATGTCCCTGATGACATCAAAACAACACACATTTTTTGACATATTGGAACACCTCGACTGTTTACGCGATCAACGTAATAACATAACGTTGATAATTCATTACATTGATAGCATAAACACTTTAATGCTGTAAAGTGTTGCACATCAGTGTAAAGTTGCCTTTCTGCGCTTCAGAATCAGCTGGAATTATGTTAATTTTGTTGAAGAGTTATGGTATTTAAGATAATGTAAATATTGGAGCTAAAGCTCCAATAATAAAGGTTTAAGTTATAAACTGGCCAATCGGATGCTGCAATAAAAGTATGTGGTTTCATGTTTGAACATTTAAAACGTCTTATCGACAAATTCTCCAGAACTTGCTTTCAATAGGAGTGTGCCCACAACAAGCTCACTCCTGATTGGCTAGAGTGGTTGCCATAGAAATGATGACATTGACTGACCAATCACTGCTTACTGACGATTTTTGGCTCCAACATGGCAACCCCGCATCCCCCCCCAAAAAACAAAGCTGACTGAATTGACTTAATTTCGTTGAAGCTGGAAACAAGTTTTCTTTTATGGATGATATCATACTCACTCTATCCAGTTCTCTTATACAATCTTAGGGTCCTACCTGCAGCCCAGATGTTTCATTTGTGAAAATTAAATAGCATACAATATATGGCCTTGATGCAGATAAGGATAAGAACAAGACCGAAATGGCAAAATGACCAAATTAGTTGTCATAGATGTTAAACATGTACTTTTAGAAACTAGTTGAAGAAATATGATGCATTTTCATATTTTAAAGCTTCCTTTAATTGTTGAGTTTGCATTTTCTGTTCAACGAATGAGTCCGATGGGCTGGAGAACCAGTCACATAAAAGGTTCCTCAAACTTTTCAAGACCATGACCTGATGCATAATTTCAAATGTCACCATGAAATCTGGAAGCACTTTAAAGGTGAATGTGGATGATATCATTCCAAGGATTGAAGATACAGAGTTAATATATAGAATACTGTACTTTTTTATATTGTTTATTCACATGATTAAATCTAGCACAGCTCATATCAATGTGCAAACAAAGCCTCTTGCTCTGATTCTGCGATGCCAGCGTCCGATGAAATTAATATGATGTGATATTGCCATGAGCGTGCAGAGTCAACACCATCTTATTAAAGGGTTAGTGCCTTTGGCTGCAAGAGAGCAGGTGATGATGGCTCCAGAGGATTTGTCAGTTGGGATTTTAATGAAACTTTATCAAAATATTTGCTTTGCAAGTAGGCATACAGAACCAAGGAACCTCTGGCAAAGTCACTGGTGCGTGACATCGTCAAGTCCCTCCCTTCATTTGGTAAATTGAAAGTAGAATTATAGAATTTTAGATCACTTTTTAAAATGGTTTATTTGCTGCATAAAGGGAGAAGAATTACATTTTTCATCAAATGATTAAAAGATAAGGAGTGAAACCTTCGTTGAAGTTATTTTGAGACTGATATCTTAATTCCAGTCTCCCTTATTTTGCAGAATCTCTTAGCATTTTTTTAAATGATGGTGAAAACCAAACAGAGGTTATTGTTTTTTCTTGCATTTTTCTCCTCCTGTGCACACACAGAATTAGTTATAGATACATGCCAGAGGTTCAAATGCAGAGAATTGCAGATATGTAGCCAGAGATGAGTGGGACAAACAGCTAACTGGCAGTGCGTGACCTTGAGACAGAATGCATAGAGGAACTTTGACAGAACAAACAAGCGTGAAGCCGGAGGCGCCTGCTCCAGCGATGGTAAATGAGGTGTCAGCGATGTTGTTTTCATTGTGGCTGCACGTGCATTTTCGCATCTGTCATATCGTCAATGTGATGGCTTTGATTGAATAATTCTCTGAGTAAAGACAGAAGACTCAAGGCTGCACTTAGACGGATAATGCATGCCTACGATAATAAACTTTCAGAACTTTGCCTAACTTGTGCACCGTGAAACCATTGTTGAGGAAAATTTCTAGATTACCGAAAGCATTGGAGCAAGTAAGTAATGTCTTTTGTGAGGGTTATCCAGGCTGTACGATCGCAGAACACCAAATCACACTTTGACTGATGCACAAACTGTTGTTAAAGCTCCACACATCTCTGCCTATTAACCATCTGCTCCTTGGAGACACACCATTCTCCATCCTATACATCTTATGCTTAATGAAAACACTTTAACAGTATCATTCCATTTATAGATTATCTACTTCTGCTTCTCTGTAATCGGAGTCGCAGAATGTTTTCAGGCGGAACTGATATAGATCTTATCCTCTAAGTATCCCTTTAGCTCCTGCAGCTTCTTTCACTTCCAGCGCTGCACTAAAACTTCCTTATTTAAGATGTTTCCCTTTTATTTCTATACATATGAAGACTTCATAAAACATTTAGTCACTCATGTATATGAGACAAAGATGATGAATTCCTGTCAGAAGAGACTGTCAGTCATCTTTATTCCTACGTGGCATTTTCCTGCTTTTAAAAAGCATCTTTTAAATGTTCAATCACAGAACAAATTGTAAAATGTTTCAAATCTTTGCATTTATGTTTAATGTGCTTTCTCAGTTGCTGGAGGTGTTTAAAACGTCTCCCAGGAGCAGTTTGCTTCCAAAAAGCTTTGTCTCGCAGACAAGGGCATGTCTTGTGTCTTCTCAACAGGGATTTGTTGACTTGGTGTTGAGCCCCCCCCCCCCCGTTTAGATCAATGACTCTTTTGGCTCTTTTTGAATCAAAGCATACTGTTGTCTAATTGTGTTTGCACATTCCAGCCATGAACCGCATGCTTAATGCTAGCTTAGTTGGTTCCCCAACCCTTTAGCCCAGGCTTAGCCTTTTCCAACAACTAGATGCACACAAGCAGAAAGATAAGCTGCGTTTTCCAAGCGTTTTTGGTACACTCACATACACAAGAGGTTTAAATGAATTTGAAATGATGAAAAACAGGAAACTGTGATGAGTTCCTGGAGAATTTCAGCGGCGCACAGCAGCATGTGTTAAGGTTCATTTGTCGGAAGATCCTAAGCGAAAACACGTTAAGAGAAATGAAATGGTAACAGGAGACTTGCCATCTGTCAGACAAGACTAGAAAAAGGTCTTCTGAATTAATTTCACCAGCTGTTCTTTTCTGTACCTGCTCACTTTACACAAACACAACTTGGCTGCACTAACCTCCGAATCTTTTTCAAATTTGTAGGGATTTTAAAGTCAAATGAGGTCTAAGGTATAACCTTATTTGTTGAGTGTACAATTCACCAAAGTCAGCAGAGGAAATATTAACCCTTTTGGAAAATGACTGTTATTAAAATCTCTTATGGGAGAAAAATGCATCAACTTTGACTTGCAATTTGGCCTTTTCTTCACTCTCGTATCCTGTGTGCATTTTGGTAATCAGTTTGTGTTTTGGTGTTTGTGTTCAAAAACCGTTTTAGGGAAAAATCCCAACTTTTTGTTTTAATTTTTTAAAAATCGCTCCAATGAAAATAATATTTTTAGTGTTTAACATGTTCTTGTTGCATTTTTCTAATGATAGAGGACATTTATGGTGAAAATTAACCTTAAAATTGCATGTCTGAGTATTTCTTTATTTATATTGTTGTGAATCTGGAGCAGATGAAAAGATCGTGTTGGAAAAAGGCTTGTAGTGGCGACGTAGGTTGTACAAAAACGGGTATTATGGTAAACTAACAGGTAACCAACCCTATTACAGGGTAACCAATTTACTAAGGCCTAGACATGTTTTCTTAAATCAAGACATCTTTTCCAAGTAAAATCCACTAGCTGCACTGGCAGATAATTTGACTTGTTTCCAGTCAAATCTCCTGTCAAATCTTTTATTTTTCTAGAATTAGTAAGGTGTTTTTTTTTTTTTTTTTTTGCAGTGAATCCATATACGTCTTCATTTACCTTATCTGAGCTAGCCTCTTGATCAAAACTGTGTGGCTGGATAGCTCCAATACTGCTCGCCATTTTTATTGCACTGGTAATGTTAGGATGGGCTTGTAAGGCACTGTAAGCTAGCGGAAAAAAGGTATAAACAGATGGAT
Organism: Adrianichthys oophorus; assembly: GCA_036245035.1. Classification (NCBI taxonomy): domain Eukaryota; kingdom Metazoa; phylum Chordata; class Actinopteri; order Beloniformes; family Adrianichthyidae; genus Adrianichthys; species Adrianichthys oophorus. The sequence continues at coordinate 101,164 of BSAI01000089.1, read as the reverse complement.
TGACAGATGGATGCCTACCCTGCGCCGACAGTTCAGCCCAAAATACAAAGACGATTTTCTAACGAACTCTTCCCGCTCTACAGAAACTGTCCCAAAATACAGTTTGTTTGGTTTTTTTGGGCAAAAAATGTCATAATCATAATTAAAAGGCCACCAGGAAAGCTTTTGAAATAGATCAAAAGATGATCGGAGTGGGACTTTAAAAAATTCTCAAGAAAACCCTCTGACTCTCACACTTATGCTCACATTTACCTTACGTATTTACAGTGAGAAAAACACTTTCACAGGTAATGATGTTGAGTCATTAAAAAGAGATCTTTTACAGCGACAGGGTGGGTCAAAGAGAAAGTCTAAAATATCCACTTTCAAATGCTGCCACTTCATTCATTTACTATTTGGCACTGAAGTTATCAGAGCAGTGTGTCCCAAAAACTGCTTACTTTCTACCCAGTCCCACGTTTTTCACACAGTTGATGCTCGCAGTGCAGCCTTGTGCATACCTTTCATCTTAAGTGTTGTGGGGAGTGTTAAACACACCGACACGAGGCAGACTGTGAATCATTTGAAGCCACCGACTTGCAGCTTTGCTGTAAAGAGGTAATTGTGGGTATCAGTTGAAGCCTGAATTCAAGGGACATATCTAAATGTCAGGGGCGTAGGGAGAAGCAGAGAGAGACGTGTTTGCACAAGAGGGCCAGAGGCACTTGTCCATCTCCCAAATGGCCCTCATTATAATGAAGAAGCCTTGTGAGTCAACATAGTTGCATGTTTGAGTCAGCTATTCATAGAAGGCGATCCATTTTCTATTTTGGATCCCATGTTTATTGTCTCTTGATAAATAAAATGGAGGACATTAGCAGCATTTCATGATGTTAAAGTGCAAACAAGCGACGTATTTGCATTGCTGAGCTGTAAAGGCTTTCATCAAGGGAGATGTTCCTATATACAGCGCTGTGTTTCAAATGTAATTGAATTAAAACCGACAAGTGGTGGGCAGTGTTCAAACAAGTTGTGAAGCTTTACCACTAAATGATAGACTTTCTTCGCTGCACTTGCAGATGGCAGCTCGATGTCATCTTGACATTTCCAATCTGTGTGGTATTTCCTAACAACGTGGGCCAATCTTCATTTAATAGTTCTCGCACCTAATTAGGCTGCCTCTAATGTTCCACTCGGCAAAGTGTCAAATCCAGTGTCCAATTACACAGCAGATCAAGGCCAAAGGTCCGCCTCCACCACTGCTCAAGCTGATTATAGAAGAAGTGCCATGATATACAGAACAGTGAGGGAAGCAGCTCTGTCGGAAACATACACACACATGTTTGCTCTCACACATGAGAGGATCGATACCGCAGGCGAGGAGACCGAGGCACTGAGGGTGGCTCTCTCAAACCCTGCCTGTCTTTTTCAGACAGACTCTCTTTGTTACACCAGGCGAACGCACAAAGGCCTTTCAGTGCTGAAGTTTCACCACCACGAAGAGTAGGAGGTCTGAGCATTACCAGAATGTTAAAATCCACCAAGCCTGTGTTTGCTGCGAGGAGATAATCAATCATGTACAATAGTCAAGTCCGATAAAAAACATTTGGTTTTTTACCTTAAATTAAGCTAATCTTTTTATTATTATAATGTCTTATGTCGATAATCAAAACAGAGCAGACATTTTCCAGATGGCTCAACTCCCATGTTTAATGTTGGGATTGTCACCAGATGCTAAACAAGAAAGTGTGGGTTTCACCTGGATATCCAGCAACAGTGTAAACAGTCATGTAAATGCGCGCTAAAGCTAGAGATCTCCTGGAATTGTCTTTCTGAGCAGAGATAAACAGGATGGGTTGACAGAAACAATAAGCTCTGAGCTTTTACAAAAATCTTTTTTTTTTATTTGCCATCTACCTTTCAGCATTAAATAAATAATAATAAAAAAAAAAACAGTGGCGCAGTAAATAACCTGCCAACAGTCTCTATGTTATGTCCCATGAGGATTAGTCTAGACAAAAACCAAACAAAGTAAACTTAATGAAAGAGGCAAACTTTAAGAAATTGTAATAAACTTTCTAAAAGAGGTGCAGTGCACACTGACAGCTCTGTAAGCTCGCACATATAATCTATAAGGTCTCAATTCTGTCTTTCTTTTTAAATGATGAAGATGAAAACGGCATTTTACTTTAAAGAAATGAGCATCAGTGGTGCACAGAGGAGAGATGGAGGGCAGCACTCAGCTGGGGTGGGTTGAAGCACGGTGTCGAGGGGTGGCAAACAGGGCCCGCATGTGTCTGAGCATGTGCAAAAGTGTGTGTTTGTAAGGAGGAGACTGCAGTGGTAATTGCTGGGGAAGAGCCATGTGCACAAAGGACGTTGAAGCTTATTAAAGATGGAGACAGAGTGATTATTCACTATGGTCCTCTTGAGAGACTGACGCTGAAGTCATTGCTTTTAATTAACTCTGAAACGGTTTTGCGGATTAATAACAATATTAAGAAGCGAACGGAGAAGAGAAAACAAACCCTGGAACTGGTTCAAGCCTTTTAATTACAAATAAATAGACAAGATGGCACGGCAACTAACTTTTTTTTTTTTGCCTTCTCTCTGCCTCCAGTTAAATACTTTCAATTTGTTTAATCTCATTTTCCCTTATAATGTATCTAAATGAGTCTATGATAAAATGTACTTTTGGGTGCAAAAACTAAAAGATAGCTAAAACAAGTGTGCGCGGATGGAAAAAAAAAAAGGTGAATGAAATTGAATTTTTATTCGTTTGTAAGAAAGTTCGCTCAAAAATTTGACTCCAGAATCTGGTTTTACCCCTTTGCCAAGAGAGATGTGAGTGGGGACGATGCAAACGTATAGATCTTGGTGTTCTCCACATCTAATAAGAACCTCTGGAGTAGGAGGAACACATGGTGGGGGTGAAACGGCTCTGCAAACACAGCACTTCACAGAGGCCAAAAGATGATAAAACACTAGTATTGTTTGTAATTCCCTGGCCTCCACCGTCCCAACTCACAGTGTAGCTTTTTGCTGCTTTAATGAGCTGAGTAAAGCACAAATGTGGATTTGGGAGATTCGGTTTAACTCCCTGCTCTTCATCAGTGATGAGGCACAAGCTGAGCTAACATCTATAGCCAGCCATTCATTTACACAAACTAATGTTGTATAGCTTTTGCCATCAACCAAGCTCACAGGCTAATAAACACCACAAGGAGACTGCTCATTTATGCAAAATCTGTTTAAAGGACAGAAGAAGACAAAGAAGTTGTTGCCACTTTGTAAACATTACATGGGTCTCTGGAGATGAACATTGTGCGTGTCTAACTTAAGTGCCTCCACATCCTCATCTGGAGAGCACAATGAAGCTGGAACATAAGGCGCTTTATGGGAACATATGTTCTTTTTCACCTTCCATATATATCAATGCTTTTACAACCATCCATAAACATTAGTGTTGAGTGAACCTCATAAATGGAAGGTGAATCCTTCAACTTTCCTCTGCTTGAGTTATAAGAGGAATAGGAATGGAACTTCTAGAAAACAGGAAGTGCAGGTTTGTACTAAAACTAGATGGTTTGACATGTTTAACCTTAAAATCTTTGCTTGTCCAGATTCATTTAGAGCTTTTAGGAGGAAAAAGTAAATCAGATGGGTTTTTTTTTTAGCATTAGCTTCTGTTTGTCACAAATCATCAAACCCATACATTTCCTGTGTTTCTGATAGAAAAAAAAACGTTTATTTATAAATGTATTTATTACTGAACTTCCTTATGAAGCATTCTGATATTTACTAACATGCCAAGAATGTAATTTAATAAGCAAGTACAAACAATGAAACGTTTGAATTACTTCATAAATATGAACCTGTCAGTTTAAAATACACACAATAAAAAGCATAACTTAAAACATGTTCATCTAAAAGTATTGTATGATCAACCATTTTTGTATTAATTGTGTTGATATGATGACCGATACAGATATTTATTAAGAGCCAACAACGATTTTCTGAGCCTTTCTGGATAAAAGTGATGGATGGTTGGATGCTTGAACCACTGACACGCTCGTTGGGAGCGGAACCTCCAGGCGCAAAATGATAATAAAACATATGCATCACAAAAGGAGAGGATCAATCACAGACGTAATTGCTACAACGTTACATCTGAATAAAGGCAACAATTTCAAGCAAACTTCGATGGATGTTTTAAGTGTGAAATTGGAGGCAGTATCCCTCCGCTTCTCATTACGGCGATTTCATTATGTGTAAAAGAAAAAGAAGTGGTTAAAAAACTGCTGATGACAGAATTACCTATTATGATTCAGAATTACTTCAGATTAAAGTATATTTTCTTGAAAATATTTTATTTTACATTTAAAAATCGCTTGTGACCGTTTTACAGTCGTGCGCCACTTTCTCAGGACATCTTTTCACTCCACAAAATGGAAAATCTGCTTTCCAAATTCTCCTACTTTATAGTAAAAAAGAGGAACATAAAAAAATAGGAGCGTGCTATCTTTTTTTCCCCTACTTTTGGCTTTCTGTGCGCCCTCCCTGGATCAGAGCGCACACGCGCTGTGCCCGGCTCCGTCCGCGCGCATCAACCGCGGACAGACGCGGCTTGCAGCCACTCCAGACGCAGCGTCTGCTACAGCTGCCGCGCTCTGGAGCGCACGCAACTTTCTCACATGGTCACACTGTTTAATTAGACATTTTGTTCTATTTTTTTCTTTAAATCTGTATTTAACAGGAGAGCCTCAGATGAAGTTTGAAGGGAGAAAAGCAGTTAGAGAAGTCAGGAAGAGTATGTGTGTACTGACCTGGCCATTCTTGCAGAGATCTGCCCACATACTTGTGCCATCTCCTCCTCTCATCAGCACGTGGTAGATGAAGAAATAAGTACCCGGTATGCTGCAGATGAACTTGCCCGAAATGCCATCATAATTGTTGCCAAGGTTGGTGACCACGTCATCAAACTTAAGGATCTCGTAGCCTTCGTGGGGGTTCTTAAGCCCTGCATAGAAGGCCACCCGAGGTATTGTGCTGTAAGTGGCTGTGCTGATAGCTCCATTACCCCCTAGACCCAAAATCCCAGTCCTTCCTTGATCTCCTCTGTCACCAGGAGGCCCAGCTGGTCCTGGTGGCCCAGGTTCTCCTGGCGGTCCGGGAGGTCCGGGCTTTCCTGGCCTGCCAGGCTTTCCTTGTGGACCCTGAAGCAATGTGGACGGTGGAAGAACGTTGCTGTGGTCACTCAGCGCCTCTGCCTCAGCCTGAAGACCGGTAGAACTTGTGCTGCTGGGTGGAGTGCCCTTGTTCAAGTAAGGGTCACACACCATTCGACAGGTGCCCAACATCTCATAGTGGCTGGCATCTGTTCCCACGGAGCTGACGAGCACAGGAATGAGCACCACCAGCACCAGGACCAGCATAACCCCAACAGCAGCCGCCACCAGAGTCTTCCTCCCGATGCTGAGTCGGGGAAGGGGCTGCGCTGCCAGCGTGGGTCTCCCGGGGGCAGAAATGGTGACTGCTTGGTGTGGAGAGCCTTTCAGCTTGGAAAGGGACCCAGAGATCCCAAGAAAAGTTACAAATAGAGCCGCAAGTGTGTGAGGGTGAGACAGAGACCCACATACACTTGATACAGCTCACTGCTCCACTCAGTCACACTTAAGTAGGCAAGCAGTCACTCACACGTTCAAAAAGACGTAAGGAAGCCCAGGCGTGCACAGGGAGACACTCAGCCCGTAGTTACAAACACAGTATGACATGCAAGAAGACGCAAAAAGTATGCAGAGCCCAGAGGAATGGAGTGAGAGACGGAGGGAGCCAGTCAGAAGGAGGGAAACGGAGAGAATGAGAGTGGGTGAGTGTAAGAGATACAGAGCAGCCACTGGATTTGTGTGTGTGTGTGTGTGTGTGGTGAGTTTGAGGTGCCGTGTTCTCAGACTTGGCTTTTTATACAGCAGCGGAGCTGCCTCCCCCCTCCTCTCTGTGCTCTCCGATCGAATAAGAGGTTGGTGTGGTTTCGTCCCCTTTCCCTCTCCAGCTCACACAGAGGAGGGACTCTCATCATGCTGCAATTCTCCCGATCAGTCTCCTCAAAGAAGGAGGAAACACCTTGCCATCCCTCTCCCCTCACTTATCCCTCCTTTACCCAATTCTCATGTTTTTTTTTCCTCACTCTCTTGCTCTCTCCGCTCTCATCAGCATCCAGCCTCTAAAAATAAAAATAGAGCTGTGGAAAGACAATCTTCTTTTTTTTTTCTTTTCCTGGAGGTGGGTTCTAAAGACTAATGAATATATTTCCAGAACCAGAAGAAATGACTTAAAGATCCAATGAAAATCTGTGTTTTGGGTGTTTTTTTTAGATGATAGAGGACATATATGAAGAAAACTAAGCTTAAAATTGCATTTCTAGGTGTTTTTTATTCATATGTTGGGAATCGAGAGCAGACAAAAAAGGTTGTTTAAAAAAAGTTTGTAGCAGCGACGTAGGTCCTATTATCAGCGGGCCACAAGTTCCCTGCTCTGCTCCATTCTGATACATCCACTTGTAGACAGCTAGATCCATATTCGTCTTTGTTTTTCCCATCTGAGCTGGAATCTGGCTCAAAACTGTACGGCTGGACAGCTCCGATATTGCTCGCCATTTCTGTTTTACTGGTAGTGTTAGGTTGGTGGTGTAAGGAGCTGTGAGCTAGCTGGATACAGATGGATGATAGGAAGGGGAGCAGGCTTACTCCACACCAACTCAGAGGTAAATTTCTAATGAACTGCTGCCGTTCAGCAGATCAGCACGATCACGATCGTAATTAAAATACCACTGGGAACCCTTTTAAAATGAATCAAAAGATGATTGGGGTGGAGTTTTAAATCTGCTGTCTTGAAATACTTTCCATGAAGAAAAAAAAAAGTGTCTATTACATTACTGTAGCCAAAACAAACTCAAAACATCAACAAACTGAATGTTGAGACAATTGCATATTAAATTTCCTAACCAGAAGACATGACTAAGGGCTTTTTTGTTGGTGCCATTCATTCCTTATGTTGGACGCTGACACTTCCACGCTCTCGGTTTTGTTCTCGCTCTTCCTGTCAACAAGCATCTAAATGTGCTAAAATGATTTCCTTTCTGTGTCTGTTTTAGTGCATCGATTTCATGTTTTTATATATATTTTTTATCAAATGAAGTCAGTTGATTGTGAGGAAACAAAAATCTATACATTGCAGTGATGTCATTAGGTTGACATTTATATCCCCTTGGAGTGAAACATGGTGAAGTGAGAAGGCAAATGACAAAGTGTGCAGATTACAAACATCCATCACAAACGGTGGGTTTTACAAGACTTTATGTTGTTATTTAGTGCTGGAATTATAGACAAACAAATTCACGATGAACTTCAAATATAAATGATCTTCTAAGCAGTCCATTAAATCCATGTTTTAAGTTTTGTGCAGGTTACCTATCTTGATAGCAAAAGCCAGACATTTCATTTTGCCTGAGATGTTGCTTTGTTGAGGCTGAGATTGTTGCTCTTTTCTGAGCTGAGGTGATGCCGCTTAAACACTTAGACCAAAAAATTCTGGTTTTAGTCTTTTTTTGCATGTTCTTGTGGCATATTTCTGATGATGGGAGACATATATAAAGAAAATTGAGCTTAAAATTGCATTTTTGAGTATTTCTTTATTTCAATTGTGAATCATGAGCAAAGATAAAAACACAATTTTAAAAAAGATTGTATTTGTGATGTAGAAAATGTGGTGAGCAGGCCTCAGCTTCACTCCATTCATCTGACACAAAACTTTAAGGCTAGATAGCTCTAATATTGCTCTCCATTTTTGTTGCACCGATAGTGTTAGGCCAGGGGTGTGAAGGCTGTAAGTTAGCAGGAGAGCGAGTATACAGATAACTCAATTATGGGTAACAGGAAGGAGGAAAGGGGAAGGCGTTCCTCCATGCCAACGGTCCCGCCCACAACTCAGAGACAAATTTCTGATAAATTCTTGCTGCTCTGCAGAAACGACACAGGTTTTTGGTTAAAAACTACGCAATCACAATTAAAAGATCACTGGGAGCGCTTGTAAAATGGATCAAAAGATGCTTGAAGTATGTGTCATAATTTGAGTGGTTATTTTTCTGTTACACCAATTCCTTATCACATTTAAACTTTATTTACACACATGTGGACAGCAGGGGGTTCGCTGTCTTAATTTATTTCTGGGGCACTCAAATATCTGGCCCACCAGGTGTGACTCGGATGCCTATTTGCTTGATTTGTTTTACTTCTCATAAAATCATTAAGTTTGTCTGTGAGAAGGCACACAGGCCTTAAATTGGTTTGGGGGTTTGTTTAGGGGGGCTTTGTTTGCTCCTCACACCTGCTGGCTGTACCTGCCAGACATATCACTGTGACCCAAATCTCTGTTTCTGTGAACCACATAGATAAATGAAAAGGCCAAACAGCCAATGATGGGGATGAAAGACAGCTGATAAAACCGCAATGCAACAGTAGAGATATGACTGGAGATAAAGGTAGATCACCTCTTCATTGCTGGAGTCGTTTTTTTTTTGCACGAGAAGCTTGAATGCTTAGTGAAGGACTGCACAAGGGGACATACCCTTAAAAAAACAGTAAAATAGACTTTGAAACAGGAAGAGACTGATATTTGTGTTTAATTATGATTTAATATGTAAAAGCAAAGATCCAGACCTTTAAAATCTAACATGTTTTGCTAGAGTGCACAATAGCATCTACAACCAGTGTGTGGTGTTGTCTTCCCACGTTAGTTTTGTCTTTGAAGGTACGAATTAGGCAATCTAAAACAGGCTTCTTTTAAAATGACCTTGTTTCAAATTTCAATTTTACCACAACTTGAAATGTTTTTTTAAAACCTAATTTGAAAAGGAAACATTTGACTGTAAAGTGTATTGTCTGTAATAGATCATACGGTTTCTAACATTCAGTATTTTTCTCTCTGTTTTTAGGTTCAGTTTTACATTTTTTTTCAATGTTCAGCAGATACTTTGGCTATACCTACATCTCATTTTGTGGTTTGGTTAAACCCAAGGTTTCATCTTGTCTTCTATTTGTCATAATCTAAAATGTAAATTAATATTTGTAATGTTGTTGATGTGCTTTTCGCAAATTTCTGTCAAATTCAAAAACTCGCTGATCGTCTTTTGATCAATTGTAAAAGCGTTCCCAGAAGTCTTTTATTTTTTAGTGTGCCGTTTTTAGCCCCCCCAAAAAACCCTGTCGTTTTCTAGAAGAATGTTTTTGCAGAGCGGCAGGAGTTCATCTTAAAGTTGAATTGCCTCCCCTTACCATTGTGTAGAACTCAACTAAGGAAGCTTGTGGCCCACCTAGCATATTTTCTAAATCACAAATTAGCTCTTTCTCAAACTGATTTTTTGTCTGCTCCTTATTCACAACGATTTCAATGAAGAAATCCTCAGAAATGCAAATTTGAGCTCAAATTTCTGAATATTTGTCCTCCATCATCAGAAAAATGCCACAATAACATATCAAAAACACAATTTTCATTGGGTTGGGTCTTTAAATTCTGTTTACTACACTACTCAGTGGCAAACTTATCAGAAATTATTCTTAATTTTATTGTATTTGGTCTGTTAAATACTAGGAAGCAAGGTGAGTTGTGCCCTGTACCTCTTTTTGGTTGTGATGGACTAGTAACTGGCACTTGGAAACCCTGGCTTTCTGCCCAATGACAGTCAAAACGGCACTTCCACCACCCGGGTCAGGATGGAGAAGGTTTAGATTGAGTGTGACCCATCACTAATGCACACTTAAATATACCGTCAATACAAAGTGGAAACAGATTTATGTGGTGCCACATTATAAAAATGTGATATAGAGGAATATTTTCTGATTAATCATGAACCATGTTTGTTGCATTCTGATGAGTACATACAGAAGCATCTTCGTCTGCAGGAAAGTGTGTTCTGATTCCACATAAAAACGATGGTTTGTTGTGCTGTTGAGGCTACAGGAGTACATTAGTTAACGCTAATCATTGTTTCGCATCCCCGTAACATGATTAGCAAAAATGAATATTAGTTTCTAACCTTATAGTTTTTACTGTTTAAAACAAGGCTCCGTCTTCTGTTCAAAGTACCAAATGTTGCATTTCCGCAAAGCAACTCCACTTTCCTTTCCTTACTTTAAAGTAAGCTACCACTTTAATGTTAAAAAGTCAGACTTTTCACAAGTCACAGGTGTACGTAAAGTCTGTCTTCAAAAACAATTAGATGTTTATTACTTTATTTTCTATTAATATTCGTGGGGGGTGAATTTTTTTAAACAGTTTTATGCATCAACAAGTCAGGTTTTTTTTCCTTTTTTTTATTTTTTTAAATGTCTGCCTGTAGACCCGTGATTGGACGCAATAACGCTTTCACTTTACTTTTGCCAGCACAATTGTCCATCTTCAGAACATTGTTGATGTGGGCGAGGTAAACTCCTGTCATCCTACTTTTCCATTTCAGACTTCCTTCCCAGTGTAATCCTCTAAAAATGTGGTCAGAGGTTATTGTTCTAGTGTTTTTATGTCTATGCCTAAAGGAATGAGATAAAGTGGCAGAGCTGCCATGCGTGGCACTAACTTGACCCCCAAGAGCTATGGGTTCTGTGTCTTCCCAAAGGACACTTCTAGACATGGGCAAGCAAGGCAAGAACCAAAACTATTTCCTCCCACTCAGAGGTTGACAGCTCTACCACCACAAGTGAAATTATGCATTTTGTTTTAAGTTAACACTGTTACAGCTGTAGTTGTAATTTTTTCCCCTCTCACCTGACATTGGTTATTCTTTGGCTTACTTTTTGGTTGTTGACATTTATTTTCACTTATTGTCATGGTTGCACACCTGGTGTCAGTAAATTGCCTTCACCTGCTGCTCATTCGTATTTGGTTCCTCGGTCTTGAATTGCAGTTTAATTTTTGGTTTCTGCTGCCAGATTTTTGATCTCGAGCTGCTGCTGTCGTTGGTCCTACCTGCAAGTGAATCATTTTTGTCAGTGTCCAGTGGGTTACCCTCTGTGGCGTCATCTTAGCTTTGTTACACCCCTCTTTATCATGCTACCTCCTGTTTGTCTTGCATTCGGGTCTCCTTCTTGTCCGTCTTCAACAATAACCGTTCATTATTTGTACTTAAAGCCAGTAAAGATGTTCAGTAGAATTTTAAGTACACAG
>BSAI01000089.1:0-89958 GCA_036245035.1 Adrianichthys oophorus | reverse complement strand
ATGGCAGCACATTCTGCAGGAGGCTGGGTTGATTAATTGTGTGCTGCGAATGTTTTTGTGTGGCCCTGACATCTAGAATTCTTTCATGGGTTTTGGTGGGAGGTTTCTTTTTTTCTACATCTGCTCTTTGAGGATAGGGCAGGACTTGACACCCATTAAGCAACAAAGAGGATATTTGCATGCTTTAAGCATCCAATTCCAGGCAGGCTATGTTTTCTCTGTTTCAATCTGACCAAAAATCAACTAGAAATTCATATTAAAATGTGAATAAACTCTAACAAAGCATCATTTTTTCACTATAATTATTCATCAAAGTAGTTTTAATATATTAAGATCATTGAGTGACTGAGTAACTCTCCTCCTTTTTGTTTCAAATAGGATGCTCCAAGAAGCCAAAATTCCATAGACTTCTATAGAAAAATAAAAAGCTATTACTTAATCAATATATTTGTTAGAATAACCATTCTTGCTCTGAAACCTTTTTTTAACATGTTATTGCTAACAATTTTTTTGAAATATTTTTTTCTGTTGTGCAAGTTACAAGCTGGCCCATCAGATGCCTTATTAAAAGCATTTGGTCTTGCACATCACATTAAACACTGAAATGATTGATTGATTTCTTGCTTTCAAGTGGTAGGCAGAGGTGTGGACTTCCAACAAGCACACTCCTGATAGGCGAGAGAGGCTGCCATGGAAATGTTGACTCGGATCAGCTCAGACCAACCACTGCTTACTTCTGGCTCCAACATGGTAGTGTCAACACCAAAAAAAAAAAAAAAGAAATAAAGGGGCAACTGAATTGACTTCCTTTTTTTTGGAATGGAAGTAAACCATTTCCAATAGGTGATGTCACACTCACTCAGTTCAGGTCTAATATACAGTCAATGATTTAGACGTGCGTGTCAAATTACAATTATTAACTTCTTCTCCGTGATCAATTTTTTGCTTTTAAAAGGACGCTATCCATACTTAACTACCAAATCCAAGCTATTCTCTTACTTTTATTATTTTCTACCAGCAGTTTAGTTACAGTTTTTGTGTAAAAAAAAAGCCTAGTTTCACTTGAAAAATGTGGTATATCAAACAATTGTTCTAATTCATGACATAGAATTATCCTTTGAGGCTGTTAGACAGGAAAAAATGATCACCAATGCATTAAAATGAGTAAAAGCTAATCATCTATACTGTCAGCTACCAATAAAACAAATGCTGTGATGTCAAAAGTGAAAATGTATAAATGTGAAAAAATCATTGGAAGAAAGCTCAGACAATTTTTTTTTTTTTTTGCAATTGAGACAAAAAAAGAAAGCTTTTGAAACACAATAGGAGAGCAGATACAAAGACAGGGAAAGCTCTGAAAACCACAACCTCAGTAGCTCTGTGTTCCGGCATCAGCCACATCCAAACACACCTCAAAAGCTTTTAATCGCTTTGTTGTTCTCCCTGGTTACAAAGAGACAGGGAGGCACAACAACTGTGTTTCCAAGAGTTCCAGAAACGCACAAGGGAAAACCACAAAACATGAAAGGATGGGAGAAAAAAAAAAGACTTTTCCCTGTTTTTTTTTTTGGTCCTTTATTCAAGAGGAAAGTTTAGCAGGTCAAAGAAACCGAACAACATCCCAAACACACAAATAAATACAGCCTCATCTCTAGTTGAGTTTGTGTCTCTGATTGCTTCCCTTGTGCTGCTCCTGATCGAGGCTTATCAAAGAGCTCCTTTCATAAATGCCAGGATCAAGCTACTGCTGTGACTACTTGGCACCCACTGAGATGTTTTGGAGATGGCAAAAGGTGGAAGGGGGGTTCAAAACAGAGTAGGCAAGGCAAAGGAAGTCAAAATTAAAGGACAGCGAAAAGGACTTTGCATGTGTGTACTTGAAGAGAAAATCAAGAGGGTGTGAAAGAGAGAAGGTAAAGTGTGGACAAACTTGAAAGAGGAGCATTTTAAAGACTCAGGGGAAAAAAAATAATTGTTTTTGGTGTTTTAAACATGTTCTTGTGGCCTTTTTCCAATAAAATAAGAATAAATATTTAAGAGTAAAGTTTCTGGCTTACCATGCATGTGCCGAGAGAGTTATTGTTTATGTTCTTGAAGTCATCTGTTCTTCAATGATTTCTCGCTGACGAGTATCGTACTGTGCAGAATATCCAGGTGAATGCAGAGACAGTAAAGGACATCACTCCAGAGGAAAAGAGCAGCACACAGATAAAACAGCCTGAGGCCATGTATTCCTCCCTACTGCAGCAGCCATGGTTACATCAAGCCTGTCATCTGCCATGTTTACTGAAATACGCGACAGCATAACATTTTGTATTGTAATTATGCTGGTGCAGAGAAGAGCTCGTCAGTCGTAGTCAGGCTGTTGTCTTTGGTAGAAAGAAAATCCTAAACACTCAAGTTCTGACGACTTGTTTTTACCATTCACTCATGATGCTGAAAATGTAGTCAAGTGTGTTTCACTGCATTACATGCAATGCAATGAGATGATTACAGCTGCATGTTCGGCACGCAAGACATTGAAATATTTACGAGATGATTACACAGGCGTGTATCTGCCAGGAGCAGGATGCAGACTGTTAGATAATGATGTTCAGTGTGGCTGAATGTTGTCACCCTTGAACAAGCCTTGCTTTCACTCTGTGTTTTCGCCATCTTTGTTTTGTTTTTATTGACTCAACAGATGAGCTGCCGGGAAACTGTTGCTCAATTCTTTGTCCTACAGTCGGTAAAACGAAGAGCAGTGTGAAAATGCAGACTTACACTTTGACCCATACCCTGTTTAACGGACCGGCTACTCTATCCAATAACCATGATGGATGTGAGAATGTGTGCTTATGTGTGATTTACACTCTCCTCTTCACACTGCCTGGCCTGCAGCAGCCTGGTTGTGGCCACGCACTGATTTGAACCTTCTCCCCCCTAGGCTTTCAAATGCTGGGATGACCTTTCCACCTTGGCCAAGACTGCGATGTCACTCGCAGCGTGAAATAAAAACGCATCACCTTGCTAAACACTGCACATCCATCTTTGTTGTGCTATTCTCGCAAATAACTGTGATTCTGTCGCAAAAGATGAATCGACAGCACTGAATACACTTCTTAATTAAAGATCATCTTTTGATCCATTTTCAAAGCATTCCAAGGTCTCTTTTAATTATGATTTTGATGTTTTTAGTCAAAATAAAAAAAAAAAAGTCATTTTTTAGGACATCATTTCTGCAGGAGTTCATTACAAATTCACTTTGAGTTGTGGGCGGGACCTGGCACAAAGCATCCCCGCCCACCATCCCCTCAAAGTTGCTAAGAGTTCTTGTTTTGCATGCTCTCCCACTAGCTTACAGCCCCTCACACTTCCAAATCTAACATGACCGCTGCAGTCAAAATGGAGAGCAACACTGGAACTATTCAGCCGTAGAATTTGAGCCAGATCGGACGAGGAAAACAAAGACGTAAATGGATCTAGTCGCCTGCAAGTGGATGCATGAGGATGGAGCGGAGCAGGGAGCTTGTGGCCCGCACAGATAATTTTCTATGTTACAAATACAATGTTTTTTAAAACAAATTTTTGTCATCTCCTAATTTGTATTTGAATGAAAAAATACTCAGAAATGTCATTTTAAGCTTAATTATCTTTATATATGTCCTCAATCATCAGAAACTGTACAAGAACATGTTAAAAACGCAAATTTGTTGGAGTGAGTCTTTAAAAAAAAAAAAAAAAGCAAAATGAGGTTGACATAACGAGTGGCTACTATTAGGAATCACTGGGACCATGTAGATGGTTGGGAATTTTAACCCCGGTGTTGAAAATGTCTATCTGGTTAAAATTTTCTTTACATAAAGTTTAAAGTAGTGGGTTTTGGGGGTTTCTTTGCCTTCTTTGCTTGCTTTCTTTCTTTGACAGAGCAGTGGGGACAACACAGACTGGTTAGCTCCATCCAGGACTTGAAATTGAGATTCTGTCAAAACCACAGTTTGAGTTCACAGAAGGCTCTCTGTGGCTTGGTCTTGCTCTCAGCAGGCAAAAAAACAAAACACAGAGGAGTATTCAGTCCTGAGGTGAGAGGATCATCTTTCTGTACATATGACTCTTTGTAAAAGATGAAAAGACCACGAGGGACGTACAATTTTCTTATTTTCTTTTTAAATTAGAAATACAATGTTTATCCAAATGTGCATTTCAACTGACAGCTTTTCAGACCAATTCTTAAAACAATATTATTTTAAAAACTGTTTCAGGTTCAAGTCCATTTTTATTGTGTATGTGCGTAATCGTTTTTCAATTGTTATATTATGATGTGCCATATTATCCCTGAGAAAATGAAATAAATGAACCAAAAAAACTATATATTTTTTAAATTGTTAGGTTTTAAAAGATAATGTTTGACTGAGATTCAACCAAACTATAAAATTATTTCTCAATGCAACATTTCACTTCAGATTTTGCACTTTTATGACAGTGCTTTCATATTTTTGCATTTTCTTCCTTAAGTTTTTCTTTTATTAAATTTATAACCACTATTTTGCCTATATATATATATATATATATATATATATATATATATATATATATATTTATTGCCTTGTGGTGATATTGATGAAATAAAGCCACAAAGTCATAAGCTAATAATTACACCCTACTTTCAGCTCCTCTCTAACACCACTGCACAACAACGCTAAAGGTCAGGTAACAGAGGCATAATGAGATCACCCCATATTTCACAGCAAGGCAGTCGAGGCTGCAGGAAAAAAAAAGTCAAGAGATGTGTGCAATGAGTGGGTGTTTTGGAGGTGGAAGCAATAAGGCAGCTGTTTAAGCGTCTCTTCATCTTCAGAAAGGTGTTAATGCAGCAAATTAAACTTCACATTTATTTGTGCAGAAGTTAAAATAAAAGTTTATTTGTGGCACCTCATTTTCATGGCTCTACAGTAAGATGCGAACCAGCCGGTGCAGTAAGATGTCACATGGGGTTATTCTCTCTTCTTACCCTCCTCAACCCATCTGTGCTCACCCCATCTCTCTCTGTCTCTCAACAAGGCCCTGACCCACTACCTCTGACTCCAGCCAGCTCCTCGTGCCAGCCTGCAGCCTCTGTCTCTTGGCACCGACCCTCCACTAAGCATTACGCAATACGAATGCATAAACAAACACAGTCATCTTGATTAATCATGTGCAACATGGAGGGTATTTATGATGAACTCTGGAGAAGTTTCTGTCCCTCAAGTTCACATGTCAACCAGCACAACTCTGCATCACACAGCCATGAGGGAGAAGAATACAGAGCATCATTAGTATGAAAGCCATTCATGTGAATTTGGGAGCATCTTGAAATAATGAGAAAGCCATGATTAGTGATGCTCTAACCCCACATTTATTATTCATCATTCAAAAATAAGCAGGGGAACTACTGTGTTTGTATTCTCTGCATTTACATATTTTCTGTTTGTAGAAACTTTGCAGCTTGTGAACAGAAATAGACACGGGTGTTCGTCCACAAGACACAGCCCTCCCACAAGCAAGTAAACGCTGACCTTGACCTTGATGTTTTATGAAAGAAGAAATCTTATTTGGCTGAGCATTTCCTGCCCTGAAATCTTTCAAGATCCAGGGGAAAACTGACCACTTGACATTGCACCTGGCAAAAAAAAAAAAAATCTCTCGTGAAACTGAGAAAGAGAAAGGAAGGGAGGGAAACAGAGAAAGAGAGATTGAGAGACGGAGTGCAAAAGGGACCAAACCAAAAGCACTGGTACCCTCCATTCTGCCTCCATGGCAGTTAATTTAAATTCTGCTAGGAGACAACCCATAAATCACCTCCATTCTGACTAATGGCTTCTGCACCGAGGGGAAAACTCCTGCCTCTCCACCTGGAGACTTTCTGTACAGCAAAATCTCAGCTGCATTTTGTTTGTGTGTATGGTGTGCGTATATAAATAAATATATACAGTGTATGTGAGTGTTTCACCCAGACAGGCAGTTTTTGAAAGAATCAGCTGCATAACTAGCCTCTCTCTCCATAAGAGCAGCTTCCTCTGGAGGCAGAAATCCCAGTGCACTGGTCTATAATTAGCTCTCATAAGTGCAACAGTCTGACATCAGGAATGTTTGACACAAAACTAACCTTGGACTGGATTCCAAAAAAACCTCCCTGGGTTGGCACACAAGCCTAACTCCTAGAGATCCGTAAGTCATCCGAGTCATTCAAGATTTCTTTTTTGGAATAAGTTGTAAAAACTTTTAAGGGTGGTGGATTCAGAAAAGATCCGTAAAAATGGCAACTTGTTTCAGGATTTGAAAGTTTTAAATTTTTACTTTTTTGAAATTATTTGTAATGTCTCATGGCTTGAAATGTACGAACTTCATAAAACAAAATAGCAATTTCATTTCATTTTCACTAATATGTCAGTGATTTCTGTGTCTGATTCTGTGGTGCGGGGTCCCACTGCTGATACGATGGAGATGTCCTGGGTTTGGGTGTGACAAACGAGGTCAGATTTGCACAGTGTGTAATTTAACGCTAAAGGCTGGTAGTCCCTTGCTTGATTTTTAACTTGCTTTTGACAGCAAATGCCCTTTGCTCTATGATGGGAGACAGAACCCTCCAGCTCTGTTTGCTTCTTTGCCCCCCCTCCCGACCTGTCACGACTTATTTCAGTATACGCTTGCACGGGCCTATTCAGAATCAGCATCAACGTTATTAGAATAAATGTATATCTTATGTTTTATAATGACAGAATACACATATAATTGAATATACAGACAGAATATACTTATACAGCTTAATACGTTGTTTCTTTATAAGCAAATGGTTAGTTTTTGAGTTTTTATGTTTGATTACAGTGACAAAAAACCTTGTGTAATAAGTGGAAATGGCTCATCTTAGAACAAAATGAGACTCGTACATGCCCATCTTAATAAATTCTAATCTAAAACTAGCTCTTATTCTTAGAGAGTAAATTCAATTTTTGTTTACAAAATTATGACAATGAATGACTTGTGAACATTGACTGAACTTTAAAATAAAATGGAACCAAAAATTGCAGTGAAATTGTAGCTTTTATTCTTAATTTAGGCTTTTCTTTGAAAAATAAAACTTGGAAACAAAAGAGAAGTAAAAACAACTTAATATGTGGTAAAATATCTTGAATGTCTAAAAACAGGGTTCTAAACCTTTGCAAGTATCAAAGAGTTTTTAGTTTACATATTTTATATTTTTCCATTGAGTTAAGGGGGATTTTTTTTAGAAAGAACACATTTTAAAGTGTAAAATATTCCAAATATCAAATGAAAAAAAAGAGTTTATTACTGGGGAAATAGATTCTGCTTCATTATCCGCAATATTCTGCAGAAACTTTACTCTGTTGTCTTCAGATCAAAAGGGGCTAAAGCTGGCGCAGTGACCTGGAGTAACCAGCTCTCAGATAGCGTTTCCTTTTTATTCCCCGCCAGTGACATCGATGACCTCTAGCCGTGATTGGAGCCTCTGATCCCCTTTGTGGGTTATCATATGTGTTTTAAAACTCAGCAATACTCTTTTTCTTTTTGCACGCCTTTCCCTTCCTTTCCCTCTTTCTGGCTGTTTTTTTTTTGGGGGGGGGGGAGTCTGGACTGTGTCACAGATATGCACCACGTCCCGCTGGGCAGAGCCGGTGGGGAGGTTTTAAGCTGTGATGTGTGGCACAGATTCACAGGCTGTGGGACAGTTTCAGCCCCTTGGACCTCGAGAGTCACAGTTTTCTTTGCTGCTTCAACTACACAGATGAGATTTTAGTCTTTCAAGCTTTTGCCAAAATCTCCCTCATATTTAAATCTGGTAGACTTTAGTCTAAACATCTGTGCAACACTCTTGCAGCTGCACTGACGGTGAACGGTTTCATTTCTTACCTGTGAGTAATAACGACTATCATATGTGATAATTAACTGCAAGAACTATCACCCGAGAAAGCAACCCTGAATGTGAGTCCCCCTCAATCACCCAAAGGTTCTGTGGTTTATTCCCAGTCAGTAAAACAGCAGGAATGGTCATCCTTGGCATATGAATTATGGTAATTTTCTGAGTATTTTCCCTCAGATCGTTCTAACTATTCATGCGCTCCTCCTGATTGTTTTTCTTTTAACACTTTAAATATTCCCTAACTGCTCTAAAGCTCCAGTCATGTAATTCATTATCTTTAGGCACATGAATGGAAGGCTTTTCTTTTAAATCCATATAGAGGGATTCTCGTCAGCTCCCACTCCATAATCCCTCCAACCTCCCGGGATTAATCACACACAGAGAATCGATTCAACCAACCACTAAAAGATGTGACAAAAACCTCCAACTCTGGAATATGGTGGGAAACTATCGACTGACTAAAATTTATTGGACAGAAAGCAGCGAAACAGTTATTTTTTTGGCGTCATAATGAAGCAGTTGTTCCTCTTATTTAAACTCCCCGTTCATAAACTATCCCCCAAGGAAGCTTTACACAAAACAAATTAATCATTAAAGCGAAATCTTCGAGACGATGGGTTTGACCGTGACAGCTCTGTCATGTTTGACAAATAAATGTGGCAGTCATGCAGAAAAAAATCATAAATCATTTTGGGTCTGACTGACTTTATTTGTGTAGTTGCATGTTCAGCAGATGTATTTGAAAAATGAGGAAGGGATCTGCGGAGAATTGCTGTAACATTTAGGGTTTGTTGATGCCTCCATGAACCCATGATGAGAAGGAATGAGGGTCGTGCAGGGATGTTAACCCACTAATAAAATCCGCCTCCTTTTGAAGTGTGTAAGAAAACCACAATTACCCCCCTGACATTTTTTACTGCATGATTTATGAACTGAATATTGCATCCTCCTTCTAACCCTTATTCCTGCTGTGGAGTAATAAAGGGAAGTTGGAGAGGTATTGATCAGCTAAAGAGTGAGCTTTGATATACCACAGATCAATGGATGAACCGTGAGAGGATTAGAGGAAAGGGAGGAAAGGAGGGTTCAAATATTTTTGAGCTTTTGTCTCATTGTGAATCCCTCCACAACACATCCCATGGTCATCTGGACTCCCACCACGTGTGAATTAGCTTTCAGCTTCCATCATCTTCTGAACTTCCTCTTATAATTCACCATATGTGTCATTTGCACCATGCTGCTGCTGCTGCTGTTACTGGAGGGAAGGAAGGGGAAATCACAGTTTTTGACAAGGTGTTTGTTCAATGGCACTCGCTCTCTCGTGTCTACTACAACCTTAACCACTTATAATCTCTGACCCATTCAGGTGCTGCAGGTTTTTGGGTTGTCCAGGCCCAGGGAGGGTCGTAGACAGGATCGGCTGCATCTTAAAGGGAGTGCAAAGTTTGTCTTGCAGTTCACTTGAGACTCATGTGGCCATCTACAATAGTTGTCCTTGTGGTAAGTGTATTTGTGGGGGTAATTCAAGTTACACGCATTTATGATGTACATGTGATGCTTTATGGTGCTCTTGCACCACGCTCTTATCATTAGTAAGGTGGGTGGACAGGCCTCTTAGTGGCCATGCAGAAATGCTGTATGTACAGGTGTGATCGTGATTTGTAGGTGCTTGTAGGATGCTCACACAAACTATTCTCGGATTGTCTAATTTCCTTAATTCAATCAGCCAGGCTGGTATGCAAGGAGCAATCAAGGAGTGCACAAGGAGTGCAAACTTTACTGTGAACAGCACTATTGGGTTCCTTACTCTGTTTTTGTCTGCAGACACCCCATATCCACCTGTAAGGGCGGTTATGACAAAGGCTTAAAGAATCACTCCAAGAAAATTGTATTTTTAACATGTTTCGATAAAATTTTTCTCATGATGGAGGGCAAATATAAAATAATTCAAAATAATAATTTAAAACTGCATTTCTACGTTTTTCTTTATTTAAGTTGTTGTGACTCAGGAGAAGATTAAAAAAAAAATGCAGTTGTGACACAGCATCTGAAAGTTTGATGCATCCACTTGCAGACAACTAGATCTATGTACGTCTTTGTCCGAGCTGGCATCTGGCTCAAAACTTTACAGCTTGATAGCTCCAATATTGCTCACCATCCTTGTTGCTCTGCTAAAGTTAGCATGGGGTTGTTTAAGCTAGCGGGAGAGAGTGTAAACAAAGGTATGATGGGATATCAGCAGTGTCTTTACTTTGTAAACAATCATAAACTTTGCCCTGACAATGCTTAATATAACCAAGCAACTTATCATTATTGACAGAAAAATCCTCTTAATAGCATTGCAAATATCTTGGTTACTTCTTGGCAGCAGAGCAGACAAACTTATACGTTTCCCCAGGTGAAAAGTGAGACAGCCAATCTTGCTTGTTGCAAATCCTGTGTCCTGCTTGATCCATTAGACTCAGATGTTTTCTTACATTATGGGTCCAGAATGTCAAATTGCATGAAACAGAAAGGTTCAACCAAATAACTTTAAACTGTTGATTTAGACCTCATGTCCTTGTTTAAATGGCAAATACAACTCAAATTGCGTACCTGCAAAGGAGCTGTGGCATACAGAAGGATGGCTGACGAACGGGCAGACAATGTGAGAATGAAAAGGAGAGGAACAGCGAGGAAAAGGCGGTCAGAGAGGAAAACATGAAAAGCAGCTGAGAAACCACAGGACAGATGCTGAGAGGTGGATGATGAGTGGTGATAGTGTCGAACAGCAACCAGTGAGAGGCAGCTGAGGGGGGTGGGGTGGGGGGAGAAAATGCACATAAAGAGATGAAACGTGAAGGAGATTGAAGTCCAATTTCTTTCAGCGGGCTACTGGCATCAACTATCTAAAGGGTATAAGAGGAATTAAGATCAAACTCGTTACACTTTATTATATCAGAAAAAAAATTAAATTGAAGATCTCAGGCAAGTGAACAATGTACAAACTTTACCTGTAAAAGATTATTTCTTCAACCTTCTGGAAAGTCATGACACAAATAATGAATCTCACCATTTTACAAGCAAAAAAAAAGTTTTTCCAATGTCTTGTTTGTTTAAAAATGGGTAATTTTTTTTACTAGGAAAAGGAAAACATCAAATAAAATAAAAATAGCTTTTCAAGTAGTTTAGTTCTTTTTAATTGCATGTGCCACCAGTTTCCAAAATAAAATTACTTGATATTTGGTCATATATATATATATATATATATATATACACATATTAGTTAGCATTTATTGTAAACAAAAGTTTTTGACAAGTGTTGTGAATCCAATATGGACATTTCCCTACCGTAACACTTAGATTGCTTAGTCAGCATCATGAAACATAGGAGGAATCTAGAGTATTAGGTTAAATATGAATAATTATTCAGATAGTATAAAGAACTTGCCAACAAGTCAACAACACTTTTATATTACTTTAAATGACTAAATCCATTGAGTTATTATCCTCTGTGTCTCTTTAGAACAATTTATTCAAGCCCGCCGTAAGACAGCGCTTCTTCTTCTGTGTTGCTGTCAGTAGCAAATACTGATACACACACCTACAGTGCCCACTAGCGGTTGTTGCTATTTTTTAAAAATCACATATAAGTTGCACCTAAGTATAGGTTGCACCCCAGGCAAACAACGTGACATACTCCGAAAAATACGGTAGGTATAAAGAGAGGAGCCATCCAACTTATTGTACCTGTTTCAAAACAGTCAACAACCGTAAAGAAACGTAGTAAATAAGTCTGTGGGTCATTACTTAAGTATCTATCCAACTCGATCACAAAGCAAGACCAAAGATTCCTAGATCAAACCACAATCCTCACTATTTAATATATATTATGTTTGAATGGTTGCAATTTGCATGTCTTTTTGGTAGATGTATAAAACTAAAGTTATGTTAATTTATCCATTCATTTTCTTCTGCTCATCCAGGACCGGGTTGCTGAGTGTGAAGCGGCTGGGATGTGGGTCAGTAACGTTAAGTTGGAGGCCATGGTTCGCGACCGGAGAAAGGTATTTGCCCTCTGTGGGTGGGTGGAGTGCTCCTTCCCCAGGTGGAGGAGTTTAATCTTGGGATTTTGTTCACAAGTGAGGGATTATCAGAGCTTGAGACTGACCAGGTAGATTGGTGTGGCGTCTTCTGTAGTACGGTCGCTGTACTGGTCCATTGTGGTGAAGAGAGAGCTGAGCCAGAACGCAAAACTTAATTTACCGGTCGATGTAGGCTGATCGGAGAGGTTCTGGGCATGTCCCATTGGGCGGAGGCCCCAGGGAAAACCCAGGACACGCTGGAGAGGCTACGTCTCTCAGCTGGTCTGGGAAAACCTTGGGGTCCCTCCAGAGGAGCTGGAGGAAGTGGTCGGGGAGAGGGAAGTCTGGGCATCTTTGCTTAGACTGCTGCCCCCTGTGACCCAGCCCCGGATGAGCAGAAGATAATGGATGGATGGAAAGCGAGGCAAGTGTTTTTTTTTTTTTATGTGATCGCAACACCTCCTTCTTTTTCAGCATGGTCACAACAAAAGACATTATAAACCTTTATAAACATATCTTCATCTGAAACTTTTGGAGTATCAATGTTATTAAGTGGAGGACCAGGGTTGAGCTGGACATTCCCTGACAGTAAAAGCAAAAGTAGGATAAGGCATGTTGTCCTGACTGTAAGTTTTGACACAGACTCATCATTGCTGGGGTGGATGAGGTTGATCAAGGATGATTCACTGCATGTAAAATGTTTTGTTTGTTTTTTTTATGAGACCAAGAAGCACACCATATTTATCGATCTGGAGTTTTACAGAAATGGCTCCCATTGTAGCAGCAATGCAGTTTTAAACAAACCTGATGTGGACCAGTTGAAAGTCGTCATGGAGAAGAGATCCATGCTGGGCACAGCAATGTGCGCATCGTCGTGTGTGGGATTACAGGTCCAGTAATTAGGAAGGACAAGGTCAAAAACATGTCAAGAAGAATTCTCATAGTTGCTCACCAAAAGGGGAGCAGAGGTGTCCTGGGATTAGAAGCTGGTGAGAGGGAACACTCCACATGGCAGCAGCAGGCCCTGCCCAGAGTGAAGCGGCTAACAGAGGAATCGACCAAATGATCAGCCTTCTTGTCTCCAGCACGTCCTCTACTTCACTTCATGGTGTAGGCAATCATGTCGCCCAACGCAGGAGTTCTCCACTAGGAAATATCGGACTCAGTGGGGATCACCTCGCAAAAAGCAAATCCCCCCAGCGCAGGGTACAAGGCGACACGCCAGATTTTCCAGACCAGATATAACGGTGATCCCAGTCCTTCAAAGGCCCCAGCGGCAGGCTCCAAGGCACCAGTAGGCAAGGGAGAGAAATTCTTGGAAGTGGCAGCAAAAGATGAAGAGGCTCGAGCAGGAAGTGCTGGACATCGGCCTGTGCCGAAACCAAATCTCCAAACTCCAAGAGATTAACAGGTAGCTAATCAAAAGGAAAAATATTTGGCCTCTACTAGCTTCCATTAGCAGTTGGGTGAGTAGAGCAGTAGAACAATATAAGACATGTGTGCGGCCATCTTGAAAAAAAACAAAAACAAAAGTACTTCAGTGGCTTGACAATGCAGTCTATATTTTTTTTCACCATAAACAAATTGAAGCCATAGCTATCACAGATCTACAAAGAGCAGAGAGGAAATCCTGTGGTCCCCAATCCATACCACCGTCTAGAAATTCTGTCTATATAGACTATGAACAGAACCGGTGATGAAGCCCCGCCGAAGTCCAACATGCACTATTTCTGGTATCCGACTTACTGCCGGCTATGCAAATCAAACTCCTGCTCCAGTCATACAGACACTGGACAGCTCTCAATAATGCTCCCCAGACCCTGTACTCCCAGAGGACCCTCCACAGGACACCACAGGGGACACAGTCGAACACCTTTTTCAAATCCACTAGTCTATGCTAGAGTACTGGAGAGGAGAATTTGTCCAATAGTTGAACCTCAGATCGGGAACAACAGAGCGGTTTCCGCTCTGGGGGAATCAGTAATCAGTAATCTCGAACCTCACAAATATTCATACTTGTTTTTTCTGGAACAGATTGCAAATATTAGAGTATGTCACAGCCCCAGTCAAAAATGTTACGAATTTGGTTTTTGTGTCAGTCAGTTTTCCAATGGAGTATATGCTGACTTTAAGTGACCTTTCTTCTCTTTTTCTTTGCATTTATTTATTTTTTTGACACAGATCATATATTTTATCCACCACAACTCAGCAGAAAAATATAAAAAAATATTGGGCCTCAGACTCTCATTTTGTCTTACCATTTCAGTTTTCAACAAACATGTTGCTGCAGTCTTAAATTTAAATTACTATTCTGAAAATATAAAGAGAGCAAAAAGGCAAACCCTTGTTGCTCAGATGATGTGTTCTACATGGCAACTAAAGGGCGAACAACAAAAAGTAAAATTACCAGGGTTGTGTGCTGGTTCGATGGGTTGAAACTGTATATTTGCACCATGAAATGCTTGTAATCACAGTGTGCAAAGAAGAAAAAAAAAAAATAGAGATAATTTCCTTTTTGGCTCATGGCTCTCAGCTTCTGAGACATCAGAGAGGCATGCAGCGAGAGGAGCATTGCAATACCAGGCTTTTTCAGAGGCATCGTGAGCCTTTTTTAAATGTTGTAATCATGTCATAAAAAAGCCACTACTGTTATTTGGGAATATGCCCTTTCACCAGCACCAGCGAAATATTCCAACTTTCTTGGAGAAGAGAAAAAAGATCTACAAAAGATAAAATATAGACCAAGTCCAGTTGACTTTTTAATTTTTACCTACTATTTTTGATGGATCAACCTGGATGAATGAGAATCTGCACAGACAATTCACTGAAAAGCATTTGGATTGGATATTTGCTCACAGACACCAGATGTTGCCAAAACCTTGTATAATGAGGAGTCTTATTGTGAAATTTTCTTGCACTCTGGAATGTTGGTGTTGCCTTATTTCTTCAGTTTGTTAAAGAAGGTCAAGTTGTATTTTTCTTTTTTGTCAGGTAAAAATGGCTACTTTGCTTTTCTACTTTAAAACTTTTTCCGAGACCGTTTTTTTAAAATATATATTATTATTTTGCTATATGAAGCATGTGTACACTTCCTTGCAATCACCACAGGGTGTTGCTATGATAATCATATTTATTTTTACTTTGATTAATTATAAACAAGTGAAAAGGTTAAAAGAAACATTGAAAAATAGACACAAGTTAAGTCTTTTTTTCTTTTAATGTGTCCATCATCAGAGCACACAGATTTGTGCTAAAGGCCTGCATGAAAGGGGTAATGTTGTTTTTGGACACACTAATAAGCATGCGTAAAGGTGAATGCGTACATCGGTTATATACTTCAACAATGTACTTCTACATTTGTACTTCAAACATATGTCTGTAAGCAAGGGAGATAGGGCACCTGTGCTCAGGTGAGTGTGTAATACAGAATTCCTGAATGAGAAATCTAGGAAATTATGTGAGTACTTTGGACCCTCTCCACACAGATTCACCAGAAAGTCACGAGGTGGCAGAGCCAGTACGGACCATCCAATGTATAGGAGACTGGACCAGGTGAGTGTGATGTCACCCATTGTAAACATCTCACTTCTGGCTCCAGCACAAGGAAGTCAATTCAGTTGCTATTTTTTTGGATGTGGACACCGCCAGGTTGGAGCCAGATGTCAACAGTCAGCTCTGATTGGCCCAAAATGTGTCAAACATTTCAAATGTTGGGCGTGGGGGCCAGCAGGCGCCACAGACTTTGACTGAATATCTGATTGGTCAGTTTCTAACTTAAATAACTTTTGCCACTGAACAATATCATGAACTAAAATAAGAACAAGCAAGAACAACCTAAAAAAAAGTATGTTTACAAACATAGTGACTAGCTGCTTACGTCTCATTTTTTGCTCTTCGGGCCAGCAGATACTTCCTGTTTTGAATGCAAGGGGGGAGGAGTAACTGAGTCCAGTCCTCATGTATAATAAATGACAAATCAGCTTATTTTTTTTACGAAGTAAACATGGAGGAAGACGTTTTTAAGCATTTTTATATCTCTCTCTATTTTTCCAATTTGTTGTTTCGCGATTCATTTAATGTTAAAGCTAATAATGAGGAAATATACTCTTCTGCCCTGTTAAAATCTAATTGACCTAAACTAAAAACAATTCCCAAAACACCATTCAAGAACAGAAAATATTGCAGTCTTGTTCTTCTGTTGGTAAAGCCTGCCTTACCAGTTAATATTGCTGCTGAGGGTGAGAGCGATAGTTTACCTCAGATTTTTCCAGACATTACGATGCAATTTGGTCAGCTTTTGGTTGCATGCGACACGCGCAAGTGTCAGCATCACAGCAGTACAACCAGGCCAAGACTTTGGGGAGCTTCCCTGAGGTGGCTTCACTTTCTGAAGGAATAGCAGAGGAAAACATTGGCAACAGGTCTGGCCTTGTGATTTGTATACGAGGCCCCTGGAGATCAGCCACCATCTGTTGGCGTTCACTGAATTACCTTGGCACAATTATTTAAAAAAAGGACTCAATTGCACAATTGCAATCAAGAGTTCAACGCATAGCTTAGAGAAAAACATTTCCTGCAAGTTTTAAAGAAAAGATGAGGACTCTTAAACAGCTTTAGATCACCTTAGATGTCCATCTTATCCCAATACGTCTGCAAAATAATGACAGAGAATAAATTAGGGAAAGTTAACTTGGCTCAAATGTCCTGCAGCTTCAAACAGGCTAGTAGGAATTTTAGCTCAATTTTCCCGCTTGAACTGGTGGAACTGAGTCAAGTTTGTGTCTGGTCTTGCTCACACATGCCTTTTCAATGCCATCCACTATTTCTAAATACTTCAAGGCACTTTAGAAATATTTTTTGAGCTATGCTTGTGGTCATTGTTGACTTTGAGGGTCCATTTACTCCTAAACTTTACATTATCAGTTGAAGTCTTAGAATGTTGTTAGAATATTTCATGCTTAAACATCCAGTTTTACCATACTTTCATTATTCACAGTCAAAAATAGTCTTTTGTACTAAGTTTTAAATTATTGTGTTATTTGATGGTATGAACAAAGCATTTTGTCCCTTTTTTCCTGTAAAACAAGTTTTTTTTTTTTAGTATTTGCATGTGTTTTTGTTTTTCTTTTTGGTTTTCAAATGCATACCATACGTCTCTTGCATCTAAAAGGTGTTTTCCTCTAATTCCTTTAAATGTGCTTCAATACATTCATGATATATGAAACTTTAAAGAACCACTGGTGAAAATTGTGTTTCTGGTGTTTTTAACAGATTATTGTGGCATTTTTCTGGTGATGGAGGACATATTTTTTAAGAATATTAATCTAAAAGCTGCATTGAGAGTGTTACTTTATTCAAATCATTGTGAATCAGGAGCAGATTAAAAACGCAGTTTAAAAAAAAGAGTTCTGTGACGTAGAAAATACGTCACAAGCTCCCTGCTGTGAGCTCTCAGCAACTGGAGGGGGGGGTGACTCTTCTGTGCCAATGGTCCATATATATAGATATATAGATATATATATCTATATATATATATAGATATATTGATAGATATTGATAGATAGATATATAAAACTAAGTAACCAAAACAGATGAAAAGTTTTTCCATTTTTTCTCAAATAAACATGTAAACTTTTAATTTCCAAGCAATATATGCCTCTCTATATCTGTGTATCAGTGACTTGGTAAAATGAAGAGCGACATCTGCCACCTTCTTGCCCTCAAACACCACCCCATTCATTTTCTCTCTCCTCGTCTCTCGCTGTATATCTCAGTCTGGTCTGAAGATAGGCGAAAATCTGCTGTGGGATTATGTACTGTGAGCTGCTAATAATGTTGAAGAGCCTCCTGTGCTCCCGCTCCCGAAGCAACGGTGCAATAAAGTCAGGAGCTGGAAAATACATGGGTATTTAATGGAAACCGAAGCTTCTGAGCCGCTGTGCTATATTCACAGGTTGCCTTTCTTTCGTACTTTTTGCAACTTGTACTCTTATGCCTTGCCTACCCACCCATCAGGCACCTTGAAGGAGACCTGGCATCGTCTGCTTCTTGTGACTACCTTCAGCCACCCAAACGGTTCCCATAAACACAACTCTGCTTTTGCAGACAGCATTGAAAGAACCGGTATAATTGCAGTCATTTTGATTGCTGCTTAAATGTTTATAATGCATGTGGCTAAGGCTGAAAATGTTGGTGTTATTCACAAAATGCAAAGGTGCAGAATTGGATGCTCTCTTCATCAGTTTGCTGTTTGTTGTGCTCAGTGCTGCTGCCCAGTTTCCCAACTTTTCGAAACTTGCCATTTAGTTTGTACCATCTGTCTCACACCGAAGTCAGAATGGGTATGACACAACCGGGCCACTGTTTTGTTGTCTCGTTCTATTTATTCCTCGATAATGAGAAATCAGCAGAGGGAATAGCATGGTGCTTGCTGCCACACATATACACCCATAACAGTCTTACTGGGCCATATGGCTTATCTACAG
Source organism: Adrianichthys oophorus (assembly GCA_036245035.1). NCBI lineage: Eukaryota > Metazoa > Chordata > Actinopteri > Beloniformes > Adrianichthyidae > Adrianichthys > Adrianichthys oophorus. The sequence continues at coordinate 71,512 of BSAI01000089.1, read as the reverse complement.
GGGGCTACTTGACTCTTCTGACTTTGTGGCACCAGAAGCACTCATCTTGATCTTTCTCCCTTCAAAGGCTCCTCTCTATCATACATCCCAAGTTAAAAGAGAATAACTTTTTTTAGCAATTTCTGCACCACCATCTTGTAGCGTTGGTGTTATTTTTTGGAGGAAAATGTGGTGATGGAGACGTGATGACAGGTATGGGAATGTGTTGTGGAAAAAACCCAAAGTAATAAACTTCCAAAATCCCAGGACACTTGCATATGCCTTGCTTACACTTATGCCCTAATCCCAGCTTTTTGCTTCATGGGCGTTCAGTGTGTCGCTTTGAAAAGAAGTCAGCACCATGTAGCTAATTACACACTTGAAGCGTTTGAATGGGCACAGATTGAGGATGGCATGCATGCAACGTTTAATTCAGCACCCCGGCACGAAGACCAGAATCTTGATCCAGCCTGACTCTGCAGCAGCAGCAGGCTCTGGCACAGTCAAGCCTTACTTGTAATTACCACTGTCACAAGCAATGGTGCACGTGCACTCCCCATCTGAAATGTCCAGCGCCTTAAATTAAAATATCAATCTATTTGGGGTATGTAACAAACATTTAAGTTAAAATAGTAAATTAAATATGATAAAAAGCGCCTTTATCTTTTTTTTTGTTGTTGTTCAAGGTGATATGATGACACCCAAACATTAACCTATTAATTCTAATTGAACTTTTCTAAAAAACAAAATGTTGTCATAGATGCTATAATTCCCATCCTTTTCTTTGGTATCTATGTATCTAATTCTTGTAAGGTGTTTAACTCCAAACATTTAACCTATTAAAATCTAATCTGTCTGCTCAGTCTCAACCGAGCGAAGCCAAATTCCAATATAGTAGTCTGCTCATTTTGTCTTTGCACAGTTTGTCTGTACTATCAAACCTGCTATATGATCTTCTGAATTCTTCCAGGACTCAGCTGTGTTGCTCACTACATTTAATAGTTCAGCAATCCACAAGCCTCTGAAATGGTTTTCCCTTTTTGTGCTGGTATCATTATCTATTTGGGTTTTGGATCTATATTATAAAAAATACTTAGAAAAATACTATTGCATCAGCAAAAAGTCGCAAAATCTGTGTTATAATAGATTCATGTCTCAGAAAACAGTCAATATTAGTATGCTTTCTATTATTCAGCCCTATAAACTACAGTTTTCAGTAAAAATAAAAAAATGCAATGGCAAAATTGCACAGAACTTGCACATGTTATTGCTTTTCAACATTAAAGTTAAATTTACTTGAAAAAGCACAAGTGCAAAATTTAACAATTTTTGAACGGACTTAGTGTCAAACAATGCCAGACACCAGCAACTTCAAGATACTAAAACTCTGTTACTAGGGAAATTAATTGGTGTCTACGATGAGAAGAGCGGGGCTGCTTTTAGATCAGCAAACACTTTTTTCACTCCTCACATCTGGAGAAGTCCAAATCCCAGCGGGGATTCGCATCAGGCAGAAACATGCTGAGCGGCATGCCCCAGCAGGACCAATACCATCACAAGCAAAGAGTGAGCCCCCATGGAGCACACATGTGGAGAGAAGGTCACAGACCGTGCTGAACCAGCTGAACACCAGCAGCGTCATCCTCCCTGTCTGAGACCACACCTTGCAGAGCTGCCCCTGGTTCACGTTCTGGACGTCCCCTGGTCGCTCCATGCTTGTCTGGGTACATTATTGTCATGCTAGCACAATGAAGCCCACTTCTCATCCTTAAAATGTATAGAGATATTTAAGTCTCATCAATTCTATTATTCTGGAAAAACGAACAGATTTTCTTCATATTTAAAGTAAAAAAAAAAAAACATTTCCTGAACTTGAGATTTAAAAAAAATTCAGATCAATTTGAACTTTTCACCTTTTAGATTTATTGAGCAATTACACCTAAAAACTAAACTTTCAAGGGGTCATATAGGAACAAAATGCATCTTTTTTTTTCTAAATCCAGACATTTGTGGACTACTAAAATAAAATTAACAGCTGTTATTGTTGTTTATAACGGATTGCATAGTTTCTAGTTAAAAATGTTGAATTATCTTTGCAAAACTGTGATTTTTGTAATTATTTTAGCCAACATTACAAGCCATAATTAATGTGTAAAAGGCTTCTACAAAATGTATTCAATGGCTGTAATATTTTAGTCATTTTTTGCTTATTAAAACTTACAAAGTAATTTGGTTGGATAAGATGCTGTACCTTCTGTGAGACCTGAATTATTTGATTTTCATGAACACTTTGAAAAAAAAAAGACTTTTGTGCGTGAAATGATTGCATTTTATTGGCACCTTGATCAAAAATGTGTTTACTTAGAAAAACGTATTTACTCAGTTTTTTGCAAACTGAGTGAAAGATCGGTTCCGTTGCCTAGTAATCCTAAAAACATTTTCTTCAAATATAATAATAAAAGCTTTATTAGGTTTTGCTCTAATGAAGTTAAACACCTTTTTTTACTACTTTTTCACAACATTTTTACCACTATTTTTCATTTTGAAGTTGGTGCCTTTTTGGGGGAGTTTATTCTTGTGTTTTCCAAAACTATCTGTCTCTAGTTCAAATAAAAGTTGTTTTTTTTAACAAGAAGCTCTTTAGGAGCCGCTTGCCCCCTCCAGATGGTGCTACAGGGTCCTGAATATTATTAACTTTTGTGACGGGGCTTCAGCTGGAGCTGACTCAAGACCACAGAAAAACAATTCCAGTACTGGAGGTTCTCCAGTAGAAGTTGAGCACCAGTTTCATGTGAAGATGAGTCATTAAAAAGCCACAAACTCCTCCAAAGAATGTGATATATTATACATAGAATATGTAATGAAACATTTGCAACTTCTATTTAATTTTCTTTATCAACATTTTTATGTTTGAGTAAAACACACATTTGGAATGGTTTATGTGTGGGTTTTTGTTCAGCACCAAGCAGGTGGTGTTTGCATGCACATACACTCCTGATTTTCTCTGCAGAAATGTGTTCCCACCCTTCTGTAACTTGAAGAGTAGCCAATTGTTTTTTTTCCCAATCAGAAAAAGGTTAAACATTAAGGTTATTTGTGTTCTTCTATATTAAATGCAAATCTGAAAAGCGTCTGTGATTCCAGGGAGTATAATGAAGTGTCAGGAACCCACAACCTGACAGGGAAGAGATGAATATCCACTCAAACGTAAACCACACTCTTGTGTGGATGTTATACATCCAATCAACGTTCCTCCTTTTTTCATGAGCCATTTGAGACAGGTGCACTTGTGTGCCGTGTCATGGGACTGAGTGGCATTTTAAACTGAACTCGTCATTCTTCCCTGCACCTGCATTGTGTCTCCAGAGCATCCGCTTTCCCATTTAGTACCTGACAATATCCAAGCTTTCTATTCATTTCCCGTCTTTCAGGCTGGAGGAAATGAATCACAGGGCTGTCAAGGAGAGGCACAGGAGCAATAACAGAAGTGTGTAAGAAAAAGAAACTTTGATATGTGAGGTTTACTCACTCCTTATTCCTCACAGACCCCTGGGATTGGTTGTGAGACATCACGCTGCAAGATTCAAGCGGCTAAAGCTAACAGACCTGCAGGCGTAATTTCATCTGCCCATCTTTTTTTTTTTTTTTTCCGTCTTGCTTCTGCCAGATCTCCACTTTCACTTTACTCTGCTTTTAATTGACCAAATCAAAGTAAATAACACTAACATGTAGAAACATTTACTGTGTAAAATTTTTATTCAAAATCTCTTTTCAAAAAGGATGTGTAATTTTTACAGTAAAGAACAGCTGGAAAAAAAATCGAGCAACATCACGACTTTGTTCATATTTCAGTGCTTACAATAAATGTTTGTCTTTTTTTTTTAACTTTCAGGGGCTATTTAATAAACAATTTAAGAAATAAAAACACATTTCAGCCATCTAACAATTATTCAGGACTCTGAATAATTGAACAGTTCTTTTTTGAATCTATATTTCACTGCCTTATACACTTTAAGTGGGAACATTTATCTGAAAAGCATGTTGGCTTAAAAAATAAAATAAAATCATATGGGAGTTAGAGGTGCAAAGGTTTGACAAGTAATTGTTATTAACTTTGTGTTATAAACTCAAACTAGTTGTTGAGAAGTTCAAATGAAATAATTTTTGACTCATCAGTCCAGAGCGCTCTCACTCATTTTCTGCACCATTTCCTGCATTCTTGAGTCACTTGACCTTGTGTCCATGTCAGAGGTGTGACGTTTTGGCTGAAATTCTCTCATGAAGACCTATGTTCTCCAGACAGTAGATGGGGGTACTCAAGTCTCACTGATTCCTATCAGTTTTGAGCTGATGACATTTTCAGATTGCAAAGGGTAATAATCTTGATGTGTCTTTCATCTGCTGCACTGAGTTTCTTTGGCTGACCACTGCATCCAGGACCCTCAGCATTAAGCAGTTCTTTGTAGTTCTTCAAAAGAGCTTGAACATCTTTAAACCCTAGCCTGCTTTATAATCTTTGTCTGGACCTTGAGTCTTGTTGCTGTGCTCAGTCTTCCCATAACACATAACTGTCTTTCATAGCCTCACCTTGGTTTGAGTTTAGCTGTTCTTTGTCCAGATTTAAGTCTTCTAAACAGCTGTTTCTGTTTAGGTGATGACTGGGTTTCTAACTCCATTTATCATCGATGATCAATAGCACCTGTTTATATTAAAATATAAAAATATTTTTAAAAAGTATTAGCAAGACTATGTTTAGAAAAGGGCAAAAATAGTTATTCTGATAAATTGAATCATTGAGTAACATAGGATTTTGACCTCTTGAGGCATAGGAAGGCTATTTCCTGTTTGGAACATGGAGGGGGTGTAGTCAGCCAGTCCTCATATAGAGTTAATGGTTTGAAGCCAAAAGGTAGACACAACAAATATTACATGGATTTAGATTTGTCATTTGTTCACTCACTTTTTATTTAGTTACCTAATGAATATAAACACTTTTTTTTTTTTTTAATGATCAGTTTACGGCATCATATTTATTGTCTTCTCACCCTCCTTTTGGGTAATTCTTTGCCCAAGCCCAGGTTCTCTAACGGAGCCCTGGAAGCTTGAGCGACCTGCGCAGGATTCAGAGGTAGTAAGGTATATACACAGTTGACTACTTAAAGTGTTGTATATATCGTTTTCCTTATTTTTTCTCTATAAAATTGTAGTTAAACTGTATTTTACACCGTATATCATTTGGAAACAAAAAAAAACATGCATTTATAAAAATAAAAAAAAAAATAAACCAATCAGTGAGAAATTACCAAAAGAGCTTTGTCTTTTTCTCTGTTTTGTATTTTAGGCTTACAGAGACTTCCAAGAAAATCACCAGTAGTACATTTTTTTCATAACACACTGGTGAGAGTTTTATTCCCATTCTCTAAATCTCACCTTGGTGACGAACCTGGTATTTTAAGATTTGCCATCCCCACATACGCTGGAAAAGCCCTCCACTTGTTCTGACTGCTTCTGGATCAATCTAAGATTATTCCCCAGGTCCCCTCGGCTGGAGGATGGTCTGTCACACACATTCCCCCGCACACAAAGAGAAAACTTAATGATTTTCCTGAAGAGAACAAAACAATTAAGTAAAGCCTGCAGCATCAAAGTCTTTTAGGGAAAGCTCAAGGGCCTGTTGGGAGGTGTAAGAGAGACTGAAGACAGTCAAAGGAAATAAAAAAAAAAATGAGCCCAGTGTTACTACTTGTTTATTCTTCAGCCTGGAGCGTTAGTACAGAGATTACCTCTGAGGAATCATCTAATGTTCTTTGAACACCTTTGTTCTCCAGCATACCCAGCAGCTGTGAGTAGAGCCCAAAGTCCAGTGCTGCTTCTCAAATATCAGTCTTTGCTCAACGTAAAGTTGCATCTACTTGATTTGTGTCTGAGTATTCTGTAAAAGAAACTTTTAATTCTTTTTTTTTTTTTTTTACTTGGGGGATGTTTTATTGTGAAAAATGCAGCAAACCTTTAGGAAAGCGACTGAAGTGTTGATGTGGTTTATGAAAGACTTGGTGTCATATAGTCGTGGTTGAGCACAAATCTCATTTCTCTCATTTCTCCTCCGTGATCAATTTTAAAACAGCAATTTTGGGAATTAAAGGGGACATCATCCATATGCCGCTACCAAATCTGAGTCAGGTAGGTCAAAGTTTAATGTGGTTTAACGTTTAGCAAAAAAGTGGACGCACATTTTGTACATACAGCCTAAAAACAGTCAAAGAAACTTGTATAGCCAAGTAAACAAGATACTGAAAGCGGGAGCTCAAGTCGCGCTTTTACTCATATTTAGGTAGGCTTTCCATTGAAAGTGACCGTTTGAACAACCATTGCTGAGGGCGGTGTGAACGTAGCTTTTGACTGTTTTGATAAAAGCGGGTCATTTTAATTTACCGGTATTCTGGTTGCGTTTGAAGAGTTGTCGTATGCTTAGAGCACACAACACCCTTGCAGTGATTCACCTTCAGCCGTTTGTGTTTTAGGTGACTTGGTAGACGCAAGCTTGTGATTGGATGTATTTTTGCTTGCATCACATGTCCATAAAAAGGCAAATACAGTGGAGAACTTAACAGGAAGTGACAAAGTTAAAAAATGTTGTCATTATATCAAGAAAACATATTCCCACCTCACTGCTAGTTGTTATTTAAAACAGTATAAAAAGTGAAGGACACAAACGTACACATCAAGCCATGTATCACTCAATTAGGCTCAATCATCTTTTTTTACCTCAGTCATGTGACTACCTGTAAAGTTGACACCGGGATGTACCAGGCAGTGGCAGTTTTCAGACTTAAGTGGCAACACTAACAGATCAAACATGCCAGAATCAGCTCTCTGTGCTTTAGAAGCTGAATAAATTATCTTTGTTGGTGAGTTTGCATTGATATAAACAACAGAAACATGTATTTTTTGTGTGTAATTGAGTTTGCACAAATCTACTCTTTGAAGGTGATGGCGCATGTACAATACTTAAATCTAAATTGAGTCTACACTGTAAACATCACAGGGAGAAATTGATGGTGAAAGACCCACTCCAATGAAAATTGTGATTTTAACGTGCTCTTGTGGATTTTCATGAAATATAGGCTATAAAGGAAATTAAGCTCAAAATTGCATTTCTGATTATTTTTTTGATCAAAAAAGGTCATCTGAAAAATAACTTATTTGTGATGTAGAAAATACACTGAGTGGACCACAAGCTCCCTGCACTGCTCCATTCTAAAGCATCCATTTCCATCTCAATTCAATGTACACCTTCATTTTCTTGGTTTGAGCTGGTTTCTGACTCAGAACTGGACTGCTGGATTGCTGTATATTGTCGCACTATTTAATTTAAAGTTTGGGGTGTGACGGGGTTTGAGCTAGCAGAAGAGCACATAAACAGATAGCTCTTAGTTATGGGTGACGGGAAAGGGGGTCGGGTTACTCTGTGCCAATGATCCCTCCCACAATTCACAGACGACTTTCTAATGAACTACTGCAGAATCCGTATCCTACAAAACAACTGTTTTTTATTTTGGCTAAAAACAGCATAATCATAATTAAAAGACCACTGGGAATGCTTTTGAAAAGCTCAAAAAATAATTGGAGTGGGTCTTTAGAAACTGGCCCAAAGTCAGACTTTGTTGCAAAAATATTTTTTGTGTGTGTTTTAAAAAATGTCAAATCCATGGACCCAAAAAAAAACAAAAAACAAATAAACAAATGCAGAAAACCCAAATGCTGTGAGCCAAATCAAAGAGCTTTGCAACAAAAATGCACAGCTTTCCAACCAACACAAGCAGAGCAGACAGTGGGAAAGTGCATAAAAAATGCAAAAGACACCAATGTGTCATTTTTCAGGATGCTGAAAAAAAAAAAGATTATTCTCATAGGCAGCACAATAAAACTGCAATAAAGACAGGTTGCAGCTGGCACAACAACCATAACAAATAAAATAGCCAATTTGCGCTCAGATTTGGAAAATATCTGCTGATTAATTTTTCAGGCTTCTGCTTTTTATATGATAATCCTTCCTGGACATCATACAGGTTTCACAGAAGTGTAGTCATTCTCAGAACAAACAAAAACACATGCTTGATAAATCACTTGTATTCAAGCAAACTTTTTTTGTTTTTTTGAACAGCACGTCATTTGTTTGTGGAATCAGATCCGTTATTTAGCAGCAGCTGCTGAATCTAAACTCGTTGGGAGTTTGATCTCAAAGGAACATTTTGTTCTGCAGGGAACTTTCTATAGCCACAGAAAGTGGGTCAGTGGTCAGTGTGTTTGGAGGCATGTGGTACAGCCAAAGCTTGAGAGCCATCTGTTTATTGCTGAATGAGAACATTAGTGAATCAATAATCCTGATCAGTCACATTAGGCTTTAAATGGATTACAGAGTTTTTGTAATTTGTCTATTCACAAAAAATGACAAAAACTTCTCATCCAACACATTGAAGTGTATATTTTGCAATGAAATGGGGATATTTTTTCAACAAATGCTAAAATATATATAAAAAGAATGAAACTTTTCCTTAGCTGCTTATATGACTAGACAGAGACCCTTGAATGCATTCATTCATAAGGTTATGTTACATATGATTTGTGTTTAGCTAATTCCCTGATGGGCACACCTGGTTTTAGTTTTCAGTTCTTAGTCACATGCACCCGTACGCGGGGTTGACCTATACGGGTGCCCCACTCTAGCCATAAGTGAGGTGCGAGTATTGCAGACCACACGCAAATGCTTTACAGATGTGACACCTAAGTGCCCGTTAGGATTCTTGCACAAACTACACACTGGTTGTCTAGTTTTCTCATTTCCAACAGCCAAATTCTGCGCAAAGGGCCTGCAAAAAGCCCGCAACATTCCCTTGAATGGCACTAACAAGTTTCCTGTACAGTGTGCAGGATTTGGGGGGGATAAAATAACAAAAAAAATCATTCTGTAGGACAAACATGCGACTCACCTAACTCCTTCTAATACTGCATTCACACCAACTGCGAGTCGCATGGCAGAAGCTTCCAGTTTCAATGTTACGTCAATGTACAGATGCTATCTGAGGTCCTGTGGCACAATTTGAGCATTGGGTGTGGCGCGTCGGTCCAGAAGCATAGCGATTTGAGAGTCACAGTGCGATTTGGGCATCACAGTGGGTCAAGAGTACAAAAATGTGAACTTTGTCGAGGTAGAAGCATCGTGTCAACAAATCAGGGACTCAGATTTGGACAGATTACTGGTTCAGTGACTTGATCAGTCCAAAATCCAACATGAAGGATCGATCAGATCATTCTCGTCCTGAACTTTCATCCTTCCATCCAGTTATTTGAACCCGCTATATCCCCCTTTGGGGCCACAGGGTTGCCAGAGCCCGTCCCGGCAACTGTTGGGTGAAGACGGGGTACACCCTGGACAGGTCGCCAGTCTGCCGCAGGGCTCAAAGGGAGAGCAGCTGCGGCCTCAGACCTCCTGAATTTTATGATATCTTTCTTATTTTCATCGAGACAATGATAAAATGGTCCTCTAAGTTTATTTTATTTTTGGACTAATGCGGGACAGCAAGTCATCAAACTGGGTCACACATAGACTAAGCTTATATACCAAAGCTTTGGTTGAACTCTTTAAATAAATACACCTGATCTAGCAACATCCTCCATGTCTTCCATGCATTGTAAATCAGTTGTACGCAAACACTGCTCCATGTAGCAATCAGGCTAAGCACATTTGGCGATAGATCCTCCCGCAGGCGTCTGCTGATGAACACATTTTTGGACAGGAGTCGAGCAGCAAATTCAACGCTTAAATTGCGTTTGGTGGGAACGCAGCATTTCTTCTCCTTACATGTTGCTTAAGTGTTCACACTACATCATGACACCAGCAGCATACCCGTATAAAAATCTGCATGAACATTTATTCCTTACTGTCTATTACCTTAAAATTTCTTAGGAGCCGCCTGCATGTACAGGTTTGCCATTTGTTGCCTGCAGAAAGCTTGTATCCACCCATAGGGAAGTAATGTCTAAGTCTTTACTTTGTTGATTATTTGTTTTGTTAATGTTATTAATTATAAAGTATTCCCTCTTTGTGTTAGTGTCAGTTCCTCTGTTTTTCTAACCCCAGGGTGCAATTTTTGACCATTTTTTGTTTATTTTTATCCTGCTTAACTTTATTTCTTTTTCTTAGCTTTAGTTACTGTCAACAACTCAATCTTGTGCATCTGATTTCTCTAACATCCACAATTCCTGACAACCCCCTTTAAAAGGCAGAATGAAACCTGCTGTTTTCAGTGAATACAACAAGCAAACTCAGCACTTTCTGAACAAAGACAAAGTCAGAAAAGCTAACCTGAAAAGTTACATCAGTGATTCGCTTTATAGAAATGCTCACAGCAAGAGCACACCTTGTGCACAGTTGCTCCCAATCTTTCCATCCAGATAACTTACTACTCCATGTTGTCCCTGCGATGTGTGTTTCGTCTCTTTGAGTTCAAAGTGGATCCAGAGCTTCATGGTGATTTTCTAGGGAAGCCATGGAAAGTTGGGAACAGTTTATGTGGGAATACAGTTTGCTGGAGGTTGTTATGGTTCAGTATTGATGCAACCTTTTATCAATACTGTTTTTTTTTTTGTTTTTTTTACAGGTCATTAGCAAGAGTGCGCCTGAAGCCTCACAGTTTCTTGTTTCTCTGGAAATTTCAACTCAATAATGTGTCTCTGGCTAAGAATTTGCTGATCTTAGAGTATGGATATTCTTGAGGTTAGCATCGCTGCTTTTTCTTGATTATTTTTTCAGTGCTGTAGCATAACTGCTTTGTTTTAATTGTACAGATATATCACAAACATTTTATTTTTTTCAAAGAAAATGTTAGGTTTATTGCTTTGCCTGAATGCACAACCTTTAAGAAAAAGAAACAAATGGATTTTTTCCCCTCTATTTTTTAAAAATGTGTTTATTTTTTTATTATTGTTTTAACACATCCCCTTTAGCCAGATCAATGGCCTGACCAGAAAAAGCCATTACTGACGACAGCTCACTGTATGTATTGCTCAACCGTGGCGAGCGATGGCCCAGGTTAACTCCAGATCAATTCAGGTGGAAGAGGTAAATCCTGTTCTTGGGTATAGTGGGATTAAAATGACACTGCTGACCCTCTTAGCTTAAGAAAAAACTTACCATCAAAAGCAATCCTAATTTTTAAGCTTTCACACATTTGCTGGCAAAAAAAAAACCCCACCGCCTGTTACCACAGAGTCTGTGCCTCTCTGTGTGACAAATGACCTTGATACTGAAGCGGTGTAAGTTCAGATAGACCCAGTTGCTTCATCAAAGGCACAAAGGGGTAGGGGGTTAAGAAAAAGAAAATAACCGTGGAAACCGAGGATAAAAATCCATCCATTGCTTTGTGCCCTTTTAAACTGTCAACAAATGATTTAGGATGAGCTGGGGTTCAGGGCAACCTCCTTGACAACTACGACCCGTTTCATCAGTAAGACACAAAGTAAGACAGCAGGAAAGGTAGAAGGGGGGGAGGCTCTGAGCAGAGTGTGGAACATAAGCAAAAAAAAAATAAATCCATATTCCTGCTTTTATACGTCTGTTCTTCTTATCACTCATTCATGGGAGTGAAAGCCAAAATGTCTCACCTTTTACTCCATTTTGGTTGGAGCTGAGGATTTTAATTGCTCGGGTAAAGCACAGCTGGATCAAAGCGAGACTATAGATGGGGGTGTCATCAAGAGCTAGAAGGCCAGGTGAGGGGCAATGCCAGGCAGCGAGAAAGCAATAAAACTGATAAATGACACCAAGATACACAGAAACTCGGATCCACTCCACCTTCATCCTCTCTCAACATCTGCTCTCACAAGCACATCTCTCCTGCTCCATCTGCCCCTGAAAAACCACCCACCCTAACACCCACCATCCCTCCTTCTCCCCTCCAGAGAACAGGCCGGCTCTTATTGAGCACTTGTCTGTTTACAGATCAACGCTTCCCATCGGGTTTTGGATCAATAGGATTATATTTCTTATAAAGCAGGACAGGCCAGGGGAGGGTGGGGGTGACAGGAAGGGCGGCTGAGGGTTCTGGGTGTCTGAAGACGCAGCAGAGGATCAAATCTTAGAGAGGCTGCGTGAGGGCTGCTGGAGGATGCGATGACAGAACAACAATTTGGAGAAAGAGTGAGGATGAGAGGGAAATTGGGGGAGTAAACAGGAGAAAAGCCAATGCCAGATGGGATAGAGGATGGGGAGCTTATTGATCTCCTGTCTGTCTTCTCTTCAGAGGATCAGTGGCAAACAGAAGCCGTGGTGTTTATCATTTAGTCAATGCGAGGATGAGGACGCTCTGTTTGGGGATATGGAAATGAATGTCAAACACTGCAATAGTGCATGTTTGCATGGTGCAGGTATTTTCCCAAAACGTCATTGAAAGATAAGCATGGTCGGAAAGGGCAAAAGTTAAGATGTCTTTTCAAGAACAGCAAGCTGGAAGAACAGAAGAAGCAGCAGTCATTTACATATGTTAAGAAGCAGAAATGCAGCCGTCAAATGCTTTCATTTCATTCCCAACATTCTGCTAGGAAACAACAAAGCCAACTCTGCTTTACGCAAGTTAATATGTTCTATTTTTAGCTCTGTCTTGTGGTTCTCCTGTCCATTTACAAATGCACATTTTTGCATAATCTCTCTTTTTAGGAAAAGGTTGCAGAAGGTTAAAAGACGGAGTGTAAAAATGTTGATTTCAACAAGGAATTATGACGTTTTTTGAGCAACAGCTGCCCAACATTCCAACCTGAGTGATTACACAATTGCTGCTTTAAAAAATGTATTTAATTTGCATTTATCTGTGTGAAAATGAAAGACGAGCAGCAAAAGAAAGAGACAATCCCTAAATGACTGGCTCCTCCCGGCGCTGAGACTTCTCATCACTTAGATGGTTTTAGTCATTTTGATGTATATTGTGTAAACTTGTCTCTCCGCTATGTTTTCACTTTCTCCCCCCCAAGAAGTGACACAAATATATTCCTGATGTGAGTGGTGCCATTGATTTTTCTTTAGTTTGGGGGTAATTAATCCATGCTAGGCACAAATCATCTTTAAAGCAGCACCCTGGATGCGTTTTGTCGTTGGGTAATTTGAGCGTCCGGATGCGCGGGCATGCTCTGTCAACTTAAAGCCCTCGTCTTCAGTCGCCCTCATAAGCATACAGGCATGAAGACGCCAACACACTCACGCTCAGATTAATGTCAAGGACTTTCCTCCTTAGAATTCTAAAACATTAAAAATGCAGATTAAAGCCACATTTCCTCATACACCTACTTGGCTGTGGGGTATTCTGCTGGCTTGTCCCTTTTTATTCCCCACCCTCCCTCCTCAAAGTGCTACCAAATGTAATCCTCCCTAATGGATGTGTAATATTTACATTTATACCATAATCGCTTAAACATTCATTTACAGGGCCGCATTTGGTTGTTCGTGGTCCTGACAGCCTATTCATCAAAAAGTAAATGTGCAGAACCTCGCGTCCCCTTCAGCAATCAATCAATGCGCTCTTCCCCCAGCTAGCATTAGTGCAGATATATCTCAGACCAAAATTAATCACTGTGAAGTTTGCATACCCCCCTGCTTAATCACCCCCACCCATAACCCTGTCTTTGTGAACCTTTACCTTTGAGGACCATTTTGATGACTAAAGGGATTGATCAAAATGACCCATTCTCAGTGCTGATTAAATCGTAAGAATTTATGCAGCAAATAACCAAATTAAGAAAGATGGGTATGCATTCAATGATTGGACCTGTGGCTCATAGAATTGAGTTGAATTGGCTTAAGCGTCACAGCTCTGCGATATGTAACTTTATCTAACTTGTGTAAGATTTCCTTACAGGCTTTCTCATGGGAGCGGAGGGGTTTAAGAAATCACGTTTAAATTATTCTAAAGTTTTTTTGTTTGTTTGTTTGTTTTTCACCGTAATACGAAGACCCTAAAGGGAGATAGAAGTAAAAAAAAAATTACTGGTTTCTGGTGCACACCAGATACTTTCTGATGTGCTCCAGTTAGTTTCTGGCGCCCACCATTGACCGCATAAGAGAACCGGTCTGTGTGAGTGTGGTGTCACCAATAGAAAATGCCTTCTGGCTCCAGCAAAATGGACATCGCTATGTTAGAGTTAGATGACAGTGATTGGTCCAAGTCAATCTGAATAAACTTTTCTATGGAAACCACTGTAACCAATCAGGAGTATGTATGTTCAAAGTTCACACCCTTTCCACTGAAAGCGGACTTGAGAGAATCTGTCAACCAAAAGTTAGAGGTGGGAGCTGGCGGGCAGCACATGCTTGGACTGAGGCACCTGATTAGTCAGTTTGCAACTTGAATAACTTGCAATAAAGAAAAATGATCATGAAAGAAAAAATAGGATTAGCAAGAACATGTTAATAAAAATAATACTAATAATTCATCAATAATAATTAACAATAATTAATAATGAGTATTATTATTATTATTATTATTATTATTATAGCAAGAATAGTTAGTCTGACAAATATTATGACCGCCTTTGACCGGCTGTTTATTTCTCAGTAGAAGTCTATGGGATTTTGTTTTTTTTGGAGTCCAGTTCTCTTTTAAAGTCAATGGTGCACACCTGATAACAACATCACAGAAAACCAGTGCTATTTTTTTTTTTTTACTTCTATGTCCCTTTAAGAGCTCCATACTATAAGAACATTTGTTGATAATTTAACTGTTGTACCAGAATGTAATTTCCATGATTAGTTAATAATTTGCTATACATTTTAATGAAATAGTGGTTCTTTAAAGGGTTAAAAACATCAAAATTTGACGTTAATTAGCTTAGATGAGTTTAAGAACTAGTTCATTGTACACTGAAAAATCCATCTATTTTCAAAACCTCCTGAATCTTTTTTGGGGTCATGGGTTTACTGGAACCAACCCAGCTACTGTTGGGCAAAAAAGGGGCTCACCCTAAACAGGTCACCAGTCCGTCACAAGGCCACACACCCACATTCACACACACTCACATTCACACTTAGGGGCAATTTGGTATCACAAATGAACCTATGAAGCATGTTTTTGGACTGTGGGACAAAGCCGAAGTGCCCAGAGAAAGCCCTGGCATGCACATGGAGAACATGCAAACTCCACACCGAAAGGTCACAGCCAGGATTTGAACCAGGGCCCTCTCACTGTGAGGCAAGAGCACTAAACACAACAGTAGCCCTCACTGAAAAAATATCGAACAAAAATTAGAGGCTAATCATCAACAAAACCTTATATTCCTTTTGGTAATTACAAATGTTTCTGCCTTTAATAATTAAAATCAAAAGAACAATATTTATTTATTATAAATTAAGTATTAAAATGGAATGTAATTGGTCATAATCATGATAAATGTGGCTTTATGGTGGTTGAATGTTTGGAGACTTTTAAAAGATACACAAATCACCATATGATGATTTAATGCCACTTTTTGCCCACAACGGCTTTCCTTTCTGTGATGAAATTGTTGGTCTTCACCTGTCTTGGCAGTTCTTGCAGGCTGTTCCCTTTAGCTCTTTTATTTTATCCTGGATGTGTTTCTCTGTATTCCCCACACCAAAGAAAATTGATACATTTTTTGACAGACAGCTCGCTTTTTGTCAAATGTTTTACCACGCATTGGAAAGCTTTTTTTTTTTTTTTTTTTTTTTTTTAAACTTGTCCTGTCCAACAGCTGAGCAAACAGATATGAGCTGAGAGCCTCTTGTATTAGACAGATTTTACTCTTACAATCGGGGGTTATAAATCATAGCGAACACAAAATGTATGTTGGTATAAGCCCCTTTTGTAATTTAAACCAAACTTTATTAATATTGATTTTTTTTTTTCTTTTTTGTGTCTTTTTTGTTGGACCGGACGGAAAAGGAAAGGGGGAAAAGGAGAGAGTTGGGGGGTGGAGGGGGGAAAGAGAGATGGTGCATTATAGCAGTTAGAGAATGGCTACAGGGAAGGGAAGGTAGAGTTGTTAATCTACAGGCAACAAAATGTTGGAGCTTATACCCATTGCAATACTGAGTGTTGGTCTAAAATGGGCGGGGCCTGTCCACACACTCAGCTGTTACATACCTGCCGGCTCCAAGAGTGTTCACAAACTTGTCCACATCCAGTTCACACGCACACTTGTGCATACCAACCAACACATGTAAAGCATTACATTCTGTCACGCACACTATTTGAAGGTGCAAAGGTGAGCCGACGCCTGTACTCAGGTGAATGTTATGTTAAGCTGAAGTGGATGATGGAATGAAAAGAAAAAAAAGGAGGGAGAACCCCCAGCCATCCCCACACCAAGACCTCCGTCGAGGCAGCAGCGCCGACCAGGGCCCGCCCCCGCACCCATACTGTGGGGTCAATGGAGGAGATCCACCCGCCAGGCAGCCTGGCCAAGCACCCAGACCAGGGCCCGCAGGACAGCCACACGGGCCCCCAACACCCGAGCGCAGTGAGGTACGGAAGCGCAGAGCGCAAGGCCCAGCCCAGTCAGGAGAGCAGCCCTCCCACCGCGCCAGGTGGCCCAGCGCGGGGCCCCACCCCCGAGAGCCCCACCACCCCAGACAAGCCGCCCACCACCACCCAGGAGTTCTGGGAATCCCCCCACCCCAGCCCCGGGTACGAGCCCGGGCCCCCCACGGGAGACCCGCTCCAAAGCTCCAGGCAGCTGCGGAGATCCAGAAGAGAGCACGATGGGGGTCAGCTACCCCCATCTAGAAAAGGGATGACCAAGAGAAGTGGGGGTCCCAGAAGGGTTACATTGCCTGACCAGGCTCTCCTAATGTTGTGACCCAGAAGGGGCTCGGCACCCGAGGGTAAGGGCCAGAACCCGCACCACAAGGACACAGACACCCTCCAGGCTCAGATGGAATATGATCCCCCGCTCATGGACTTGCCAGAGGACAAAGGGATCCCTCTCCCTGCGTGGGGAGGGGGCCGCCGGGCCCAGGAGGCCGACCCCCAGGAGACAAGGCCACCGCCGCTGAAGGCCCTGTTCCCTCCACCAGGGATGGGGTAAGGGACAGAAGATCAGTAGTCCCACCTTCCTTGTGTAATGTATTTGTGTGTGTGTTGAGGTGTGTTTCTTGTGATTGATGGGTGTGTGTAATAAAGGGTGCAGTTAAAATTGGCGAGCACGGCACTGAGGACATCTCCTGATTGCTTACAGGGATGTCCAATCGCCCTCTCACCAAGGAGCCCTAAATGTCTACGGTGCAGTTAAAATTGGAGGGTAGAGCACTGAGGGGACATCTCCTGCTTGCTGGCAGTGATGTCCCAGCACCCCCCACCAAGGATCCTATGTGTCTAAGGTGCATTTAAAACCAAGAGAAGGGGGCGAAACTGTGCGGAGACCATGGGAGGGGTGGACCACTGCCAAGTGGCTCGGCCCCTCGAGGTATTCCGCAAGCACGCCCCTCCTTCCAACCTAATAAGTGGTCGTATGAGGAAGGAGGGAAGGTCGGGGACAGCTACCAAACTGACCCCCGATGATGAAACAACCGTCCCCCCGCCCCCCCCAGCATTGGGCCCAAGTCTCCCCAGGGCAGAGGCCCCACCGCCCGAAAGCCGCATTGGAAAGCTTGAATAAAAATGAATCACATAACAGAACCATATAGTGAACGAGCGCACTTAAACTTAAAAATTTACATTTAATTATATCTGCAATCTGAGTCTGAAACTATTTTTTTAAAGAAGGTTAATAAGAAAACTTATAAATTAAATGAACAATTTAAAGTAATGGAAATCCTACAGGTGTGATAGCAGAGAGAAAGAGAAAAAATGTATATAATTTCTCCAAAGAAGATAGAAAACCATTGATACTGTGCAACGTAAGAGCTGAAAAACAAAAACAAAAAAAAAATCTTTTAGGTAAATTTAGTAAATCTGTTCTGTTTCTGATTGGTATAAGAAATTGAAACACATGGGTACCATTGCACTAACACTTCTATATCAATCTAAAACCAGTGAGACACATCTGCTAGCCACCCAGAGAGGAGCAATCTCCAATGATTTTTGTTTTCACACTTCCTAAGTGGCCAATTCCAGATCCCAGAGCTCCCTAGTGTTGATGTCACATTTGGAAAAAGAAAGAGGGATTCTGGGAAGAGGTCATAAAAAACACACATACATTAACGTCTGTCATTGGGTGACAAGGCTTGACTGTTAGTCTAATAATGGGAACACACTGTCAACGCTTTCAAAAATAAAAGCTATTTGCACATCCCGCTTCAAAATTATTCATGTCATTGATTATTTTTTATGATTATTGCACTAAAGTGATGTTTCTTTGTAAAACAATTACTGCTGAATGCGGTTGCAGTGAGCAAAATCTCTCAGAATGTATAATTTGTGTATGTAGTATTACACGATATAATAATACTAAACACATACAGGGTAAATTAATAAATATATATATATATATACATTTTATACATATATTAAAAAAACATATATATATATATATATATATATGTATAAGTCTAAGATTTCTGACATTTCTGTCAAAATAAAAATGACGAGGTTGTCCTCTCGTTTTTGTTGAAGTTATTTTATTTATTTATTTATACTGGAGATCAGTTATGCATAACTTTTTGATCTGAGCAAATGTCCCAGCTTTGTA
Organism: Adrianichthys oophorus; assembly: GCA_036245035.1. Classification (NCBI taxonomy): domain Eukaryota; kingdom Metazoa; phylum Chordata; class Actinopteri; order Beloniformes; family Adrianichthyidae; genus Adrianichthys; species Adrianichthys oophorus. The sequence continues at coordinate 52,840 of BSAI01000089.1, read as the reverse complement.
GATAAGAAAGTCTGCTTAATACTTCCATACCGGCAATTACAAGCCAGCTCAAATTTTGGCAAAAATGTTATTGATGTTGGCATGACAAAGACGCTTTCATCCAAACTGTCAATTAAAACTGTCACCATGGAGCCTGCTTGTTTGCTGTTCATTAAACAGAAGGACTCATGGCCTCCAGGTGTCATCCGTCTGTTTCCCATAATCCACCACAGTAAAACGTCTGGGCCCTTACCTGCTCATAATATTTATTTTTTGAATGAAAGCATGCTGCCAATTATTGTATAAAATACAGTGACTTATTTAGAATTTAAAATCAAATTAACGTACATGGATATAAACTGTAAACTGTACTTTAAAGTCATTTCAATTATTTTTCTTTTTGCATATTTTCTTTTGCAAATTGTTATGTCTCATAGATTTGTCCTCAAATAGTAAGTTTTTTTCAATGCTGTCGCTCTCACCAGAGTGAGTTCTACGGTTTGTCTGGCGTCTGATAACTACATCACTGAATTTTCAATTTGACTATATCTGAGGAGCAAGCACTCCTGTGAATCAGCTAGTGTGAATCATAAGGTGCTGATTGCTTTAAAAGTGTTTCTTTCCCTGTATTTTAGGGTGGGGGGGGGGGGCGCAATCTGCATTAAAATTAAATCAGAACTGAAAAGATTTAAATTCAAAGTGTTCCGAGGTAAATGTTTTTGTTTGGGCTTTGCTCAGGTTAGAAACTAATGATGGATTTGTTTTGAGGTAAACATTTCTTTAAATATCAGCACCCATGGGAAATGCAAGTAAAATGAAAGGAAACTAAATGGCATCTTAAATAGTCTATAGAGTTGACATGAAATAAATAATCATAGTACAGATACTATAATGAAATATCATTTTGTCTTGGGCAAATCTCTAATAACACTGAGAGATCCAGCATTTCGAAATCGCTGATATTCTTGTTACTGTATCTCTTCTTCTTTGTCTTTCCGTTGCTCCCTTCAGTTGCTCACAATGAGTATTTTACCATCACCTAACCCTGTCTTCTGCTTCCTCTTTGCTCACACCAACAATCCTCCTATCCTCCATTACATCCCTCTTTGATCTTTCTCTCATTCTCTATGCTGGTAGTGCCACCCTGTGCATCCTTTTACCACATCATCACTGTTCCTCCTCTCAACATGTCCAAATCATCTCAATTTGTTTCCCTGCATTTACTGTATCTCCAAAACATCTAACATGAGGTTTTCCTCTGATGGATTCATTCCTAATCCTATTCATCCTCTCTTGGAGAACCTCAACATCTTCATCTCTTCTACCCTCCAGCTCTGCCTCCTGTCTCTTTCTCAGAGTCTCTAAACATTCGTGACTTCTCTCACCAATCTTTTGCATCTTTCCTTTCATACCTGGTGACACTCTTTAGCCACACATCACACCTGAAACCTTCCTCTACCTGTTGCAACCTGTTTGTACATGCCTCTTCACCTCTTTTCTGAACTCTGTTAGTACTTAAAGTCCTTCATCTTCCTCACCTCTGCTCCCTATAAACTGTTCAGTTTGAGTTCCTCGCATTTATGCCCAGAAACTCTGTCTTGCTGCAGATGATCTTCATTCCTCTTCTTTGTGGAGCAAAACTCCACCTCTCGACGTTCCTCCACCTTCTCTTTGCTCTCAAGACAGACTCAAACATCATCAGCAAACATCATAATCTTCATTGGTTTCTGTCTAACCTCATCTGTCCATCACCACACAAAACTGATCATAAAAGCTGTTCATGGAGAATACTAATTCTTTCTTAACATTACCTTTGTATTTGAAATCTAAAAATCTGATTCAAACCAGAGGTTCAAAGGTTGGCCTGTGGGTGGCAGCAAAGGGAAGGTCATGTTGAAGCAAACTTGATCTGTAGTGAAAGTTGTTGTAGAAAGTTTTTTAAAACTTGATGGGTCAGGGTTCAAGTCTTCCTAGCCTTACTAGAAATATAAATTCAGTTTATGATACTAAAAAAAACTGAATTAAAACCAGATGAGTTGAATTTGATCTGGTGGAGCAGCAAATGCCTGTAGGATCAACAATTATTTTCAGTTTTATTTTGAAAGATGATGGTTCCTGCTTCCTTTAATGTGTTACTATAACAGCATTTTATGAACGGTTTTGTATTCTTTACGGACTGATGCACAAATAGACGAGAACATCACTTTTACATCACTTTTATGATGATGTTTTATTTACCCAGAGTGTGGGTGAGTCTTTTGGCCATCCTGGCAAATTTTAGGCGCAAACAGCAAATCTCAACTAAGAAAGTCACTTCAACACGAATGTGTTTTTGAAAAATGTGTGCAAGCTGCTATACATTATTTCAATTTTTAGTTAAAGGTTCTCCATAAAATCCAGGCATCTGATTAACAAAATCAAGCTTTATCTGCAGTGATTTCCTGCTCTGGCTGGTTGATTAGGGATGCCACATATCTGGGTTAAAAACCAAACACAGTTGAACCAAATTGTCGGGAAAGTGAACTGTTGCATCCATACTGCACCAGTTTACGTTAAAAGTGTCAAACGCTTATTGTGCTAAATCTTAAAAAAGCATGTTATTTGTTGTTTTATTACATTACACCAAGTTTAGTGCAAGCCAGCTCAAAGGTTTTTCTTCATTGTTCTTTGCTTCTTAGCAAATTAAAAAAAAAAGTTTATTCAGAATTTTCCTTTTTTTTGGTCATTTTGAAAACACAAATCATATATTGAACCAACACAAAAATGTGACCCAAAAACCAAGGTTTTAACCAAATCATGGGGAAAGTAAATAATTAGCCTTTCCCATTATCCAACCAGATTGATTAATCTTGAGCTTCCAAAGTATTTAAGAACTTAAACTTTAAATTAATATAGATAATAAAACATAGCACTGTGCTGTCAAATGACACTTTTTTTTAATTACATGGCGAAGGGGAGTGTCTCCTCCTGGATTATTATCAGAGAAAAACAAGGTGTGATTCAGTTGTGTTAAAACCTCTGAGTGGTGTGAGGTTTCCACTGTAATGTGATCCCATCCTTCACCTGCAGCAGTTGAGCAATCACTTTAATATCGTTATAGATTATTCTTAGATTTTTCAGGTCAAGAAAAACAGAGCATGGTTAGGGTTAGGTTGTATTTATGTTGTTATCCTTTAAAAGTAATGAAAATCTGTTGGTAAAAAAATAAAAAGCATCAAATAAAAGAACTCAATATAAACTAGCAATCTAAAATTTTATTTGGAATTTTACAAAATTGTGTCTTAAAAACCCCTCATGGTAAGAGCTTTAATAACATTAGTTAAAAAGTACAGGCCAATTTTTTCATGAACATGGCTGAATTTTCAATTAATTAATATATACACAGAATGTTCATCAGGATTTTCAAATACTTTTACTTTAACCATTCGTTTTCTGTTGTAACATGCATTTTTTTAGTTTGGACACACCTGTTTGTGTTGGATCAAGTAGCAGGGAGGTGCTTTGACCGAAAAGGGGAGTCTCTCCACCTTCCTGCAAGATCTGAGAAAGAACTTAGCGCTGCAGTTTGGAACCAGATTGGTCTACAAAAGGTAAATTTCATTCTACTTTTCTCCCCAGATTGTTGTTTGTCGTTGACAGGTTTTATCATTTTAAACATGTTAATGTAGCTTTAACAGTTTCACCTCTTCTACTTCCAACTTTATGAAATTTGAGAGCTAATTATGATACATGTCTTTGTGTAAAACATTCACTTTCTCAGCCTCAAACTCTCTCAATATATAGCCTGAGACTTCACTTACACTTTTCTTTCAGTCAATATGCCAGAAACTGCAGAGGCTGTGTCAGCCACTCTGACCACCAACAGACATTGCACCATAGAAATTACCAATGTCAGCAGCAGCTACTGCCTCATCAACCCCAAGTAAGTCTGTAAATGCTTTTGCAGGTTTACAACTTGTGAAACTGATTACATTAAAGTTATAATTTAGATCAGCATTTGATCCCTCTTCAGTCTTCTGTTTGCTTATCTTTGAGGGATCAATAAAGGTTTTTCTTAATAATACTATTGTAAAAAATGACATTGTAGATTGTTAGCTATCACGCCAAAATGCACAAAAGAAGCCTCCTGTCAGTTAATTCAAAATATCTGCTAGTATTCCGTGGAAATGAATTGATTGGTTTTATTATATCATTGACATAAAATAACATTAATTTCTTTGATGACCAAAATCAACGGAAAACCATATATTATAGTTTTGTTGTTAGATATTTAAGAAATGCAATGTCAGACTTTCTGTTTCAGGTTTTCAAAGAAGAGTGAGGATTTTGAGTGACTAAAAAAAGACAAACAAGGGAACCATTAAAAGTTGTTCCCGCCTGCTGTAATTTGTGTCAAGCCTCCACATTTATCTAAGTTTGGCAGGACAGGACATACTTTGGATGAGTGGTTTCATGTGTGGCATTACACAGCTGAGAACATCCACTTATCCATCATGCAGTGACATGCACTGCCTCATTGCACATTGCATGCAGGTACACTCACTGTTATTTAGAAGTTCACAGTGGTACCTCCAGTCAAACTCCATCCATCAGCATAAGCTGTTTCACCCCGGAAAGTGCCACTCTCAGAAAGCACACTGACAAACTCCTTAAAACTTATGTCTGTTTTTTTATCAGTAAAAGTGGGATTATCATGAATAAACAGATCTGTTTGTTTTATTTCTATACTCTCATAGGGTCTACATGTCAAGTGGTTTTTCTCACCACCCACCCCAACCGACGATTCGAACCACAATGACAGAAGTTTGCTCCTTCACCAAGGATGACCACACTGCCACGGGTGCGGTCGGCCTGCTAACCTACGACTTGTTTGACATGCAGAGCCGAGTTTGCTCACAACGCATGGCCATCATGTTCTCTGTGCCTTTCGACTATAACCTGTACAAGAACCGGCTGGCTGTGGGTGTGGTGGATCACTCCACTGCCTGCGACAAACATCTGTACGAGCAGATGTACGATGGGAAAGATCTGGGCAACTTCGCCCGCTCTGATGCAAACGGGTGCGGGCTGGAACATCAAGCAACAAAAGTTGATTTGAGAGCAACCATGTCTGCAGTTGGCAAAGCTATCGTCAAGGTGGAGCTCCACGATAGAATGCATCATTAGGACAATGGGGCTCTCTTTTATCCCTTGTTGTTCTTGAATCCAAAGAGTGAATAAACTTTATTAGATCTGACCATTGTTGTTGTCTAAAAAAACGGAATAAAAGCAAACTTTATGGAGATGAAGACTGATTTTGCTGTCATTTTTATTTTGTGTCCACTAAAAGATATCAATATCTGACAACCAGCTCATTGATTCCTCATTACCTTATGTCTTGGGCTCACATACAGTGTACACTCCCTTCTCCTTGATTATGGTAATAAAGCATTCAGACTCAGTGCTTCTGCTACTTGTGTAGATTTTTTTCACTCTATATTCTTTCATTATTACTGATGAACAGTAATTCTTTTTTAATCTTTTATTGGGATCCATGCAATTCTAATCAGTGGGAGCAGATGGAATATCTGAAGAGATGTTTTTATAATCGGCACATTTACAATCCAGTTCCTCTCCGGCTTACTTGGTTGTGGGAAATTTGAGAAGAAAGGTTAAGCAAAAGTTAAGAAAAAAACCCATATTTGTCTTGGCGTGGATCGTTTGCTTCATCTTTGTTGCACAACGCCACAAAAACATGATTCCCAAAAGCTCTCCATTTTGCCAGTCGACCAGATGGGGCGGTGGCACCAGAATGGACCGTTGGTGTATCATAGCAGGGAATTGTTCAAAACATTTCCTCACATGGGTGTGTCTGATTAAAGAGGGGAACGCCATCTCTATTATCTGCAGTTCTAGTCATCTTTTGGTCTGAGCCATGGCTTTCATAGGTGTATGCAAAGAGGGTGTTCCGGGTTTAATTGTGGTTATGCAGCAAGTGGGAGGGTAATGGTCCCGTCTTTGGGAGAAAAAAAAACAGAGAAATAACCTTCTAGTCCAGGTAACGTCTCTTGAATGCACACTTGGAGCGCTTGGAGCAGGTAAGTCACTGAGAACAGTGCAGGAATATTTATTAGAGACAGTACAGGGAATGCCTCCTTTGCTCTTGTCTATTTGCAGAGTAAGAGTCAGATGAGACATTTGTTTGATTTATCTCTTGGTTTGTTAATAAAAGCAAAGATCATTTTCTTTTATGCTTGCAGTTTCTTCATTATTGCTTGGTACTTAGAGCTGTAATTGAAGTTCTGCTGTGTCTTATGAGACCGCCGCCATACTCTGATTGTTCACAACTGTTTTGAAATTTCATTAGCCTGTGAAATGCCTCATTCATAATTAGCTGTAGTCGATGTGTACCTTTGAAGGTCAGTGTAATGTCAGTGGACTGTCAGCCGAGTGTGGCAGCAGAACAGATGCCAGCTGTGTGTTCCATATCATAATGAATTAAATTCTCTTGATCGCCGTGGTACTTTGAGGAAGAAAAAGACTTGTCCCACCTTTCTTCTTTGAATCTGCAGGTCCACGTCTGAAACATCGAAGTCCTTAAAACACCTCTGCTGATGATGGAGTCTGCTGAAGCAGTAGCAGCTGACGTGAACAGTAGAAGAAGTGTGATAGTTGAAATCACAAATCTCACCAACAATTACTGCCTCTTGAACCCTAAGTAAGGACTATGCTGGATTCTCAGGATCTGATCATTTCTGTACAAGATGTGTAAAAGCTGCTTTTGTTTATGCTTTAGGGTTCACCTTGAAAATTCAGTGGCGTACAACCCCCCTCAGCCCAGCGTGCGCCCTCTGAAAACAGAGGTTTGTACTTTCACTAAGTCAAGCGGCAGCGCCACTGGAAGCGTCGGGGTCCTCACCTACGACCTTTTCGAGAGGACGCAAAGGGACCACATTGAAACCCTGGCCATCATGTTCTCAGTTCCCTGGGATTACAACTTGTACAAAAACTGGTTTGCAGTGGGCATCCATCAGAAGGGGCGCAACTGCGACAAAGATTTGTTCAAACAGATGTACTACGAGAAGAAGGAGCGTGAGCATGGCTTCATCAGGGCAGAGGCCACTGGGTCTGGGATCAATTATGTGGGCAACTATCTTGATATCAAAGCCACCATGTGTCCCATGGGCAATGCCATCATGAAAGTGGAGGTGTGGGACAAGCTTTTCACCAACATGAGCCAGCAGGCGGTTTAAAACTGCCTTCTAATTTTAACGAGCAGATGATTTTCCAACACATTGCATTATTTAACAGCTGTGTTGTTGGTGACAAGTGACTAAATGTCTGGGTATTACCCTTCATGAAATCTGGCTCAGAACAAAGTTGAGCTTGTGTTTAAATCCTGGCAGAGCCATCCCTTCTTTGCAGCCAAAGCCTCGCTGTATTTCAGTTGCATTTAGCTTTCAACTGGCATCTTTAGAAAAAAGCATGACTCAACTAAGGATGAGGCACACAGCTTAATGAAACACACAAAACGCCTGTCTTAACGTACTGTTAAGACAGTCTGAGGACTGAAATAAACTGCTTTGCCAAACCTTTTTTTGTCTGACTGTTGATTGGCTGAAGATAGATTTAAAACAAACAAGACTGAACTTCTGAAATAAATTTTTAAAAAATCACTTTTGTGTTTTCCCGCTATGACTTTGTGTGTTCAGAACAATGAAACACGAACATGTAATATTGCTTTCAGACAAGAAAAATAAAGATATTTCTGATACCACAAAACTGAAAAAAAACATTTGACCATTTTCATATATTTTAAAAAGTTATTTAAACACTGATAACTGTGTTTGCTGATTCTATAGTTTTAAATCCAATTGCCCTTAAGGATTGATATGGTATATCTGCAGGTGAAAATGGGAAAAGCCTGAGTGTGGCACTGCACGACAGCATCACCCCTACATTATGAGTGCGAGCAACTTATTAGCCTTATTATATTATTATTAGCCTTATTTTAGCCTTACGAGTACTTCACAATACACTTTCCTCATGCACAATGATGATACATTCCATTTTCGAGGCGTCTCTTAAAGACTCTCTCCAATGAAAATTGTGTTGTTGCTGCTTTTAACATGTTCTTGTGCTATTTTTCTGGTGATTGAGGATATATATTAAGACAATTAGAATCAAAATTCAATTTCTGAGTATTTCTTCAGTCACATTGTTGTAAATAAGTTTTAAAAAGATCCTATTTGTGATGTAGGGCCACAATTTCTCTGCTATGCTCCATGCTGATATATCCATTTGAATCCACATTAGTTGTGGAGTGTGTGAACAGAGATCTCTCAGTAACAGAGTGGGATAGGGGGAGGGGTTGCAAATCCCTAACGGTCCCGCCCACAACTCAGAAGCAAATTTCTAATGAATTATTGCCGCTCTGCAGAAACCATGTGCTAGAAAACGACACAGGTTGTTTCCTTTTGGCTAAAAATGAAATTATCATAATTAAAAGACCACTGAGAACGCTTTGAAAATAAATCAAAAAATGAGCAGAGTGGGTCTTTAAGATGTGGCTTCTCCTCTCTATGACCCTCCACAGGTCCAGAAAACCCTAAAACCCGCAGCACCCATTCGGTTCAACCTGCATGTGGCTTAGGCTTTATAGCTGAAAAGTTCAATCATCAGCTTCCCTTTTTTTGTCACCTGGTGTCTGCCTTCAAAATTAAAAACTTTATTTAAATAACTGCTCAACAATATTACAAAGTGTTTCAGTCTGTAATTTCATGAAAAAAATCATTGCTTGAATGTTGTGTGTAAGTGTGTAGTCACCAACCTTGTAAAAAATTCAGACAAAATGTGCAAAACCTTTTTTTAATCAGCTTTGCCTGCAGACGTATAAAGTTCCACCGATTCTACCGTACTGCCATGCTGATTGTTATTGTAGCAAATGTGGCTTATGTGATTTTCCATCAGCTTTTTACTGCTTTTGTAGCCTTAACTGTTCCAGGCACAAAAGACACTCAGATCAAAGGTTTTGCTTGCATTCACATTAAACCCATACATATTAGAGAAGCATAAACTAGATCTGTTTGGGCTCAATCCCTGATGTTTTGTTGAACGACACATTGGAGTAATGGCACACAGTTCAGAGTAAACAGAAGAGTACAATAAAAGTTTTGTTTGTAAAAACCTGTCAAATGAAGATACCTTTAACACGTTCCCTTCACATCTTTGCTTTCAGTCACTTTGCATCATGCATTTGTGAGTGCTTGTGTGTTTGCATGCATTACTGCGACCGGTATGCACCTGTTTCCGAGCTTTTGTGGCACACATCGCTGTGCAGATGCAGCATTGCCTGCTCTGACAGATTTCATAGAAATTATTTTTTTCCCTTTTGTGATTAGAGTGGAAAACCATTAAAAAAAACGAGCAGGATTTTGTCTCTTTATTCTAAGCGGCGCAAAGAGAGATATCAGAAAAATATAGCAGGTGAAAATGAGCATTTGTGCTCTGCATCAAACACTGCCAAACTGAAGTGTTTTCTCTTTAACAAAATGAATAAACTCATTTAAATAAAAATTTTAGAAAAGCTACTGCAGTATGAAAGTTAAAACTCGAGGAGCCAGTAGTCAGCTGATGAGAAAATAGTAACAGTGTGGGTTCAGTTAAGAACACTGCAGGCACAAATTGATGAGAACAAGGGAACTGCCTAATCAAACAGGAAGTAAAACCTTTAAAATCTTATAACCCGATTTATATTTAACCTCATTAGTTTTTAATGACAAAAAATTACTGCAACAAGATTTTTTTTAAAGGATCTGTTTTGCTCCTGTGGGGACTATTCCAACTGTTAAACCTTGTATTTTATAAAATGAAAGTTAAAAATAATTTAAGTTAATATTATGTCAACTGGATTGTTTTCAGTTTTTTTTTCTTTTTATAATAAATGTAATCTCTCCTTTAGTTTCAAGTTTAGTTGAAATGAATGTGTCTAGACATACATGAAAAATTTCAGTATTCAAAATTGAACATAAGTGTTTTATAAAGGGCATGAACAACTGCATTGAAAACACAGACAATGAAGTAATCACCAGCTATTATATATCTCTGTGTAATGCTTTGACAAAAGGACTTAATTTTGAGTCTCTACAGTGTGCTGTGCAAGAATGCCATCTAGGGGTAGCCATTTTTCTCAAAATCACAAATAACTGCTGTGCAAAAACAAAAAACACAGGTTAAGTTTAAACAATATGTATTTTTATGCAGTATATCTTACCCAAAAATAATTCCACAGTTGTAAGTATCATTAGAGGGGATCAGATGACCATATTGTCCATATTTTTAGCAGATAGTTACCCCTACTTTCTCCTCGTCTGCTCACTCCAACTACAAACATGTCTGAAAAATTTAGAGGGACTTTGATGAAGTTCATCCTACGTATGACCTGACAAGAGTCAAGCTGACAACAGGGCAGCAGATGGGGCCGTCCCATCTGTGGAACTCACTTTCCAGCTTCCATCTGAGCAAATTTCTCCTCTTAAAACCAACAAAAATATACCTAATGCGAAAAAATGTGGGCTAAGCAAAGGTGCATGATTTTATGTTTATTTTTCTTATTGAAAGATAACACCAGGTATATTTCACAATTTGTTTGGCTGATTCATGAAGGTCACGTTGATCTTGGCAAGCTGTGAGAATCGCTTCACCTTCTCGGTTTGTTATTTTGGAACCTCTCTGGCTGCAGACTGACACAAATGTTTATCAAGTAATAACAGATTATTTACAAATGAAGAAAAAAGGGTTTAAATATGACATTAGTTCCAGAGGTTAACATGTTTTTTTTGTTTTTTGGTTTTTTTTTAGAAAAATGCACAGAACATGCAGAAAAATCTTAATTTAAAGCTGCTTTTTGATGCAGATATTATGGTTACGCTGGTTTTCACATTAAACGTTAACCCGTCCAAATCAACAAAAGTCAAAGTTCACAAAGTTTGTAGTGTCCTCACAATCTAAATAAATGGTTGTTTAATAGCTGCAGAGGCTGTTTTCTGAAAGCTGTAGTTTAGAAAGCATGTGATTTAAATTTTTAGCACTTGTTTTGCTCTTCAAGGCTGAAAAAAAAGCTGTTTTAACAACTTTCAAAACAGTTCTTTTTGCTGCATGAGGCTGTTCAAATTATTCTTCCTGTTAGCTCAAACTGTCAGTCAGGTATTTTCTCATGTTGTTTTTAATTGTCCTGCTGCTGCACCAACCGAGTTGACCTTCAGCTCGGTGCTTTCCTGGGCGGTGCTCACAAATGAAAAACGTGTTGATGTCGAGTGAAAACGGGGTTCTCTGTATTTCTTTTGAGTTCATTCAGAGTGAGCGGGCAGCAGTTCTCGTGTCAAGCCTACTTGGATGTGGAGTCCCGCGCTGCCAGAGTGGTGTCAGCCAGCTGAACGGTCAGCTCTGAAGCAGCAGTGCCAGCTGCCTGGCTCTAACACTGCAAAATAATTACTCATGTCACATTGAAAGACTCGCATCAGTGGGTGCAGTCTTTCCATTTTTATCAATTTTGGCACACCTCCAGTATGTACATGCAGCCAGAAATTTACAAGAAAATTAAGAGTGAATGCTAATTGATACAAGCAAACAAAGGTACCAATAAAGCAAATAAAATGTCAATCATCTATCAATGGCGCATCAATAACTTTTAATCCTTCAGCGGACAGCATCTTCCCTCATGGGTGTTTTCTTTTTTTGTTGCTGATTTTTTTTTCAGTGTCTGTGCCAAAGTCCCTACTAGGCTGCAAAGTCTGCCAAAACCAGCAGCAGCTGATACAAAGATGCCCTTACCTGCCATCTTTCCTACCACTCAGCCAGATATCCCGGGCATCGGTCAAACATCCTTCACGCCCAAACCTGCCACCTCCCACTGACTGGAAATACTTTTAGACTTGCTGTTGCAGATATATGAGGGTGTTTCTGTGCATTTTTTACTTGTGAAAAGAAGTTTTTCTGAAGTAAATGCAAAGTTGTTTGAACTTTTAAATTTACTTTGTTTTCCTAAAATTCTAACATTAAGTGTTTGGAGGTCGAAACAAACTATCTAAAAAATAAAAATATAATAAAACTATCCTGTTTTATTTTAGATAGCTTCATAATTTATTAAATTAAACACAAACATAAGTTTATTAATCCATAAAGGGAAAATTGAGTATTTGGAACTCCTTCACTAACATTTCTCTCAGTCCTTGTGAGTCGTTTTAGCTGTGGGCAGAAAGGATCTCCTTTCAAATCAGAGTTGCAGAGAAAGCCTCTGGCTAAAGATGTTCAGACATTAAAAACAATAAATCAGAAAATGATAATCGATGAGTATTTCTGGGGACAACTTTAATTTTATAACAATAAATAACGTTTGCAGTCTTTGTTTTAAAAATTTAGCCAAGCTTTACATTGTTGTAGCTTTACATTTGGCCACAAGATGGCAAATTGTTCTTCTATGAAGTGATTTTTGTGCCACCAAATTGCAAGCAAAAGTCACAGTTTTGAGATCAAACATTCCTAATTTGCAAGAGAAACCTAAAGTCTTAAAAAAAAAACGTCATCATTTGCAAATGAAAGTATTAAATATTTGTTTTCAAACACTTTTTTTTGTTTCAAAACTTTTTTTTCTCCCAAAAAATGTTTTTGCGTTTGCAACACAAAAGTTTTCAGATGCATTGTCTATCATCCCGCATTTACTCCATCTTTGTTTATTAGTTTCTGTTTAGTGTGACACCAAACAGGCTGCTGATTGGTCCAGATTCTATCCAATCAAATCGCCGTATTATCCAACATAGAATCTGTTACTGAGGCTCAAACACCGAAAATGCTCTTTACTCTCGATTTTATTTCTACAGATGACAAAAAAAAAACGTTTTCAGTCATTTAAAAATAATTCATACTTTCTTCAAGCATTTATTTATTTTATTAAGTCAGATTAATGAATAGGGCTGCACGGTGGCGCAGTGGTTAGCGCTCCTGCCTCACAGCAAGAAGGTTCCCGGTTCAAGCCCTGGCTGGGGGACCTTTCTGTGTGGAGTTTGCATGTTCTCCCCGTGCATGCGTGGGTTTTCTCCGGGTACTCCGGCTTCCTCCCACCGTCCAAAAACATGCTTCATAGGTTGATTGGTTACTCGAAATTGTCCCTAGGTGTGAATGTGAGTGTGCATGGGTGTGTGATTGTGGCCCCTGCGACAGACTGGCGACCAGTCCAGGGGTGTACCCTGCCTTCGCCCATGAGTATCCGGGTTAGGCTCCGGCAACCCCGTGACCCCGAAAGGGATAAAGCGGTTTGGAAAATGAATGAATGAAGGATTAATGAATGTATAGCTGAAGATCTCCTTAAACAGTTTATCTGCAGACATTATACTAAACAGCAGAAGAATTTGTAGTTTTAACTATTAATGCTAATTTTCACAGGGGTCTAATTTTCATAAACTTGTGTTTGCTTTATTTCCAAAGTAAAAAACAAAATTATTTATGAAAAAATGCTATTTATGTTTCAATGTTTTATTCAGAAAAAAACCCCAAAACAAATCATAACATAATGTAATGTCTGTCTGGATGGAGGCAGAGCTGAGACGGTTTTTCTGCTGCGGACATTTTAAACACGCTGGTCGCAACACTAACGTAAATAAATACCGAACCGTTTTTATTGTGTCTTTGTCGCTTCTTTTGGGTTCTACTCAAAAAGAAACTAACTAGAATGGCTAAAGAATCCTGCTCAAAAAGAACTGATACGAAGTCCGTGTCTGAATCAATCTAGAGGCCAAATCAATCTTTTTTGCAATTATTTCTTAAATGAGACACTTGTACAATTTAATGTATTCAGCAGCCCTATGATTTGTTTTGGCTTTTAAAACTAAAGATATGAGCCTGTTCCAGAGGTTTTTATCACACTGGTAACATAACCTAAAATACTTTAAGAAACACTTTTTTTTTTTTTTAAAGTACAATTCCACAGGATGTTGCTATAGCATTTAAAAGAGTAAGTGCACATACCAGAATTACTATTGATATTGAATCTTTTTCATCAGACATGATGTCTTGTTTGCACTCCCTTTACGGTGTTACAATCTAATAAGGCAAAAATGAATAAAAAGAAGATAACTAAGATCCCTAAATGCACTTTATCCATTTCATACACATTCAAATACCTAAAAAGAAGCAAACAGTACAAACTCATGCGTGCCAGATGAGGGTGTGATACATATCTGCTGTTCTTCCTTCACTGTAGCACTTGCACACTTCAGATGCTGAGAACCACTGAGAAAAGCCATCTGTCCAAGTTCCTCAAACACCCAACGGGAAAGGGTTTGAATAGTTTCAACCCAATGCTTAAAAAGATAAGAAGTTTATGGTAAAAGACAACTTTCTCTCCGCATTTTTTCTGCAAAAGAGATGCAGTAATTTATCCAAAAAGAAAAAAAAGCAGCAGGCAAAAACTTAACTGGAGGTTTAATTGTTTTAAAGATTAAAATTAAAAGTTGACATTACATAGAGTAAGAACAGATATAGTGCATTGTAATCTCTCAGTGTTCAGTAAAACCACAGGTGTTTTGCAAACAACACAGTTAAAACGTTAAATACAGATCTTATTCCTCTTCTGAAAGCTAACAGCTTGTCGTCATTTAAAACGAAACAATCTACACCCATCATGATGCAAGCAAAAGATAACAACTTTTGTCAGTTTGCCATTACTCAGTGCATATCACTGTTGCACACAGACTATTGGTGTTTTGTCTTTTAAAAAAATTCCAACAAGATATATCATTAAAAAAGACAGATGTTTTCTCTGAGAAGGTATCTTGAAAATATTGGGACGTCTACTTTTTCATCTTCATCCAAACATGATGTGTCAACATTAACCTTTGACTGCCAACCTCCTAGAAAAGATGACTTAACTAGGAATTGCTTAGCTTTTCATTTTCCAATTTTTCCCACTTTTCTAAAATCTAAAGACTGAATTTGTCACAAGTAAAACACCTTCCAAGATTCGCAAAGTTAAAGATATCAAGGTAAAAAAACTTTTTGTAAATCCAACGCATTCATCAGCAAACCACGCAGCTTTAGTCATCAAAATCTTGATTTCATGCATTCCAGTATAAATGTAGCTCTGTTTTTTTAACACCAAGTGCAAAGTGGTGCAGTAAATAGTCATAAGTTCACTTGAGTGGTTAAAAACAAAATTTTGTCACAGACTTTATCTTAATACAGTAAATTTGATACAGTTTAGAAAGGGAAATAGTTCACGAGTCTTTAGGAAGAACATAAATATGTGTTTTGTTTCTCGAAATAATCTTCGTCTCTCTTGGTTCTTCTCCAGGTGAGTTGTGAGGCGCAGAAAATAAAAGCTGCACTAATAGTTCATGTTTTGGTAGAGATACTGGGAAAAGCAGGAAGGAGATTCTGGATAATCAGGAGCTCCCGTCACCATTTTTGGTCTTGAGCACCACCAAGCTAACCATGACGGGAATCAGGCAGATGGGAGTGATCACCAGGGCAAAGATGGTTGCTGGTGATGGGTCACTGAACTCCTCTGCGGGACACTCCTTGAAATACCTAGAATGAACATCCACAAAAACCTGTTCCACCAGGGGGTTGGGCCATGGGATCAGAAGGCAGTCGGATATGTCCTCTGTGCAAATGCTTAAGTTGCTGTACAAACTGGTGAGACAGAAAAAAACAGAAACCAATTATGATTGCATTTGGAATGTGAGTGTAACAATGCGTTTAAAGTTGAAAGTCAAGTGAAAGTCCAGTTAGCTAACATGCACCGAGGTGTGTGAAATTTGTTCTCTACATTTAGGAGAGTGGTGAGCTGCAAATCCATTTATGGTCAAAAATGGAGGTATTGGGTCCCATTTTTAGAGTCTTTAAGACTAAATTTAATCTCACAACTTTCCAGTCTAAGGGTGGACACTGACCACAAGGCCACTGACAATGACTCAATTTATATCATAATTTATGGGGTGACAATATGACTCGATTTTGGTTCATTTTGAACGATCCAATTTGATCAAATTCACTGACCTAAAACCGATTATCAAGTGTAAGTTAAATTCAACAAACAAGTGAAGAAAAATCAAAACGCAAAATTCAAAGTGTTTCCATACATCGGACTGTAATGATGGCTTTTTCCTGCCATCATATGTATGTTTGCTGTGATTGAGCTGGATCGTTTTTACATTATTGTAAAATAAACCTACCGTGCCTCAATCCAAACAGTATTTTCCAATATCAATTATAATCGATATGCTTCATTTTGAAACAATGTTACATTGATATAGGTCGAGTCAATTCGATTAACAACCTGTCTCAGGTACATCGAACTTGTAAATCGATTCATCCATTAAGTTGATTAATCGTCGCACCCCGAATTTGATGAAAATATTTTGTACAATATTAAAAATATTTTTTTTAAATATAGAAAAACGCACCTGTTCACGTTACCCCAAACACACCAGTCTGTTGTGTTCAATAAGTCCATTGCAATGTAAAACTTGGGAATACATGAATGGTCAAAGAGTGCAGAAAGGCAATCCATTGTTGGCCCATTGAACATATCCGTACAAATGCTGCAAAGCGTTTCACAGAAGTGTCCTCTTTCACAATTCTCTGGGGAAAAAGAACAAAAAGACAGGAGACAAAAATGAAATGAAAAAAAACAGAATAATCTCTGAAATTACAAAAAGAATGCAAATAATTCTACTTACCATTTGAGTTGCCTGTGGCTGCAGTCAGCAAGGGAATGAAAACAAAAATACATTTTCAGTATTACTACTTCCATCTGATTCCATTGTAAAACACGAACATCAGCTCTGCCAAACTAACATTTCTGGTGACACTCATCTAAATGAGTGGATTGTCTTTTGCCTGTTGCTGCTCATGAATTCTTTTCTTCACCAAGGCAGGAATTTGCATCTGCAGACGGAAGACCATACACTCACCAGAGAGAAAGGAGAGGAATACCCCAATAAAACCAAGTGTTCCCTTCATGTCAGAAAAAACGGGTAAAGGTGCGTTTCCTCCAGATGACTATCTAAACTTTGCAGACTTCTTAAGCAAGGCATGCCAGGAAACAAAACAGGAAGGAATGGGCGCTGTGTTGTCTTCGATCACCAGATGTCCAAACAATGTTACCCGCTGCTACAAGATGTTCCTTAAGGATCTGTGTGATGGCCCTGCACCTTGGAGGCAGCTCTTCCTACTCCAGTGTATGTTACTTCGACTTTTTCTTCCTTTTTTTAAAGGGGTGGAGGCAACAAAGATTGTCCTCTCCATTTTCCTAAATAAAAGGAGCACACCCAAGCTGGGGCTGGACGCACATCTGAAAACCCTTTACTCTTTAACTCTTGTTCTGCTTTTTAGTCTCAGTTTCTCACAGTCGAAGGCCTGGCCAGCGCACAGCATGTGATTTATTTGCCTTTTTGGCTGCCTCTGCCAAATAGGAAACATAAGTAAACATTTAGGGCTTAGCGTTTTTGGGTGGATGTAATCATGACTGCAGGGTGTGCTGTGCAGGCAGCCACGATTTCATATTTAGGTTAATTTCACTAAACATGGAACAAGCTGTTCGTCACGAGTGGCCAGCTGTTTAAAAAGCCAACCTCTTTTACACACACACGCTTGCAAAGAAGGATTTTGTGTCTTCCCAATGCATGGGAACACTTGCTTGAAGCCACTGGGAGCTTATTCATTTCTGGCTGCCATCGCTTTTAAAAAGCAGCATATTTGAAGCTGTTTCAATAAGTCACTGGAAATAAATCCTTCGCTTGGTGTTTTCTCACTAGCAGCTTGTAAATTTGTGTCACAGAGCCTACTTGTCAGAACTCTCACAACATCTGTTTGCTGAGCCACATTATGATTTAGTAATGACATCAGGAAATGTGTCTTTTCATGGGAGGAGCTGCGAGATAGGGGGAGTTGGCAGTAGAGAAGGAAAAGAGGAAGGCACAGGATGAGGAACAGCGAGAGGGGCGCCGCTGCGAAAGTTTCTGTTGTTTCACAACTTGGAGTTCATGCACAGATCACAGACGATGCATGGGGTAAATGACGTACAAATTTGGGACATTGAGCCAGGTGGGGGGCTGTTTATAAGAAAGGTTTCAGTTAACCTCTAACCCCGAGCCATCGTGGGCCTCCTGTCGACTGCTGTTGACCCCCTGTTTCGTAAAGACCTCCTCTGGAGTTTGTCTTGGATTCTCATGATAAAAACAAAGAGATGTCTTGGCAGAAAACACCATCTGAAAACTCCATGTACAGGTTTGTCCATTCCAGGCCAAATGTTTGGAAAAAGTGATCCAAAGCAATCCCTCAGTAGACGTATTTATATAAACATGCCGGACTAAATGCAAATAGAATTTTATTCATTAATTCATTTTTTTTTTTTTGTTTGTTTTGTTTTTTTTTTTACTTTTGAATACATTTTACTTTGTTGTTGTGTTTATGTTTAAGGTTACCAGCAAATGAAACACTCAGTTTCAGATGTTTAACACTCTAATTTGCATATTTTCTGTTCAAGAATAAGAAGAAAAAGAAATTTAGAGAAGAAAAAAAAAAGGCACCCTTGTTAAGTTAGGTTGATCCCTGTATCTTCGTTAAGCACACAAAGCACAGTTGTGTGTCCTTCAGAAAAAAACAATGAGAATATAAGCAGTTACACAAAAATATTCTACATAGTTGCCTGAAACAACACTCAAAAAGATCATGGAAGTAAAGAAACTAAACTTTCAATAATAATTTAGTTTGAGGAGTTAACCCCTGAAAGGTCAAGGAAGTCCAAAAATTCACTGCATCCTCCCTTTGTCTCCCAGCGCATGAAGGACATTTTTTTAAAACAAATACAACCAAAAAAAACCTTTTCTATCTCAGGAGTTGTATTTCTCAAACAACAAAAATAAGTACCCGTTTTTAATAATGTTTTTAGTGTCCACAATTCAGTCAGGAAACATAAAAGATATCAATTGTTTTCTATTTAATTTGGATCCAAAAAGAACATCTCAGTGACCCCCTTAAACAAAACTTTCTGTAATGACCCAAAATTCAATAAAAATTTGACTTTAAGAGCTTTTCTATAGTGAAAAGTTTCAGAATGAAAGAAATAGATCACATCTACTTACCACACATGAGAAGAATTATGAAACACCCAGAAAGCACAAGAGAGAATCTGGTGAGTGTCATTTTCTCTGACAACGCTGTGTTCATCTTCCCTGGTGAGTAAGGGTAATGTATCTCAACCTTTCTGCAGGAAGGCTCTATAAAACAACAGGAAGCCCTCATTTCCTAGTATGGGCGGATTCACCAAATGGTGCAAAGAAGTCTGATCATGTTGGAGCTGCATTGTTCCACCATCAGTTTCTCTCTACAATTCTCTTTTATTTCCAAAAGGATTGAAATAACTAAAAACCATCTGAGAAACTTAATTTAGAATTTGTTTAATACAAAGATTTTTCCCCAAAAAACATTCAAACAAAAGAACTGAATGTACAGAATGGTCTTCAATTTTGTTCCCTCAGAGACAAGCCCTATATGTGTTGTGCACAGAATGTACTCCTCTTCATGCCGTGGATCATCATCTGGATGGGTGATAAGCACCCGCTTTCTTCCCAGCCTGGATGTTTTGACGTCAGGTTGAGGTCTTGTGGTACACAGAGGTGGCAGGGACACCCTGTTTGAAACTGAAGAGCTTGCTTACGTCATTGAATGATGAGTTCTCTGTCTCAGCTGCTGCGCTTGGAAAATATCCAGACAGCAGGCACCAAAATTGTTTCCACATTTCACTTCAGCGAGTGTAGGAAATTTCATTTTTTTTCTGCAACAAGTTCTTGAAATTCAGATTCATACATTTGTCCACAAAGAACATGTGCTTAATAAAATCTTAGCTTGTATTTCATGTGTTTTAAAGCGTAACATCATGTTATGTTTTTTATTACGTTATTTGTAGTTTTTATCAGCTAAACCTTTTCCTCGCCAAGTCTTTGCTCCAGACGGTAGAAATATCTTGTTCCAAATCTGAAGAAATCAGTCACATTGGCAAGATCCAAAATCAACAAGAATTTTGCCTTTAAAAAAGACCTCTGATAATGGCTTCACTTCCTAAACTTAGTTTGCTGTCTTTTGACAGTTCATTATGTGTTACTGGCACAGACTCACACCACTTCTAAATTGCCAAGCATCCTTTGTTGACTGAAATATGACCACTTTCACAAACCAAAAGCATAAATAATGCTCTGAGCATGTGTGGTGTAAGAGTGCAGAGGAGAGAAAAGAAACACAATGCGTTGTGTGATGTTAAAAATGTTTGTCTTAATATAGGATGAGTTAGTAAAGTAAAGTTATTCCACAAATGGCAGCAGAAGAGTGCCATCTTGTGTGTCACAGAAGCATTGTCTCCACATTTGGATGTTTATTGATGTATCACCCAAAATGAATCAAATGCATATACTAAGCTCATTGACAACTTAAAAATTTTTTTCCTAAGAAGTCCCTGGAACAGTGATATGTATCCAAATCAAAACAGAAACCCCCCACCCCCCCCACCCACTAATGTGGTTTAAAAAATCAAAACCTTTTCCATTCAGTAACGGGAATCTTATTTTGAAAATCAAATGATAAACATTTACAAATTAGAAAATTCCAAACAGTGCAACAAAACGTTAGATATGTTGTGCATTTGTTTGTAGTTAAATATCTGATGAAACTATCACGCAGCTGTGTCTTCCCGAAAGTATCTCGCACATCACAAGCAATTTTAGAAATTGTTATCAATAAAAGTTATGGATGAAAATGCGATGAGCTCCCCCTGCAGGAGAAACCTTAAACAGCAGCTAAATATTTAGACAGGTCCAAGGGAATGTTGGAAAACTGGGGGCTGGTTACCAATTAAGTATATTTTAACTGTTAATTAAAAATACAAATTTTTTGTAACGTAAAAATAATTTTTGATTGCATTCATTTTTTATGTATTTTGACTTGTATCCATTTTGGTTTCAATTACTGCCACACATCCCTACACTTTGATATATATTTTTTATTGCTTAATTTTAGCTACTAAAAATAAATGCTTTGTTTCAAATGCTCTTTTTTATCCCACTTATAACACCTTGTACTGATACAAGCAGTGGAGTCATTCATTCAGATGCTGCTTCAGCCAATTGCATCAGTTCCTGTACGTGTGCGTGATGCCTGTGCCGCTGCTTCTCCACGCTAGTTTTTATTCCCAGGACGCGGAATAGACACAAATCCCAGCTCCGCTTGGAAGCGCTCTGGTCTCCATAAAGACGTCACCCTCGTGCTCGGGTTGGTTCAACCAAACAAAGTGCGCAGCTATTTGCACGCTCCAACAGCAACCCCCAGAAGCACCATGCGTTTGGATAGCGTACTGGGATCTACTCGCCTTCTGGACTCGAAATTTGCGTCAGACCCATAGCACAAACGGCCTTCGAGTCTTTTTTTTTTCCAACACGGGGGATTTGATCGCGTTGCAACAAAATCGGACGTGGATTTTGAAGGTATGTAATAACTGCGACACTGGACGTGGGGATCGGGACGCGCACACCCGTGTGCAGCGAATGCCGTCATTGTGGAGCACTCAGTGCGCAAGTCTTTAAAGTGTTGTGGGTTTTAAATGGTCACGGTAGTGCGCCACGGCGGTGTGGCTGCGCCCTCAAGACGAAGCCCCGCTGCGTATCTGTGGCGGAAACGTGTTTACGCGTGAAAGAAAGACCCACGGCGACCATTTCTGAGCTCCATTTTTACATCCTAATCATCATGTCATTGTGTTCAGCGTGTATGTTTGGGGAAAATGTTAGCAGGCGGTTATGAAACGCTAAAAAAAACAGCGCTACGCACTTTTCTGCTCCACCGAGGCACGCCCACTCTGTAGAAATGTGGACTGAAAAAACACGGACTTCGTGCGTACACGCATCCCTGGACTGCTGGCGTGTTTTCCCATATTTCACGGCTATTATTTTACCCAAAGTAAGGCTAAAATGATGGTGTAACCTTGAAATTTTAAAGCACCCTTCAAGAGGGATTTTCACCAGGAGATTGTAATTTTGTTTTGCCAACAGAGGGGGGCGCTGTTTCGCGTAAACCTACAGCAGTGGTTTATGGGAAAGTGCAGTGTTTTGTGGGCAAGGGGAGGGTTTAAAACTGTTTTCATACTTTAAAGATGGAATAACAAATCAATAGAAATGGGCTAAAACGTAAACATGCATCAAAGTTATTATATAAGAAGCTGGAGTCTTGAAAACATATTGTTCATGACAAAATTGTGAGGTGACCCATGACTTATTTGTTCTGCCAGGATTTTTCTTGCAGTCATGGAGGAAACAGTTCATCCTGCCCCTGGTACCAGTGTTGCTCCATCTCCGCCAAGGCCTCAGCTCTGCACTTTTGCCCCGTCCCGCAGCCTGCTGGAGTGGAGGCGGAGGGTCAAGTCTGAGTATATGCGCCTACGCCAATTAAAACGCCTTAAAAAAGCAGATGAGGTCAAGGTAGATGTTTGTCAGCATCCTCCTTTGGACTACTAAAAAGTACTTTGTGTCTGTTTCTCATTCAGTCAGTAAAAAACATTTGTTTTGGATTTCTTCTGTCTTCCTAGACCCTGTTCTCATCCAACCGGCAGAAGATTGAGCTCCAGACTAATGTCCTTATCTCAGAGTGGTCCAAGCTTAAGATTCAGTCCATCCCTCTGTCAGTGTCTAATGTAGCACTGGCCAATAAGAAGGTGCTTATGTTTAGAAATGGCTCACGTGTTGGGAGAATTGCTCTAGACTCTTCAAAATGACCACCCTCACGGTTCTCTTTCAGATGTGTTCGGTGGAGTTTGGTTTCCCAGGATTCAAAGCTCAAGCCGTCGCCATGAGGCCACTCTCAACAGTGGCAGGGATCCCCTTCATGTACTCCTGGTCTCCTCTGCAGCACAATTTCATGGTATGTGAGGGGTGCACTTCCTGTGGAGCAGACGCTTTTATTTAATATGTCCAAGTAACTGTATATTGTGAAATAAGGAAAATTATCTGTTAAACTATCTGTAAATTTGAAATTTGAATGAAAAAAAAAATAGCTGATAGCCTAAAATTGTTACCAAATGAAAAATCTTTGTTTATAACAGCTGCTGTTTTGTATTTCAACTTTTTTTTGTTAGTTTCTCTCCCTCTTCACATTTGTCTCCACTGCAAAACAGCTACTGTTGGCTCCACCTGTGTCATCCCACCTCCGATGTGCCAAACTTTGGAAGAGCATTATTAATACTGCACGCCACACCACAGGAGAGATGGCACAGGCGGCGCCAACAACCGCTCGAAATGATGTCACCGTAACCTTTATCACCGGATGTTGAAACTTCATCCCCACGTAAAATTACAGGCTAAACCTCCAAAACAAAACTTCCGAACCGAAACTGTCAATTGAGGACTGAACGTGAAGAGGGAGAGAAGCAAAAAGCAAAAGTTGAAAATATGAAACAGCAGCTGTATAAGGAAGTGACTGTTCGCATGTAATTAGGGCGGAGTTAGGGTTTAAATAATGCAGTAATTTCCATTTGACGTGGGGCCAAATTACAGGTTTTTGTGCTTGGTCACACATACATACGTGCAGATAACATCACCCCACAAATAAAAAAAAAAGTTCATTTGGTAACGGCTTTAGGTTTTTATTTTAATTCAAGTTTTTTTCTTTCAAACTGTCAATATTTATTTACTTTCAAGTTTGAAACTGCTTTCAAAATGTCAATGTTTTTTTAATTTGGGGATCAAATCCAATTTTTATTCACTCTAAGCTGATCTGGATTTGACCCCATATCTCTGAGCAGTGCCTTTTTTTTTTGCGTTTTTGAAGGTAGAGGATGAGACGTTCCTCCATAACATCCCTTACATGGGTGATGAGGTTCTGGAACAGGATGAAGCTTTCCTAGAGGAGCTCATTGATAACTATGATGGTGTCCATGGTGACAGAGGTGTGTGCTCCGATCTGCTGTTTCCCAAAATCAGAACATGAAAGAGGCTGTTGGGAGTGTTTAGGTCATGACATGCTAACTGTGTCCTATAGAAGGTGGTTTCATTAGTGATGAGGTCTTTAAAGAGCTGGTGGACGCCCTCAGCCAGTATTCTGACCATGAAGATGACGAGGAGGAGGAAGGAGCAGCAGCAGCCATGGAAATTACAGGAAAGAAAGACGATGAGAGGATGATGAGAAGGAGCTCAGTGGAAAGCTCAGAGGAGTCGAAGGCTGGAGCATTCATCAGAAGGAAAAGGAGAAGCACGACAGAGGGTGAGTTCTGTGTTGTACGGCGTGAACAAGGCTCACACTGGCGGCGCCAACAACACTACAGCCACCACGATGTCACCCAGCCACAGCGACCCCATAGCTGGTATTGTTGATTTAAGGGTTTTCACGTGTGGATGCTAAGTTTGATAGAGCATTGTTGTGTGGCGTTTAGTACAGAACTGAATGGCTCATTGTTTCAGAACTTATGGGAACTTGGCGACAAACAGCTGCTAGTTCTCAAGTACTCTGATTTTAGGGATTTAAAGATAAAAACAGTCCTACATCCTATGATTTTATTTTATAGATCATATATATTTGGTCACAGGAAACCTTTGCACGGTTTTTAAGTGTACATTGGTGTAAAAGCCTGATGTTTGTTCAAGTTTGGTTGATTTGCATAACAGTCTTCGCTCTGTCTCCAAAAGTGAGAGATTTGTCCGGCAGCAAGAGGATCCCCAGCGATAAAATATTTACAGCCATCGCCTCGATGTTCCCCTACAAAGGCACCACAGAGGAGCTGAAGGAAAAGTAAGAAAAGTGCTTTCACTTTCAGGGACGTTCGTGCACGAGGCTGGTCAGCCTTTTGCTGAGTCTTCACCATGGAGACATGAGCTGGCAGGAGGGAAAGAAAGAATAATGGCTCAGTCTCAGGCTTTCCAGCTCAAAATAATAGCTGCATCAGCATATGAAAGAGCTTACAAACCTAAAAAGTGACACTGAAGAATTAATATGACCACTAAAGTTTCCCCGTGCACTCTTCACAGGTACAAGGACCTATTGGAGCCCTCCAGTCAAGTGAAACTGCCCCCCCTGTGCACCCCTAACTTAGACGGACCTTTTGCAAAGTCTGTTCAGAGAGAGCAGTCCTTACACTCCTTCCACACTCTCTTCTGCAGACGGTGTTTCAAATACGACTGTTTCCTCCACCGTAATTACTTCTTTTGTTGTCTTTTCTAGTTTTTCTGTTCAATATGTTATGATTGCAGTAAAAAGTTATTGTTTTGCTTGATAGTTTTCCAGTTTCTAACTGTCTTGTCTGTCTTGGTGAAGCTTTTCGTGCTACGCCTAATGTTTACAAGAGGAAAAGTAAAGAAATCCGCATGGAGACGGAGCCCTGTGGGGAGGACTGCTTCCTGTTGCAGGTGTGTCTGCATGGTGGTTTCTTGAATTGCGTATTCACCATGTTCTTAACGATGTTCTTTCTTTTGCTGCCATGCAGAAAGGGGCTAAAGAGTTTGTGGATCAGAATATGCGACGGTCACAGAGATCTCGACGGCGACGGAGGCAGCAACGGGCTACCAGTTCCAGTGGTCCTGGACCGTCTGCATCTGCAGAGGAAAGCAAGGAGGGTGATAGTGACCATGAAAGCACTTCCTCTTCAGGTAGGATTGGACTAAAAAAAAAAAACAGCACTTCTGCTTTTGTAAGTATAGAATGTCCCATTTTAGTTAAAAACATGCTTGGAATTGGATGAATGTGGCTGTTTAAAAATGTTCTCTGAGGTCTGGGTTGATACAGCAACTACATTTTAATGACCTTGGCTCCTTTATCCCTCCATTATGGCTCTTTTGCTTTAAAGGAAAAATGCTAACACATTGAATAAATAATGGGTTACGTTGTTTTAAGTTAATTGAGTTTTGTCTTTAGATTATTAACATGTCAGAAAGTAGATTAAAATGATAGAAAAGGGTTGTATCTGTTGTCAGAATGGTTTATTATTAGAATGAGTTTAAAGCACACATTTGTATGCTGCACAACAGTGTCCAGTTGCTGTTCAAAAGCAAAGTTCTTAGAGTAAATAATTGCATTCAGAAGCGTGGAATTTTTTTAAAAATGTGATTGTACATCAAAGTTGTCATCTTTGACTAGGTTTTCTTACAATTTTTTATTTAGGTCAGTCTGCTGCAGGAGGACGCAAATGTGTGTTTTATTTTGAAAGGAACTTGTATATGCTGCTGCCAAAAGTAAAAAAAAAAATCAAATATATAATTATATATAGAAAAAAATAACATTGTTATTTAAATTATTGCAAAATTTAAAATTACATTTTTATAAATGAATGTCTTAAAAATCCACTGAAAATCATGTTTTTTGTTATTTTTAGCCTTTTCTTGTAGCATTTTTCTCATGATGAAGGACATATATACATTTATTTAGGATGAGTTTGAGTATTTCTTTATTCAAATTGTGATAGATCAGAAGCAGACAAAAACCCGCTTTTTGAAAAAGCCAAAAAAAAAGACACAGCAACTGCCATGGGCGGGTCAAAGTCCCCCTGCTCTGCTCCAATTCTGATGCATCCACTTGTAGGAAAATTGATCCATTATCGTCTTCATTCATATTGCTCGCATTTTTATTTATTTATTTTTTGCTACCTTAATGTTAGCTTGGGCTTGTTGGGTGCTATAAGCTAGCTGGAGAGAGTGTAAACAAAAGGTTGATGGGAAATTAGCTGAAGCTAACTTCTGCTCCAACATCCCCGCCCACAATCCAAAGCTGAATTTCTTATGAACTTCTGCCATTCTTCAAAAAATAGGTTTTATGAAACGGCATTGGCTTTTTGATTTTAGCTAAAAACTATTTAATCATGATTAAAATACCACTGTGAATGCTTTTACAATAGAAAAAAAAACTTAGTTGCGGTGGGACCTTATTTATGTATTTATGTCTGTTAAAGTGTGTTTTTCACAGTGAAGTGGGACTTTGTGGCTCTCGTTGGGTTTAGGTAAATAAACTGGACCAAAGGGCTCTTGTAGTGTAAAAAGGTTGCAGACTCCTGGTCTATGTCATTACGCAATTGCACATTTGAATGTAACATCACTGCTCTGGAGGAATATGTGGTCTAAATGGCCAAAGCTAGTCTGAAAAAATAATTTTAGCTACAGCGGATCGATTTCAAGTTCTTTCTTGCTTCCCCTGATCCCTTCTCCTGCAACTGTACTGTCTTTTGCCAAATAAAATAAACCAACCAACCATTATTTTACCACAATTCAGCCTCTACATTAATTAATCTTCACTTATGCTTTTTTATTTACTTTATGACAAACATATCAGCATCTTCACTTGATGAGAATACTCTAATCTGCTCCAGCTTTTATATTTTCAGTGGAGCTCTCAGATTTTTTTTTTATTACTTCACGAATAACCCACTGTCAGCTTGAAGCAGCTGTTCATCCAGTGACTCAGCAAACGTTCACACTTGGGTCAAAAAGCGTCATTACACTTATAGAGAAAAAAAGCATTCAGCAAAAACAGCAGTGACTTTTGTGTATAACCGTGTGCTAAAACTCAGCAAAGTGTTCATCCAGAAATCACAAAAGAACGTTGTTTGTTCAGTCGGCACTTCTTTAAGTAAACCTCTGTGTCTGTGTGAGGCAGAGGGGAATTCCCGCAGCCAGACTCCCACCAAGCAGCGTCCAGGGGATGACGGTGCAGACCAGCAGGCTTGCTGTGTGGTTCCGTGGAGTGGAGCAGAGGAATCTCTGTTCCGCGTGCTGCATGGCACATATTTCAACAACTTCTGCTCCATCGCTCGCCTTATTGGTACCAAAAACTGCAAGCAGGTGAAGTTGTAACACACACTTACCATATCGAGAGCATTTATTCTCGAGAAAGTCGATTTAAAGACTCGATGAAAAAAGACCACTGGGAATGCTTCTAAGTAGCTCAAAATATGTTTGTCATGAGTTTAAATCTGCTCTTAAAAGAATATATTTATTCTAGTTGTGCACAATACTTGGTGCCAGGAGTTCTTGACTTGAATTTTTGCTTTTATTTTTTTTTTAACAAACTTTGGTAATTAAAAATTGACAAAGATGAAAAGCTGATTGTTTTGAACACTCGTGGAACAAGAAACAATGAAAATATTGAAAGTAATAAGTTATCAAGAAAATGTTGACAGAGTAAAAACCTTCATATTTGTGAGTAATTATGTTTTGAAGAAAAGGCATCAGCAATAATGTTTGCACTAAGCCTCAAATCTGTTGTTTGCTGGCTATGAGATACCTTGTTTAGTGTCAATCTATGAACTTTCTCAAAATGATGCATCGCTGTTTTGAAACCAATCATGAAAAAGACTTTATAGCTGATTCCTGTGGCATCTGCGTCAGTGCGAGCGCAAGAACACATGCAACTTGAGCCTGTGGTTTTTATGGCGTGAATAATGGGGCTGACTAGAGAGAAAATGGCATGTGGCACCATAAACAGAGATGTTTACCAGATGTGACGTTTCTCTGCCCTTCCCATGATGCAAGTGTTCAGAAATGCTATAGTAGTGCCAATTTGGTTGTGTGCAAGGAGGCGGATTAAGAACAACATTAACATGTTTGAATGAACTTTAAAGAATTTCAGGATTTAAAATATCCAAAAAAAAGGACTTTTTTGTTCTGATTAAGTCCAGTTATCTTGAAACAACCAATCTCCTGAATCGTACCGTAGTGGCCCCTCTTGGCTTACGGGCAGACAGTCTGTGCTGGACCATTCACACAGCGTCTGCTTCTATGCAGAGAGCCAGCTGCAGCATTACGTATGTCTGTATCTCAGGGAAGAGGCCAAATGTGAGACTTGGCAGGCAGTGGTGGCTTAGTTTGTGTTTGTATGTTTGTACAGATGTGTTTGTGTGTCTGACCTCGACTCAGTGATTTTTAAAGATGAAGCGAGGGCAGGATGTTCTGGGACATGCACTTGTTCTTTTTAGCTTGCACAATATTGCACAACAAACAGTAACTTCAAATGTAGGCAGTTTGGCAGGTTAACTCCTGTGTGTGTGCGTGATCTCTTGTTTTTATCGTATTTTCGCAGGTATATGAGTTTGCAGTAAAAGAGGTTTTGATCCACCGTGTACCTTTGGAAGATGGAGACATTTTGCCCCAAAAGAAAAAAAGGAAACACAGGTAACAAAAGGTTTTGTTGTTGTTGTTGCTTTGTTTTTTGTTTTTTTTTTACTTTTGCAAATTTAACTTCAAAATAAAAGCTTTGCCACCTCAATAACACTAAAGTTATTTATTTAAAAGTTGGTAGAATAACAACATTAAACGTTTGATATTCCAGGTTATGGGCAAAGATCCAGCTAAAAAAAGGTATGTTTATATTAAAATATAGTATGACTTGTGCTACACACGACTAAATCTAAAGACTTGTTTGTTCCAGACAACTCGTCCAATCAAGTGTACAACTATCAGCCGTGTGACCACCCCGACCACCCATGTGACAACTCCTGTCCATGTGTGATGACCCAAAACTTTTGTGAAAAGTTCTGCCAGTGTGAGAATGAATGTAAGTATCACCAGTCTGACTTGGCTTTTTTTTTTTTTTATTATGAACAGCTTTGAGCAGCTTTTTCCACTGAAAGGACCGAACCACTTTTAGAATGATTCTGCAGTATTCTGTTAGATGGGAAATGCTGCTTCTGGTGGGGAGGGCTTGTCTGTTTAATGTATTAAAGCTCACGTGTTCACAGTGAGATTTTCTTTTGCTGAACTTTTGCTCAAACGGCCACATGAAGGAAAATGTTCTTTTTGAGCATTTGAAATAGAGAAGTAAACACTTTTGCTTTGGTTTGGCCCCATTTCTTGACTTGTTGTGGTTCACTTACACACACACACACCCTTTGTTACGCCGCCTTTTCCCGTAGCAGAGGAGACCCAGTGCCAAACAGGAAGCAGCCCCCAGTTCAACATGTGTGCGCTCCAAAGACTTGGAGGGAAATCAAAGGGATGTGACAGGCACTCAGGCTGATATACAGCATCATGAGTATGACTCAAACGGCTCCAGTTCTGTAAAGCTTGATGATACAGACGCACAAAAGCCACAGGAAAAAAAAAAGGGAAAGAATATAAAAGGCGCTATGGAAGGACAGAAAGGCTGTCTGGACCACTTGTGGAAAATTTCCCCAAGGAAAGGCTTTGGGAAAAGCATTCTGGTCTTTTTGTCTGCTGTTTTCATTCTCCAACCCGAGGAGAATAACGTTCCATGCCTGAAAAATATACGTATTTCATCGTCTCTTTCAGCAGATTCTTTTCACCTGTGAGATTTTAAGAATGAGTAAAGATGAATGCTTTTGCTGCAGCTGGATTTTGAGTCCAACATGTCTTTTTATTGTGCTCTGAGCAGTCACATCATGTCCGAAATTTTTATATTGCTGCATAAAATTTTCTGTTAGCAATTTTCCTATCAAAGCCTCTTGTTTTTTTTTAATGTTTTCCAGGCCAGAACCGCTTCCCAGGCTGCAGATGTAAGACCCAGTGTAACACTAAACAGTGTCCTTGCTACTTGGCTGTGAGGGAATGTGACCCAGATCTGTGCATGACTTGTGGCGCCGCAGACCACTGGGACAGCAAAGTGGTGTCTTGCAAGAACTGCAGCATCCAAAGAGGCCTAAAAAAGGTAGACTGAAGGTTCTAACACTCTCTCTGAACAGTGGAAGAGAGTAGATAGTCGTTTATCGTTCTCATATGACTTCTCTTTTAGCATCTTCTGCTAGCTCCGTCAGATGTTGCCGGGTGGGGCACGTTCATCAAAGAGCCTGTCCAGAAGAATGAGTTTATCTCTGAATACTGCGGAGAGGTAAATCCATGAACTTGACTCTGATTTTATTTTTAAAGATCACCTTTTGATTTATTGTAAATTAATTATGATTATGCTGTTTTCAGGCCAAAAAAAAAAAATCTGTGACATTTTCTAGGACATAGTTTCTGCAGAATGGCAGTAGTTCATTAGATATTTGTCTTTGAGTTGTGGGCGGGACAGATGTGCAGAGCAATGCCGCCCCCATTCCCATTGCTGAGAGCTCGGAGCTTGTGGCACACTGTGTTTTCTACATCCTAAAATATGCTCTTTTTCAAACTGCATTTTTTTCATCTGCTCCTGGCTCACAACAATTTAATACAGAAATATTTAGAAATTTATATTTTAAGCTTTATTTCTTTATATATGTGTTCCATCTATCAGAAAAATGCCACGAGAACATGTTAGAAACACACAAAAACGCAATTTTCATCAGAGTGGGTCTTTAAATCTGTGAAAAGTGCTACTTAAATAAAGCTGCCATGATGTATTCTGAAGCTTTTAAAAAGATTGACAATTTCATACTTTTCTACAATCAGCTGATCTCTCAGGATGAGGCAGATCGGCGTGGAAGGATCTATGACAAATACATGTCCAGCTTCCTTTTCAATTTAAACAACGGCAAGTTTGCGCCTCTCTTGCCTGACTGTTATGAGCCTGACAAACCAGTAGAGTATGGGGAGAAATATTAAATGTACTTTGTATTTCTTAGACTTTGTAGTAGATGCCACACGAAAGGGGAACAAAATTCGCTTTGCAAATCACTCAGTTAATCCTAACTGCTACGCTAAAGGTAAGGCGATTTGTTT
This sequence comes from Adrianichthys oophorus, assembly GCA_036245035.1. NCBI lineage: Eukaryota > Metazoa > Chordata > Actinopteri > Beloniformes > Adrianichthyidae > Adrianichthys > Adrianichthys oophorus. The sequence continues at coordinate 21,215 of BSAI01000089.1, read as the reverse complement.
TGCTGACAAAAAAAATGTTGAGTCTTTGCTGGTTAACATGCTTTTCATTATTGCAGTAGTGATGGTGAATGGAGATCACCGAATTGGGATCTTTGCCAAACGAGCAATCCTGCAAGGAGAGGAGCTCTTCTTTGACTACAGGTAGAGTCACGGGCCTTTTCGTGACTCTCCATCTTCATAAAAGTAAAATTAAAAGAAGCCAGGCTGCTGAGCATTGCGACTTACTAACTGGCTCAGACAAATTATGTGTACTAACTTATTTTGATGGTCTTTCTTTTTCCAGATATAGCCAAGCTGATGCCCTCAAGTATGTTGGAATAGAGAGGGAGGTAGACATGAATTAGCGGCCTCCTTAACTCGTGTTTGTGATTTCAGCCTCCCCACTCTGGCTTTCAATCACAACGGTCTCTGCTCTTTTGACTGCACTTCTGAAAAAAGTTCAAGTTTGCAGGTGCTTCTGCTCAGCAAACACTACACCATCTCCATCTTCTTTATCTGCCCAAACCTGCGAGATTCCCATCGTACATCCTTAAAAGTATCTTAACTGGAAATATTATGAATTAGTACTGCTTACTGCACTTAAGAACTTCACATTTAATTCCACTCTTTCAGAGAATATTCTACATTACTTAAACCGAATATTGCTCACTATAATTTTGTTACTGTACTAATCAACTGGTTTTTGTTACACATCTCAGCACATGTATGCAAGCTCTACAGCAGAATATCTGTGAAATGCATGAGCTGCCTTTTGACAAACCTTTCATTAAACTCTTAGCTGCTGCTAGCTGCAGTCAGATGCTGTTTCTGTGCAGTCAATATTGTATTCGGTGAGGTTACGCTTTGACTGTTTGACCGCATGATGTGTTTTTCTGCGAAGCATTTCAGCAGTTGGCTTCACCACCACATCTTTGTGGTAAAAAAAAAATAAGCTATTTTGTGTCTGTGTTGTTGTGCTGCAAAAGTTAAAAAGACTAAACAAAAAGGCAACCTGGCAAGAAACCGACTGACTGAATGTAACGTGTAGATGACTGAATAGATCTCAACCCTTATTATTATTTTTTTTTTAACAATTTGTCCAATTAAAAGTACTTAAAACAATGCACAATAGTGCAATACCTAACATGTTTACGTGCTCAACCCTGTTTGGCAAAAAATCCCAAAAATCCAATGTAAATGTCTTCCTTTGAAATGCACAAAAGTGCCAAAACATTCCTCCCCCAAAAAAGCACTATAAAAATGTGTAATATGTTGCATAATTATGAAAATGTTATGACTTTAAAAACCGAAATGATTGTTTTTGGCCAAAAATTAACCCCTCTTCAACAACATGTGAATGCAAAATGTCATTAATTCTGATTTCCTTGTTCGTAGTGAGTACTAACTTTATAACGTTTTGAAACATCTAAGCCAAATTTCAATGAGATCATTCTCAGGCGTGCTGAAGAAAATGGAGTTTAATGCTGTGTACAGTGTATGCCTAGAAAAATAAAAACTAACTTTTTACCAAACTAGAGCTGTCTTTGTCTTTATGTCAGAGAAAACATCACACTTAGAGTTTCATTCAAGCTTCTTTAATTGAGATGGAAGTTAGGCTCGGCCTTGATTTAACAGAAATGGTCATTTACAATGATTTATTTTTCTTTACAAAACAAACCGGAGTAACAGAAGTCCAAAATACATGATCAAAAACATAATTTACAATTGGCTCGTTGTCGAAGGAATGGTTTAGTGGTACAGATAAATCTGAGCTGAATGAACTTGTCCTCTGCTTCTGGTTTCACAAATAGTTGATACTTTGCCAGCAAAATAACCAAAGCTATAGTACATTTTAAGATCTCCTTTGAGAGTGTGGAGTTGAGCAAAATCACACCTCAATGACATCTCTTTCTGACTTCACTGATTACTTTTTTTTAAAAAATATTTTTATTTCCTAGTATATTTTCTCGAGACTAAAATTCAAGGAGTTCAATCACAAGTCCACCTTCCTGTTTGTCTCCCTCTTCTGGTCATTGCAGTTTAGTACATCTGTACAAGTCCCGTTCTCACACAGTGAAAAACATTTAGCGTGTTGGATAGTTGGCATTGGTGCACATTTGTTTTTATTATTCACTGTAACCTTTAGGGTAAACTACAACTAGACAAGCATCAAAATAGTTAAGTCACACAAACACTCCAAGGACCACACAAACTACAATGTGAGTTGCAATCATGTGACACTGCTAAGCTGAAAGTTTAGTCAGTTTATCAACAAATGCATTGAGGTGTGTTTTTATATCATGATTAAGTCTTTTGTGCATAAAAGCATATTTGAACGATGGTTTGAGTTGTGGTTGCTGATGTGACAAAAATACTGTCCGTTTTATCGTGTCAACCCACCAATTTTAGTCTCTGCTCACCTTTCATAAGTCTGAAAATAGGACACATCCTAAAAATACAATGGTCAGACATCACACGTGGCCAAAACTGTACAGGTTCATACAAGGGTGACAAGTTGTGCCTTTACAGGAATGGCAGTTTTTACATCCTTTCACTGTACAGTTTTTGCACAGTCATGCCTGTCTGTAGTGGAAGAGATCCAACAATGCGGAGGTCGATCAGAGCCAAAGAGAGCAAGTACTGCACTTTCTTCCTGAGCGGTCTAAAATTATCAATGGTACTTTCACAGCAGGCTACAATAAAAACATTAGAACAGGTTTTCACTGTAGTGTCTGCCCATACATTACAGAGTCAAAGGATATACATTCAAGCACTCCATTTAACTTGTTTTGTACAAACCATTGGGGGACTACGGGCTCAAAGCATTGTTACAATCACTTTTATTCACATTATCACCTTGCTACGGTACATTTGCAAATTAAACAAAGACAATAACATTCGTGGCTGAAGGATGCCTTTTATTATTGCATGTTACTGCAAAGTGCGCTCATGCTCTAAAAATGCATATTGAATATGTTGCAAAAGTAATGCTGTTGCCTTTTAAACCTGTTTTGACAAACACTCTGGTGCTTTAGAAGGAAGCATAGCTTCCGCACGTGATTACAGCTGTAAGCTTTGGTTGCACCAAAATAAAAATCCTCTTGCAGATAGGAGAGATTTCACCAAGCTAAAGGTAGAACGCAAATTGTCTTTAGAAGCAGCTTAACAAGTAGCAGCAAGGGTGGTGCTGTGGTCAGCTAGATGCCCAAAATCTCCCTGTCCACAGAAATGTCCTCATTCTGCTGGGGGAACCTCAATGCGATTCCAGGCCTTGCCGAGAGACATGGTGTCTCTGGCACGTCCTGGGTCTTCCCTGGGAACCCTTTCTGTCAAACTTCTCCAGGGAGGCGTGTCTCTAAGAGAATGCCCAGCCACCCAGCAGAGAAAACTCAATTCAGCCTCTTTATCTGGGATCTCATCCTTTTGATCGTGACCCAAAGCTCATGGCCACAAGAGAGGGAAGAAACACAGACTAGTAAATCCAAAGCTTTGTCTGTTGGCTCAGTTCCTACTTCATTACAACAGATCAATACAGCTACTGCATTACTGCAGATGCTACACCTATATTCCTGGTAATATCAAGCTTCATCTCCCCACACTCCTAAACAACACATTCTTCCATATGGAACAAAAGATCTCCACATTTCTGGAGAGGGCAAACAATTTTTTTTTGCAGTCTAGAACCATTGCCACTGACTTGCTGATTCTCTTCAACAGATAAACCTTTGAACCCTTTCACCAACCCCATAAAGTACATGAGGGTTGGATGGGCGAACTCCCATGAGCCCTCAAACACTCAGAGCAAAGTGTGGAGCTGATCCACTCTTCCACGACTGGAATGAAAACAACACTGTGTCTCCTGAATCAGAGGTTTGACGATGGGAGCACTACTGGTCGTTGAAGCGCATCACCCCCAGTCTTTTTTCTTGAAAAGAGGGCTCACAACCCAGTCTGCCAGTCTAGAGACAATGTCTCTGGAATATCCCCTGTCCCACAGCATTGAGCAAAAATATTTTAGCAGTGCGAGATGCAGTAATATTCTACTTTTTACTCTTTTGTGGTCCTTTGTACAGCTGTATCCTGTGTGTTTGTGTGTTTATGTGTGCACTTCCCGCATAGGTTTGGGAAGCTGTTGTTCCCTGAAGTCAGTCTATCACTAAAGTTAAAGGTAGAAGAATTCTATAGTTTAATTATGTCTTTGTTTCTGAGAGTACCACTGTGTAGCACCAAGCTGTTGGCAGCTTGAATTTACTTAAAAGCAACCAGAAGTGAGACAAAAGAAATAGCAAATCAGGTATTCAGGTCCCTCAAACCTCAGCTTGATGTTCGTTTTGATTCCGCATGACACCAAGCCCTCACACCCCGAGGTACTATTTCTTCAAATCACCACATTCTAAGTCCCAAAGGGCCACTGTTGAGAATGTGTGGTGATCTGAGCAAACTACCCTGCAAAGCTGCTATGTACTGACACTATGGCTATTCTGAATGTATCATTCTGTAAAGGTTATGCACAGTTATAGAGTGTAGTAGAGCAACTATAAGCATACATACCTTTTAAAAATCATCATCTTAAAGCTCCATGCTCATCAGTATCTCTCTTCATTTTATTGTTTTTGTCCTCTTTCACATTGCTTTCATTTAGGTTTCTTGTCAAGTTACTCCACAAGCAAAGTGATAAAATCTCAATTCAAATCAATGAGAGATTATTAGCTGTGAATTCAACAATGGCTTCATGATAGATTGTCATCCAAAGGTATATTTAAGATGGAAATACATTTTACAGCTAATCACAACTTTCCCTGGACGGAAAAATGTCTCTAAAGAAATCAATCAATGCAAGCCTGAACACTTGAAACTGATGTTCCAGTTAGACGTCCGTTAAAATCCATTTTCCCACAGTGTCTAAACTCTCACTGAATAAGCCAAAAAGCTTTCAGATCAAGCCCGCTCAGAAGAGGCACTTCAGTATTTCACCCTGCAATACAGTGTGAGACTTGTTGGCTACTCATGCAATATGGGAGCTTTGTTTGAACTTGAAACCCAGCAAAACTGGAACTTACCAAAATACATACTATGAAAAGTTAGAGCACCAGGCGTCAAATCCCACTCAACCGGGGAAAGGAAACACAAACTAAAGCGTAAGAAAGGAGACAAAATAATTAGAAATATTACTACAGGTAACTGTGGTTTTTGCAAGTGCTATTTCCCCATCCCTCCAACCCCTGTGTAAAACCCCACCCTTTTGTCCCATAAGTCCTGTGATACTAGCCACTTCGGAACTCCTCTTCGATTTCTGGGAGCGTTTTTTTTTCTCTTCTCAGGGTCTCAGTTAGCGGTCTGGAGCTGCTGGGGGACTCCAAATTTTTGGGTTCGTTAGTGTGGTAACTGCCTTTCTGTTGGTAAGCATACACGTAGATGGTGTACAGACCTCCGAAGAGCAGCAGCAGTGCCAAGATGACGATAACTGAGGGCAGAATAAACCAAGTAAGACAGTGGAGAAATGCTGATGTGAAGCTGGCCTTGGCTGACTTAACACAGAATTAACAGAAAATTAAAATGTTTAAAAATCGAAACAAATAATGCTGTATCTGTCATATATTCATGAATTGTCAGTTCATTGTATAATAAGTCAGTAAACCTGGCCCATACAGAGGAATATAAAAAACAAAATAGAATAAATGGCTTTAGTCTGACTCTGAAAACATTCCACTGGTGCTGCTGTAGATGTTAAATTACCAGCAGGAGGAGGGCATTTATTCAGCTAGGTCTTCTTTGTCTGGGAGCACAGCAGAAAAGATGAATGTCTGATGACTTGGGGAAACCATTGTTAAGATACCTGAATGGTGGGCTAATCTTTAATGACATGCTGATGTTCGGCATTAGCATAATATCTCTGAGGCTAAATGATCCATCAAACAGAAGCCTGTATTAGTGATGGGCATTGTGCAGTGGGCTGGGCTCATGCAGACTAAATATAGCTCATCCAGCAGAGGTCTCAGACAAGGGGGGAGCAGGGAGCCGCTGTGCTGCATTTTAATCCAGAGACTACAGCTTCTGTTGCTCACCAAAGCCACCAGATTTCATTTTGTTCCTCATCTGTATCGCTGTTTTTCACAGATGTTCATCTTTTGTGCATTTGTTTTCAGGTACAATAACACGTAGATTATGCCAATCCAATCTAAATGTCGACTTTGGATGTTTACTTTCATATCTTATTTGTGATCTTTTCTTGATTGTTCTAATTCATAATCCCCAATTGACGTTAAACTATTGTCTTTTTCTTATATTTCGCTTTTAAAACACAACAATAGTAATGCAATTTATGTGAAAAAAATATCTTGTGTTATTTACGATAAAACTAACTTAATTATTGTAGAAACAAAAACCAGTTCTGAAATAATCAATTCACTCCAGACCGAAGCTTGTTGAGATGTTAAAATCTGCGTAAAATTGAAATATTTTGAAAAACAGAAGCAATCTCTGACAGCGGAGTGTCCAAAAGATATTAGGTACTCTGGACAACTATTTGATCGTATATTAGAGAAAGAAAGAAAGAAAAATGTCTCACCTGTTATCCAAAACAGACCTAGGTCATCATGGATGTAAAAATATTCTGCAAGAAAAAACATTTCAGGTAATTAAATGATAAAATAATTCTCAATCAGTTTTGTTTTACATGTCTGACATTCAAACTCACCAATGCCAGTGAACCAGGGATCCACTTCCCAAGGTACATAACCCAGGATAGGAGGGAAGGCCCCACAGACGGACTCAGACACATAGCCTTGTGTTGTTACAGGCGGGTCTGTTTCATTTGGGCGGAACAAGGCTTTTAGGGGGGCGTATACATTGTACCTCACCCCAGATATGCAGCCGATGAAGCCTGGAGCATTATGCCTCTGAATTTCATAGTCGATATCACCAACCTCTGCAGAGAAACAATTAAAAAAGACAATTAAAGAAACAATTTAAAAAGACAAAACTTTTAAGTTTTATATATATATATATATATATATATATATATATATATATATATGTGTGTAAATATTTAGAACTGGCAAGAAGTGAAAATTACCCATAACTCTGCCCAAATACATGGACCTGGGGGAGTCAAACCTGGCATCCTCCACCAAGGTTATCTTTTCCACTATTGGTTCCATATAATCCACCTTAGAGAACAGCAGAAACATGTAAAAAGCTTTGTATACTTCTAAGAGGAAGCTATACATAAACAAAACCTTCATTAACAAACTGCAAAATGACTATGTATGAACAGTGCACAGAGGACTCCTCATAAATCTAAAGAATGTAAATTATTTCTAAATGAAAAGCATTGTAAATCTCAGGTTATGATAGCTGAGTATGAGGACCTGTGTTTTGATGGTTCTGTTGTGCCTGGTTATGTTCACGTAGTGGGGAAATCCATCTGCCAGGTTTCGGTGAGTCAATTGGTACTTGTGTGTAATGAGTCCCAGCTTATACCTTAGATCAACACTGCCTGAAGGAAGAGAGGCAACAAAATAAGTCAAAGGTACCTAAATGACTTGGTGTAATTGTGTGATATGTCCTATAGACTGAATGCACTGAAAATGCTTTAAGTTGCAGCAAAGTCATGTTGGTGTTCACCAACCGTCATTCTTCAGGATGACAGCAATGTAGTCTTGCACGAAGGAGCTGATGTAGAGTAACACGGCTGGCGTGTGAACAGTACTGAAACTGAACTCGATGTCGTCTGCTGTGTCGTTATAGCCAAGACTGAAATTGTCATAGTGCGGGTCGATCCAGTTTGCCCATGCTGCTTCATCCGACACAGGCTTTTTTCGGACGTTGTACCTCAGCCATGATCCAATCTCGAAAAAAGCTCCAATGTCTTAAAAAATTTGAAGGTGAGAAGTTTCAGTATAACTTCGAGGGATGACTTTTTAATCTTATAAACTGACCTTTGTGACAGTAGAACCCATCAAAGGCTGTGTTGTTACAATCGCAGGTATAGGACGCATATCCTTCAATGCACTGACCACTGTTTCGACATGGAATTGTAGCATTGAGGCACTGTCCTGTGCAATTCCTCCTTATGCCCTGTTCTTCATTTACTTTCCCCTCTAAATCGAGAGGAACACCATTTATACGTAACCCTCGAAGGCATCCTAAGAAAGGTCTTAGGGTACGATTGGCTGCACCTGTGATAAAGAAAAAGGGGGTCAGTTGTAATGTATTTTTAAATCACTTTATATGTTTTTATTTAACATCCACATTAAACTGAATAGCTTACCCACAAGGAGAGGATGGGTGAACTGCATGGTGACAAATGTCTGACCTGGAAAGCGTCTGACCGCCCAGGGCTGGTAATCAACCTTGATCCGAGCCACCTTCACGTTAAGTTCAGCCTGAACAAAATGCCACTCGTTGTCATTGAGAGGAACGGGGGAGTGTAGAGTGACATTGAGGATGCCATCGCCAACCATGAATACGAGTGCCAGGTTGTTGGTTGCTGCAAGTAAACAGGGCAACAGAAGGTAATGTTTCTATTTTATCTGTACAAAGATTGATTTTATAAATAAGTGACATTTTGAGGATAAAATGCACTTACTGTTCAACTCTACTCGCACGAAATTTTTAAGATGGTCATCAGAATTCTCCAAAAAGACACAATTGCCCCGATAGGTTTTAAAGTGGAAAGAGATGTCAATAGTTGTTCCAGGCTTTAACGTGGGGAAGGTTATGTACGTTGGCTTTGTGAAAGCAATGGTGTTCCAAATGTTTCCTGTTGATTACAAAATTATAAAAAGGCATTTTTCGATTAGTTTTTGAGTAATGAGGCTGCTACTCGAGGGAAATCAAAATGATTTGGTCACCCAAGGGTTTTACAATACCCTTTGTGACTTTACTCACTGTCGCCATGGCAGCGAAGTGGTCCAACTGTAAAATGAGCTTGCGATCCAGTCCTGTTAGTGTCCCCAATTACCAACTTCCTGACTGGAAGATGGTCCCTAAAGTCCAAATAACCTTTATCTGAAAACCTAAAGGCACACAAATAGTGGGAATTTCTTTCAGTGGCCAATACAGATAAAAAATCTCATAACTGTGTTTGTTTTTTACCATTGTCTATAGTCAGCATCACAGTTGCACTGAAACCTTGAGTCAACACAGGTTTGGTTGACAGCGCAGCCACACTTTTGGACTTCTCTGAAAGTCCCACCCCAGTAATAGTGGCTTTCATTGTTGCGACCGATCCAGAAAGAAAAAGGTCTCCCATCTATTTTGAAATGGAAGTCAAATCATTCATGTGTTGTCTCACTAAATATCATCACTCTGCCAGAAGAAAAGCTTTGCAGATTCCTCTCACTTGGTGTGTTTAGAAGGCGGGACTTATAGCAGGAGAAGTCGATCCACTGCTCGCAGTACATGGAGGTGTTAGCAAGAGCAGTAACTTCATCCCAGGAGGCATTCCAGTAGTTGACATCTCCTATGAATGGCTGGTCTATTGAGCTCCCCGACACCTTGGTGCCATCCACTCGATCATGCATAATCACTGTCCATGCTTTGTATGCTGTGAAAAACCCAAACTAAAGATGTTGACAAATGTAATGATTCAAAACTGACAGAAACATTTAAAATACTAGGGGAAAATGCCACTATCCCTTTCAAAACAACAGTATTATTTCAAATCAATCTTTATTTATTTAGTGCTAATATAAACCAATTTCATTTCCCAAGATCACCAAACTCGCAGTTTTATTATGTCACAAAATTACTTTTTTAGTTCAATAAGACTGTTATTATAGCTGTATTTCCTGCATTCCAGTGACCACTTACATTTCATCTTGCAGTACACTTCAAAAGGTTTCAGCGGCCCACTAAGATCAGGATCTATGGTGTAGTTTCCGGACCAGTATTTGCCACTGAGTCTGTACGCTTCACACGACTCTTTATAAACCGCTGTTGGAGGAGAGAAGTAAATCAGAGAAGGACTGCAAGTAAGGTGAAAGCAGGAGTTTCAATGATTGCTTACACATGTGACAGACTTCTCCTTTATATCCTGTGTTCTCACACAAGCAGATAAAGTCGTCCCAGGACTGGATGCATCTACCCTCATGTTCACACGGATTTGGGGTGCATCTGTGGACAAAATAGTCAACTCCAATTTTCTCCTTGTCTTTTAAATGTAGTTTTTTTAAAATTGCTCAGTGGTTAAATTAAATTGCCCACCTGTCAGTAATCCCACATGTACCCAGCAAAAGCTCAGCATATCGTCCCCATTGCCGCTGCAAAATAATGTCAATATCAAGCTGCTCGTTGTCAATGAAGATGTGCTGCATGCAGCCATGGAACCGATTCAGCTTTGTCTCACACTTCCGTATTGTGTTGTTAGTTTTTGGACAACCTGAGGTGTTAGAAAATATTTCAGTCGATTGATTAAAGAATCTGTTTTTGGTCTGTGAGAGTTGGGTAATGTCAGGCAATGTGTCAAACCACCTCCAAAAAAGTAGCGGTCCCCAGTCCTAATGGTGAATGGGTTGGTGATTTTTAGAGGTGAAGCTTCCTCTTCATCTATGGTGAGTGTCAGCAGGTTGTCTCGCGCTGCCAAATCCACAGAATGCCAGTACCCATCATTAAGCCTGTATCCTGGGGATCAAGACAAAGCCTGTAATGATGCTGGAACAGAACCAACACATGCTCCATCATGCAAAATTCATCTAGTTGTTTGCAAAGCTCTAACTCTAAGTGGGAACTGTTTTTGCAATCTGAAGAAACACGTTTAATTGTTGGATTTTCCCTGGTTTATAGCACATAATATTGCCCTTGACAAATTTTAGCCCAATTGTAAAATAAGTCATGTATTTGCTTTACCTCTCCATCTTTCACTTCTACAGAATGCTACAGAAAATGGGCAAGACTGGACAAATCAGCAGAAAAGCTAATCAGCCTTACATACTTTCAAACAGTGTAGCTGTGTTAGTTTTTTTTATTATTATTATTATCAACATGTTATTTTGCACAGCTGTGTTTACTGCTTTCATTATTTTTATTTAAACTGAATTTGCCTCACTAGCTAGTTTTGATCTGCTGTGATGTTTACAGCGATTTTGTTGTGACCGGAGCAACGTCATTTTGTTCAGAGGTGCATCTTTAATGCTAAAAATAAGGAAACTGGAAGGTAAATTTATGTTCAAAAGACAATTTTAGATTTATTTTTCATCACTTAACGCAGGACGTCATGAAGTGAAACAATCTATCAATGCCAAAAACGCTTTCAAGAAAAAACTACCAGAACCTCACCTGCAGCAAACTGTATTTTCTTGTTTCCTGGTTGGAAGATTGTGACGTTGATCTGACCCTCACTGAGACCCAGCTCAAGGGCACCCAAGTTGTCAGCAAAGCGCGTGAACATCAGCAGTCCTGTGTAGTCCCATGAGCGAAATTTGAACTTGACAAACATGCGAGGCCGTCTGAAGAACCCAGGCACTTGTAGGTAGTTGTTGGGTCCGGCAAAGGTCATTGGTTTGAGCAGAATGTCCCGGCAGGCAAAATACAGCTTTTTTTACACAAAAATAGAGATTAAATCAACATTTCCGGAAGGAAAATTTGAACATTTAGTTTCTTGGTAAGGATGAAGTCTTTATAGTTACTAGTGAACTGTCTTACCTTTCGAGGAATACGAATATCTGGATCTTCTCTTTTGGCCTTATCAATGACGTTGATGCCATTGATGAAGACATTTTCCAAGCAGCCTCGGAAATTTGGCGTTGTAGGGAGGTGAGGCAAATTTGGCTCAATCACTCCTCCGACATACATCTGCAAAAGAATTGTTGGCCTCATTAGCTGAGAAAATTGTCACTTTTTTTTAGCAGTGTTGAAGTCATATTTAGAGTAACTGAAGTACCTGTGAGTCCAAATCCAGGTGAGTAAAGTCTCCTTTGCAAGTAGCTGTCACTGTCTGACTATCTACTGTTAGGTTCACCTGTCGTCCATGGCGCTTGATGATCACATAGTGCCAGTGCAGATTATCAAGGAGGCTACCAGCAGTCAAGGTAATTCGACCATCAATTTTGTGTAAAACACTGCTTCCTGAAAACCAAGAATAAGAGCGATTAAAAATAAAACTTCGTAAATTTAGGGGTCATTCCAGAATTGGAGGAAAACTTTACATCCAACCCATCATATTTCAAATAATCCACATACAAAATACTAAAACATGTCGTTTCTGACTGAATTTGCTAGTGTTGTAACCAAATCAACAAAAACTAAGAGAAAAAATGCTTGAAAACAGTTTTAAAAATACCAACTAAGTCTGAAGCACCCCCTAAAATGCTTATTAAATTCCCTTATCCCATTCCCCTAATGTCCAAATTACATCTTATAATAATAATTACCTATTACTGATGAATACGAAGCAGAAAATCAGAAAAATTAAGAATTTTGAAGCCCAAATGTCCTCCAATTCTGGAATGACAATAAACTGACTGTGGGTTTCCATTAGAGAAACATGATGCTCATAACTGTCAGGACTTTTTTGTTAGCTTTCCAAGTTCAGAAGTTAAATTATAGCCTCACCAAGGCTGATGTGCAGGTAAAGACGGCCTTTCTTCAGCTCCAGGGTGAAGAGGTCCCCTTGTATCCCTTCACTGTGTAACAGCAGACCATCCTGCTCCAGAGTTTTGAAATTTAGAGCAATGTGATCCTTCAGAGTACGGGACCTTTTTTCCAGGTACGTGTAGATCACTGAGTCGTCCCCGTTATACTGCAGCACATACGAATCTAAAAAGAAATATTTCACCTAAGTAAGCAAATTCTTGTTGTGTGATTGATCTGAGAGATCTGAGAGTTTTATTTCTGTCAAAGCCACATCAGTGAATCAACTTGTTCATTTTTACCATAAGGACAGCCAAACAGCTCCAGTCTCACACCGATCTTCCCTCCGTTCTCTGTGTTCCACGCCAGAGGCAGCAGACGAATGTGTTTAGCAGTGAAGGCATAATGGAAGACATTCCTCTTCACTTGATAATAATTCCAATTCCCAGGCAGTGTCTAAAAACAGATGCGACAGGGAAATCACAGAGAATTATTGCGTCGCTGCAGCAATGTTAACGCCTTATAATAAACAACTGGAAATTGGCTGATGATTAGATTAGCTTTTTTACATTAGAGACAGATAATGCTCTATCTTTGTTCTGGTGACAATGAAGAAAATATTACCCAATGATTCCCATTTCTTGACTTGTCCCTGAATTCTGACTCAGACTATCCAGAGACACTTACAGAGTTGCCTCCTTGCATGATGTATGGCGTCCAGGAGTCTGGTCGGTCTCCATATAGGATTGTGTACTTGGTGACCCAGTCATATGAGTTAAAGGTGCCCTGGGTGGCGATTGCTCTCAGCCTGTACTTACTGCCCAGGTTTATCTGCAGCCATGGCTGTCTGTCCCTGGGTGAGGGAGACCAGCCGCTGCTGCCTGACAAACAGAGAAAAAGCTGATGTTAAAGACCCCCTCCAATGAAAATTGTGTTTTAACGTTTTCATGATAGAGGACACATATCAAGAAAATTCAGGCTTCAAATTCAATATCCGAGTATTTCTTTATTTAAGTCGTTGTGAATCAGAAACACATGAAAAAAATCTCGTTTGAAAAAGATCAGATTTTTTGTGACAGAAAATACTCCAGATACATTCTGAGTGTGAGGAGCTGTAAGCTAGCTGAAAATTGTGTAAATAGAGAGCTCTCTGTGGTGGGCAACGGGAAGGGGGGGCAGGGTTGCTCCACCCACAACTCAGAAGCAAATCTCTAATGAATTACTGCCGCTCTGTATCTATGTCCTAGAAAACGGCACAGTTTTTTTAAATTTCAGCTTAAAACAAAGTAATCAGGAATACAAGACCACTGTGAAGGTTTTTAAAATAGATCACAAGAGGATCAGTGGGTCTTTAACAATCAGTTGGGAAAGATTCAATTCAAATTCGACTTAAATTAGAGCTACAAAATGGATGCTCTACAGTCATAATGTGTTGGGCCTTTCAAACACACTTCTACTTACGTCTGTATTTGAAAATGAATGAGTTTGGGGTTTTTTGAAAACACATATTTCATGTACTAAGGCAAATCTATTAAAAAAAAAACAGCTTCTAACTGTTACGTAAAAGCTTTTTGCTCTAAAGATGCTGCATAGCATTTAATATTTGAAGTCATGCAATAAAATAAAACTACAGATTTTTTTGAGCAATAAAAATAATCACTGGTTTATACATGCTTTTACATTTTTGTACAGTTAAAAATCTTGCCTTAAAGATAAAATCCTATTTATTTTGCCAAGAATATGATTCGCCACTGCTGTGATGTTACAGCGTCTGACCACAATAAGTTAAAATACATATCTACACTAATACATGATTTTAAACATGAACATTCTGTGAATTCAGAACTTACCATATAGCTTTGCAAAATTAGCAGAATAAAGAAAGTTATATCTGGAAGAGGCCCAGAAGGAGGAAGCATAAAGCCCAGAGACAAGTGGATCCACACATTCTTCTGCAGAGACAAAGAAATTAAGAGTTTTTCACATTCACATTGTCCTTTACAGCCTTTTATGTGTCCTTTACTGTTAAAAACTGTTTCACTACATAGTCTGTGAAGCAAAATTTAATTCATCTTAATTAAAGTGTAGTTAAAACAAATTGTTTGAATTGTAGCAGGCTTTTAAGTCAGGTGTTTAGATGAGACTAGAAGCTCACACGAGCATCTGCTCAGGTTTGTGCTGCCGCTCAAAGCCATTAAAAGTGACCGTAATTCTACCTAATCTTTCTGCCGAGCAAAAAACGCCCTTAGCTTCAGCAGCAGGAGAAACGCTGTGTCACTGTAAGTTTTAAAATATACTCTTTTAATGCTCTCAAGAGATTTGCAAAAGATAAACTCTAATACAGACGGAAATATTTTAATTTTAGAAAAATCTAAAAATCCTCTCAAAATGTCAAGTTGCAGCTTTGTACAGACAATCCTGTTACCTTTTAGAGATTTCTTTCAGAAAATTTTAGTTGTAGGTTGACAGAAGAAATCATGGGAGTCAGATTGAAAAGTAATTTATTATAGTGCATATTTGCATGCAGAAAATGTAGACAGAAAAAAAAGAGGTTGCAGCAGCCTAACGTACAAAAACAATTTTATGCAGACGCAGAGGTCTAGGATTAAAGCAAATAAGCAAATGTAAACATCGGAATATTTTCCTTTAATGCCTAGTCACCCCAGAATGAATCCTTCCAATCACATCCCTTTTGTGCTCATCCTTTTCTACCACGTGATGCTTTTACCTTGCATGACATCAGTCACCTTAAACTGTGCTGAGGAAGTGAAATTTGACCTTGTCCTTTCTGACTTAGTCTTTCTAATATAGAATTCCCAGCTACCCTGCACTAATTGATCAGTACAATATATCCTATGGGTTCTCTTTAAAAATGATTTTTTTTACATAAATTTAAAAAAAGCATTTTAGTTTTGCTTAAAGGGTATGTTTGTTGAAAATCCTATTGACATAACCTTGAAGTTTGATGCAAAAAGGATTTTTGTTTTCTATATGTAGAGCAGGTCTACCTCATACTACAGCGAGTAAAGCTTTCAAACAGACACTTGTTCTTTTATTCAATCAGATTTTTCTCTGATTATCTGCATCCTTATTCTAAAAGTAGTTTTTCTATTCCTCTATCTGATTCACATATTGCTAAAATAATGTGTATTATGAAAGTATATGAAGAGCTTCCAGCCTGCAGATTTTCTCCCCTTTCCATGCGAATCCACACCCTCCCTTCCTCCTTTGCGCCACTCTATCCCATTCTCTATTTATCATTTAGGAGCAGTGAAGATCGGTGCAGCATTCCAGAGCAGCTGCACCACCTCTGCTGAATCATCAGTCTGCTCCGTCTGGGCTGACACATCATTCCTGCTGAGTGCACGTCGTCTCCATGTTGACACAGAGCTGCACGACTGCTGGGGATCCTGACGTCTGCAGAAGGCTAAATTCATGCAGAGGTAGAAAACTGCAAACTGTTTTATTTGAGGGGTGTCAACTAAATAATTCATACAGGCTGCTCAGCGGGTGCTATCCAAATTCAAGCATTGATGAACCCGAGGACCAAACTCAAATCTATATGGCTGTTTCATGCTCAGATTATCAGAATACTTCCTCCCATATAGGAGCATAGGTTTCTTTTGTTTGTTCTGCTAATGCCGACAGAATGCACTAAGCATCAGGTTTAAAAATAGAGGTTCTTCAAACAAACATGCACCACAGAGAGGGCGTCTCAGCCCCTTCCAAAGATGGAGCTCTGGGATCTCATTCTCCATTTCATTTCAGCAGCACTCCATCAAGCATACAACAAGGCTGATTACTGGCAGTCAAATGACGATGTTAACAATCCAAACAAATATTCAAAAACATAAAACAGAATCAAAGTTATTCCAGCAAAGGATACAAACTATGGAAAATATGGTGTTCTGTTACATAAAAAGTTGCTTTGAGTGAAGAAATGCCAAAAAGTATTATTGGATTACATTAAATTGGCAAGAAGAACTCATAGAGCTGAAAAACATATGAATTTATGTTAAACATTTCAATATTCCAATGGAATTGCAGTTTTTCCATGCTGTTTTGCATTTTTAATGATGTCTTTAAGTCACATCCGTCTGTTCCAGATCCCTCACACAGAAATTCTTCACTTAAGCAGAAAAGAATCAATAGCCCACAGTGTTCCCCATCTACTGTGTGCACCTAATTAAGTGTTTCATTGTTTGTCCAGTGGCAAATGATTTCTATCAGAGGATGCAAGTATTCTCAAGTGATGAAGACACCTACTTTCAAATGGGAAGGGTGGGGAAGTACTGCAGTGGGTTTGTCCTGAGGAGGACTGAGCTATTCTGCATACATTTCCCGTGCTTACAGCAACAGTAAACACGATTTCTATGAACATTTAGTTTTTAAAACGATACAATAAACATTAAATAGCTGCATCGTGGTTTGTGAGGAAATAAGTGAGCCCGCACGCTGCAGAAACTTGCGCGCAAGCTGCCAGAAAGCACTGCAATGCAGACAGTCCAGCCCGAGCGGGACCAGCATCCGCATTCTGCAGGACGGACGCAGTTTGCACTTTTTTTCCCCCTCTGTGATTCCTCCCCCAAGTCTGTGATTCGGAATCTCACAACACAATCCGTGTAAGCCAAACAATCCGTGTTTTACCAAAACGCGCGGTTTTCGTGCGTCATGGGATGCCCTTCAAATACTCCAACATCTCAGGCTGCATTTGCCCTGCGGCAATTCTGTCTCTTTTAAAGGGGTTTTGAATTTAATTCATTTTTTTATTATATTTAAGCAGAAATCAGCAGGGAGATAAGACATATATACTTTAAAATAAGCCTGTTAAAATATTTCAGCAAACGATGATAGATAATTTATTCTTTCCAAAGACTTACGTGATGAGCATTGTTGGAAGCCCAAAAACAAGAGGCATATGGTCAGTACTGTGCAAGGCATCCTTCACTTAGAACACGCTTCTCCACGGATTATAGATGGAAAAATCTTCTGCAGCATCCTCTCACAGTCCTTTTAGCCAAACTTTTAACTCGCACAGCTCCAACTCCTTCTCCAGATCTTGGGCAGGCTCGGCCGGGGCGGGGACGCGCATTGGTGCTGATGCTTTTCCACCGAGAGCGCGCTTCTTTTTATGCCCTTTCAATTGTTTCATTTACGTAATGCTTGGGGTTCTGAATCTGTATGCTTGAAAGCTTCCTGAGAAGTAGATCCTTTTTGTGTCTCCTTCAAAGAGAAATGGCTCCTTAAATACTGAAGAGAAAGTTTTTCTGTGGAAGGAAAGCCTTTCCTTTTTGGGATGACTAAAGACATGCAGGCTTCTGCCTGCTGTGTATTCAAAACAGAGTTGTCATGGTCAGCACAAAATTGTCCTTTGCAGCTCCTCTAGAACACATTTTCAGGCTGTTGTTCTCACAGCTGTGCATTGTATCAAAGAGACAACAGAAAAAAATTCTTTTTTCCCCAAAACTTGAACAAATTAAAGAAAAACAACAAAGCAGAAGTCCCAAAAATCCTCTAAGCTTAGCAAAACCACAGTTAATGCCAGTGACACCAGGTCAACCGGTTAAGAAATCCTCCTCATTGTCCGTTTGACCTTGTCCAGGTATGAGTTTGGGTTGTTCACATATTTCCTACGAGCTGGAAACAGAATTACTCCATGAGAATGCCAGCTGTGGCTGAACTCAGACTCATCCCCTCACATGCAGACTCACACACACACACACACTTATACAGTGAAATGGGGGCGGGGTAATACAAAGAAGGATTTGTGGCCATGGGTGGCACACTGACCATAAAATAAAAAGGCTTTAGGATTAAGAAGTGGGTTTATGGGGCGACAGTGTGATAATGTAAGATTGAATGTCGGGGCCAGAGTGGGATTTGCAGAGTTTTCAATCAAATCAGATTGTCAGAACGTAAGCGCTCTGCTACTGAAGAAACCACTGGCAGGGAGTTGAACATTATTCTGGAAACGCATAATAAAGCACAGTTTCACCATGTATCAGTGAAAATCACATATTTAACGTGAGAAATCTCATGCAAAAAGTACAATGCGTCAGCAAACAACATAAAAACTGCCTTCTGGTCTCCAAAAACGAACGTAAGTACATTTAACTGACAAGAATGATGCAAAAGAGCAAACAACAACACTCGATTTCATGTGGCTAAAGTTTCACACAGGAAACAGGGTCGTTAAAGGAAAATCTAAGCTCTAGAAAGTTCCATCACTCTTAAAAATTAGTGTTTTTTGATTTTATTCTTCACTGCTCATGACAACAGCTTCCACTGACAATTGATCATCTGTTTTCCCTGCCAACATCTGCACCCATGGCTTTACGTTGGAACGATTATAGACTGCTTCACTGATGGCCTTGGATGTTTGGCTTTAAAGGTATTTAGGCCTGACACTCATGTGGATTAAATAAGTTTGGAAAGTAGTTGACTGATAACCTTGTATTTTAAAGTGGGCTGAATCATTCAAAAATATAATTTTAAACTATACAAAAAAGCATATAATTTTTGTTTTAGCCAACCCGTAAATTAAAATGGAAATAAGTGTGGTCACCATTTTTCTTTAAATTAAAGAAATGTTAAGTATTATCATAAATGAGTGGAAATTGATTATATCATTTTCTGTGATGTATTTTAATATTATTTATACCTTAAACTATTAATATCTTACCACTTTAACCATTTCTGATTTTTTTCCCTAAATTATTAAAAATAAAATTATTTTGTGTTTTTCCATTCAAACTAAATTAACGGGAGTTCTGGATTAAATGGAACTATGGGCACATAGTTTGATAGGGTTAATGAGAATAAATGACCGTATTCTATTCAGCACTTGTCACAACAGTTAAAACAGTCATTTGTGGGGGGGGAATCAAAAGCTGTAAAGCTTGATTCACCACTAGATGGCGGAATAGGTTTAGATTCCTGATGCAAGAGGTCCAATATTCAGTTCTCTGCCAAACTTGATTAAATATAAAGCAGCTTTAATCCAAACGGCTGACAGGTTTGTTTTTAAACCATTGTGCGCCATGCATTAAATCAGATTTATGAGATAACCCTCTGTGTCTATCTATATAGTTTTCAGATAAGAAAACCAATGACAATGTCACACAATTTGGCTTTTAAGTAGCATCTAAAGTCAAATGTTTGCAGACCAGCTGGTGGTGGAAAATCTATTTCACTTTAGTTTGCCAGCATTGACTCCAGAGTGGGTTTTACATAGGGGTGCCTCCACACTGGATTGCACATTTACTAATATTATTTGCATGAAAACAGGTAGGCTATCATTACCTTTCCCACAAACAGACCTGTGACTGTGAGCACAAAAACACAAACAAAAGGCCAACACGTGACTCAAGTCCAGATTTTTCCAAGTGATAACGCCATTTGTTGGTAATGCCAATGAAAAAAAAATCTTGACTTTTGCGCATTACAAGTCCAGTACAAAACAGAAACATCAAATGGTGATGGTGGCTGATGAGAAACTGACTGCAAGAAAGTGTAGAATTCTGCAAATTTTGCTAAAGTGGGATGCTGGTGACAGTTTATTTTGGTCACCACATTGATGTTGCTATGTACTTATGGGAAGCAGCTGAAAATCAGATCATCTGCAATCTGGTATTCCGTCTTTTATAGAAACCCCACCAGTGTTGACTGAACGGGTGAGCACAAGACACCTACTTACAATGCAAAAAAGACAATTGAATTTAAGACTTGTTCTAGATGATAAAAGGATTTTTCAATATAGTTACATCTGATATTAGAATCTGAGAAGCAGAATTGTAAAATGACCTGGCATCAGCTCAATGAGAAACCAAGACATTTGAACTGGAATGTAAGTTTTATATCTATTCAATTTATTTATATATCATGAAAACACAACCAAGTGTGTCTCAATGTGTTATACAAAAAAGAATTACACAAGAAAGGTATTCAGCTGAAGCAATGAACAGATTGCATTAAAATATTTTAATTGCAATTCATCACACTAAGCATGCAATTGAGTGACTGTGGAGAGAAATGACTCTTTAATTAAAGGAAACTTCCAGCAGAACTAGACTGAAGAAGCTGCCCTGTGAATTTGGGTGAGAAAGCAAAGAAGCAAAAACACTGGAACATCTGTTGAGACCAAAAAGAGATGTGTTTGGAGATGGTGTCTGAACTAAAGAGTTTCTTTTACAAGCATGAAGCCCACAAGTTTTTGCTCCCATTTTACACCATTAACATTTTTATGAAACAACCCAATAACTTTGTACATTTAAGAACAAGACCGGCGCTCTAGCGGCCAGACCGGCGCTCTAGCGGCCAGAACTTCGTAAGTGATGCAGTTAAATGCTACTGGAATGCTGGATCATCAGAGTTTTCTGATCAGCCGCTCTGAACTTCGATTGTGAAGAAGATCTGGTGAAACTTTACATTTTCCAGCTTTCTAAAACAGATGTGCTGGCTAATGAATATATGAAAGTCTGAATATGGGTTTTTATGACACTTGTCCTTTTAAAATAAAAATATTTTCCAGAATTAAACACTTCATCTCTGCAGCCCCGCCCCCGACAGCGCCTCAGACACGGTGCGCTCCGGCGGTCAGACCTTCGCTCCGGCGGCCAGACCTTCGCTCTGGCGGTCAGACCTTCGCTCCGGCGGTCAGACCT